>BSBK01000534.1:292500-655000 GCA_027943335.1 Chamaecyparis obtusa
TTTACAATAGTTTGTGTACAGAAAATTTAGAACTTAGAGTATGTGGAAGAAACCAAAAAATTTCAAAAATTGCAAGGATACTGAACCACCCCAACTACAATGCCCACAATCTCATACCACCCACTCCCACGCCCATGACCTCACATAGACCCACCAACACCACAACCATGCAAACACCACCACTCATGCATCTCCATCCAAGCACCCACCATGTGAAACCTGAATAGGACTTGATTCAACCACTCCCTAGGAGCACTAGTAGAAATGACAATCTTCCAATCATGTACATAATCCATAATATGAGCCCAATATTTTTGGGCCTCTGTCTTCCTCTCAAGAATGTTGCCAAGCTCCCAATGTAGAAGAAAGGGTGCAAATAGTGTGGAACACCTGAGAATCCAAACCAACCACCATAATCAACTACAAAACCATGATCTGGAACAACACTTGCCACAATTTCTTCCAATCCAACTCACCATTGTGAATGTACACATATCTACATAATCCTAATCACCTCCACCCATGGGCTAAAATGCAAACCCCAAGCACAAAACAAATACAAAATGTGAGTGTTTATAGGAAAGTAAAACTTTGACGCCAAAAACTCAAACCCCAATAGGGCCCTGAACAAAATCAAGAAGAATGGGTCCCTCATTGTGAACACATGCTTTAGCCTCTCCTCTGAAATGGGCCCCTAGAATGTCGTCTACTTATTTAAGTCTCTAAAAGAGAAATTTATTCCATTTGTCTTTGCACCACCTCCACACTATGACAATAGATGCAAATTTCAATGACAAAGAAAATTCCCAACAACATACACTCAACAAAAGGAATGTCAAGTGTTTTTGGGAAAATTTTGAAAAAATGACTAAGGTCAATGCAAGGAATAAAATGACAACAATGACAACTAGGGATAATCCTAGTTTTATATTTTTTGGATTTTTTTTGGAATAATGACTAAGGTAAATGAAAGGAATAAAATGACAATAATGAAAACTAGGGATGATCCCTTTTTTTGTATTTATTTGGAAAAATGACTAAGGTTAATGCAATTATAAAATGACTTTGTGAGACATAACTAGATGATTTCAATCATGTATGGAAAGAGCATCTAGATTTATGCCTAATTCCTCATTAAGGGAATTATCGAGATGTTATTTAATAGTAAAGTCACCTTGGTCAATGAGATATTGGATGTGATTTTTTAATTTTGAGCAATTTGAAGTTTTATGTCCTTCGGTCCTATGATTTTCATAAAATTAATTGTTGTTCTACCAGGGTGGTTTAAAATATCCTAGCTCATAATGTATTACTTTTGGAAGTAGGATGCCATTTGATTTTACAAGCATGTTTAAAGTTGATTTAATTGGTTCCCCTAAGGGTGTGTATTTGTGTTTTGGTGCATGGGAATTGTTTGCTATAGGTTTGTTGTTTGGAGGAATATGGAAGTCCATTTGATGTTTTTCCTTTTGAGATCATGTAGTTGGCATATGAAGTTGCAAGAATGGCTCTAATTGATTGGGAGGCAATGATCAAATGATTGTAACTAATATGATTTGGACTACAATGATATCTAGGAATGAAACTATGTTTTTGGGATTTTTAGAAAGTTTTAGACAATTGACAAAGGAAGATGCAAGAATAAATTGATTATAATGACGTATAGGGAATTACACTATTTACTTGGTCTTTTGAGAAAATTTTGAAAAAATGACTAAGATCAATGCAAGGAATAAAATGACAATAATGATAACTATGGATGATCTATTTTTTGGAATAATGACTAAGGTAAATGAAAGGAATAAATGACAATAATGACAAGTAGGGATGATCCTTTTTTTCAATTTTTTTTTGGAAAAATTACTAAGGTAAATGCAATGATAAAATGACTATAATGACAACTAGGGATATGATCCCCTTTTTTATTCTTGGGGGGTGGGGGGGTGGAATTTTAGGAAAAATGACTAAGGTAAATGGAAGGATAAAATGACTATAATGACAAGTAGGGATATGAAAAATAAGTCCCAATAGAAATTATGAAGATTTTGAGAGTGTGACTTTAGGAGATAACCTAGATGATTGAGAAAAAATATTTGACTTCCAAGTAGTGATGACAATGACAAGATAATGATTGTGACAAAAGGACGATTTGATAAGAGAGATCAAAATATTCTAACAACCACTATAGAAAGATCTAAAAAGGTATATTCTCTAATTATAAGGTAACACTAAAGGTGAAAATGTCCAAATGAATGCAAGATATTAGGGAAATTATTGGAATATGCAAAGGAAGGTAACCCTAAAAGGATTCAATAATGAGATTCCTAAAAAAATGATAAATCTATTTGATAATGAAGTAACATTTTGACCTATGAAAAAGGAATAATGTAATTTGACCCTAAGATGCAAACCTAAAGAAGATATGCAGATTTCAAAATGCCAACTATAGTGAATATGTTTAGGATAGATCTTAGTAAAACCCTAATTTTTAGTCTAATTATTGGATTTTGATAATGAACTTTGTCAGACAATTGTGATGTTTAATTAGCAAATGCAATGTAGAATGTAGCAATTGAGACAAATGATATGAGCCTAATAGGGTTCTAAACTGGTAAATGGAAGACAATTGCATTGCAAAAAATCAAATGCAGCTCAAAGTATATCAATTGTAGCTCATAAAATATAAATTGCATTGTTTGGTGTGGGAATGGTTTTTTGTTAAGTTTTTGGTAAAAGTTTTATCCATTTTTTTTAACAAACACAAAGAAGACACATAGAACAATATGGTTGTATTGAACCTTGGTAAACCAACGTAAATTATTGAGGGTCATAATTGGCTCAATTTTTACTAGTATCAATAAAAAATAAAGCATTTGAATACTTTTATTACCTAGGTTGGAATGTGGATACTACTTACTGAGTCCCCAATTGGATAGATCCATATATTGAGACAAAGTGGACATATAGAGAATTAAGTCTCACTTGCTCCCCTCCATGGCATGAGAATCACTTGATCTCATACCCTAAAGATCTAGAGATCTTATGAACTAAGGTATTTCTATATCAATAGTGAATAGTATGTAATTGACTCATGTGCATCTTTTCTATAGCTTCTAATAAAGATTGGTCTTTTGAATATGATGAATTTGATGGAGGTAATGTGTACTTGGGTAATAAATATCATTTAAATATTTGTGGCCATGGTAAAGTTAAAATCATGTTTCTTGATGGTAGAATAAGAAATATTAATGGTGTGTTGTATCTCCCTGATCTAAAGTGAAATTAGTAATATGTGAGAAAACTAAAAGATTTGGGTATGTAGGTAGTCATTTTTTATGCACGATGCAAAATGGTGAGAGGTGTTATGGTGATTTATAGAGGTTTCAAAATTGGCACATTGTATAACATAGATGCATACACTTTTGAGTGTAATAGTACTTTTGTGAAGACCAAATATGTGGATACTTTTTTGGAAAATGTGAGGGTTTCACCTTCAACATAGGGTCATGGATTTTGGGTACCTGTATAATAAGAAATGGTGATAAAGGGCAATCAATCCAATAACCTATTTAAAATTAGGAATATAAAACCTTCTTAAGATAAATATGATTGACAATCCCTTTATGGAAAAGATGCTAATATATTATATATGCTCTCGGGGTTTAGGTTCTTTTTGCTACGTGAAATGAAGGAAGAGAGATAAAGATACAATTCAAAATGTCTAATTATGAACTTTCTAAAGCTATAAACAAGATGAAGCTGGATCTATAAGACAATTTTGCACCTAGGAATGAAATAGGACTTATGTGGCTACAGATCTGAATTTTCCACAGTCGGGATCTCCAAAACACCTGTAACTACCAATCTAAGATCCTGACATTGTAACATTTCTTATGAATGCATTTAATCCTATTATTGGAGGTACAAAATGTTTCAATCATTTTGTGCACGAGAATAGAACATTTCAAACAGTCTGTTCCAAGTACTTTTGATTGTAATTTTCAGTCTCTTCGGCAGCTCCCGATCTTCCCAAAAAAGTTTTAACATTTGCATAGCCTATTACTTCACATAGAAAAATGAGGAAGAAGGTTGTAGAAATTGGGTTTTCTTTTCTCAAACCCATGTTTAGGCATCAACCTTAAAAATGCAATGAAATTGTATAAAGGAAAGGTGAAATAGAAGCTAGAACTAAATTGTGAATTACATCATGCCTTGATGACACAATGCCTCTTTTGATGTAATTACAAGTGTTAATGCAATATATTGAACTCCACAAAAATAAAAAAGGAAAACATGAAATATAAGCCTTGTGCAATGGATGTTGTAGTTTTCCATAATGCTTTATGAAGAAGAAGAATGCTTTGAAAACTTGAAGACTTGGATGCTTGAAGTCCTAGAGAATGCTTAGATGCCAAATTGTAGAAAATCTCTTGAAATCCAATTGCTTGATTTCTTCTTGATCATGTTAGTTGTAAAAATGAGGAGAGGTAGGGTGTTTATATACCTCATCCTATATTTCAGGATTCAAAAATAAGTTAGGCCGACCACATGATCTAATTTCCCACTAAAATGCTGACATAGGGCTTTGGGATAGATTTGAGCCAAAATATGCAAGAACAAAATGTTTCAAATGTTCTCTTCCTAGGTATAGAATGTTTGAAACATTTTGTTCTCGGGAAAACCAACCCAAATTTGAACTATGTGTCTAGATGATATGGTAGATGTTGGATTAGGAGGCACGACTGATTTTGAGATTGAGGAAAGGTAAAAAGACCACAAATGGCAACGTAAGGCCCATGTAGGCTAATAAATGATTGAAGAGGAGAAATAATAAAAGAGCACAATTATAAATAAGGAATTACCTCGAGCTTTGAATAAATTAAATCAACATGAGACTTATAATATTAATTTAAAGGTCCAATGAGTGTTAGGAGAGTGTTAAATCTATGTGGGAACCCATACATACTAAAATGGGGCTAAAATGAGCATTTAATTATAAATGAAAATTAGGATAATACATTTAGCCCCCACTTTGGTGGGAGTATGAGTTCACCTCGTGCTCAAGGTAAAGGAGAAGAAAGAGATGAAGATGTAATCATGGGAAAACTACAAAGAGATAAGATATCTCTAAGTTTAAGAATACAATCCCCCAAACCAAGGATCTTAACTTGTACATACATGTGCACGGACACATAAAAAAAAAGACCAAAGCCTAAATCTTAATAAGGTTTAAATTTAACTAGTTGAAGAGATATTAATAAAGAAAATGTCTCCACTACTAGCATCACACTCAGAAAAGTATTGCAAAAGCACAAGTGGTCACATGAAAAGATCAAAAGCACACATCAAATATAAGGCAAGACTCCATCATTTAATCAAATAGAAAAGTGTATTATGATATGAAATCATGGAGGAGATAAAAAGACAACCATGGATGACATAGGCTAGCCATTTGTGTTGTGTTAGGTGATCTATGATAGAGAAGGGAGAGGGGGAAATGGTCTTGCAATTTGTGCTATGCTAGTTCCACTCACCAAAGAGAATGTAAAGATGGAGTTGATGGTGTAGTGCATGCTAGTCAACTCATGGAAATCTATGTGGTGAGAGATTCAAGGATCTATAAAATTGTGCTATGCTAGTCAACCAATCCTGAAAATGTATGCAAAGGAGAGGTCAATGGGCTAGCAAGTTATATTATGCTAGTTCAACCAATCCTAAGGATAGCCAAGGAAAGAAGTGTATCCAAGGAAATCCACCAAAAATGTATAAAGGAGAGTGATATGGCCCTAGAAAATTATATTATGCTAGTATACTCTACCTTAAATGCTTGAAGTAATAAAAATATTTACAATTAGAAGGCCATGTATTCTCCCTCCCCCCCTCCCCAAGATGGTAAAATATGATTGTTTAGACATCTTAAGGAAAAGAGGAACAAAGGTAAAGCACCTTTAACTCCAAGGAGGTATCCCATAACCAACACCCAATCCAGGCCAAAGAGGTCATAACTCCTATGAGGTCAAGGAAGGGAAAAGTGCAAAGAGATAGCATGAAACAAGTGTAAAGAGATTCTTTTTAAGGATGAAGAAATGTTGAAAATAATCATTGACCAATAGAAGGAAAGAATTAAAAATTTCCCCATTGCTAGGTAAAGGGATTCTTAATGAAGGAAGACATACTTTAATCCCCCAAGTAAGCAATTTGTTTACCATGGATACCCAATTTAGAATAAATAAGAGGTTACGATCAAGGATACATACCTCTTTTATAAGAGAGAATCTCTAAAGTAAACAAATAATTATATGTAATATTGGATATCACACAATAAAAAAAAATCCACTTAGCCAAGGGAAAAGTAGATCCTTAGAAAGGATGAGAGAGATTGAAATACTACCCTTTCCCCTCAAGTGTAGGGACAATAATAAGATTAATGAGGATTATTATGTTACTCAAAAAGTATGACCACACTTGAAATTGTACCGCCAATAATAAGCCCCCAAGGGATGGGCTAACAATGTCAAATAGTTTGGAGTAACATAATAGGAACTTAAATGTTATTCAAATTAATCATAATTGAAAATCAACTCATTGAGACATGTTATATGAATGATATGATAATCAACGAGTTTTTGAATTTTGCAATGTAAAGCTCTACATTAATTAGTAGATTGATTATGATATTGATGATATGTGAAAAAATGAAGATTCATAAGTTTGTGACTATGATTCCTCTTTTGTTTAGGTCTAGTAATCAACTTAACACAAATAAGGTTAGGCAAAATGATTTCTTGATTAAAGCTAAACATAGAAGAAATGTTAGATGAGGGTGAACCCACAATAGTGGGTTACACTTTTTTGCCTGAATGGACACTGAACTCTACATTTTGAAAAAACTTTCAGATTTAGATGCATATTATCATTAAACCGTTTAAAACTAGAAGTGAAGTAAATTAGAGTCTTTTAAGATTTCCTGTCTAGATTCTAAATATATTTTTATTTTTATTTTTGAACTTATTTGAATGGTTTTTTATTTCTCCCACAAAAATTGGTATGTTGTTGAAAACGTCATTTTCAAAGAGTTACATTGTTTTCATAGAGTATAACTTTTTTTGTAAAAAGATATCAATGTGCTGCTTTTGAATTTAATTTTTTAACATTCATATGGAGGGCATGAAATTGTTTTGATGGTATTATAACAATTATTACATATTTTATTAATGCTTGAAATTGACTAAATCGTAATTTTGACATACCTTGACTACATAACTTATAACTTGTCGTGTATTTGTCTAATTTCATTTTTATTTTTTTGATAGAAAGAGAAATTCAATGCTTACCTAGAATAGATATTTTTTAGAATTTTTTTTCTCTCATTTGCTATTTTTCCATAAGCATCAAACATAGAGGTAGACATATGATGAAATATCTATATTTAGTAAAACTAAAAATACAAAGTCATAATAAACTTAAAATATATTAGCATTATAATCATTGGGAATATTTTTCTCAATAGTACCTTACTACATAGATAGGTTTTTCAAATGGGTTCATTTGATCTGCCAAAAGATAAATTCGAAGTGATTTTTTGTCAGTATTTTAATAGGTGCGAAGGAGACTCTATTGCACGTATGAATGAGGAGTATAGATGTTATATCAATGTTTTTTTAAAATCTAAGAGGCTTTTAGCTGACCATTTGTAATTAATTCATTTAAATGGAACCTCTCAAGCCTTAAGTCATCATATTTTAGTAAAAATGTGTTATTTCAGCAAAAAATCAGCATGTCTAAAAAAGTGTAACCCACTATTGTGGGGTCACCCATGATAAAGGAGGGGATGTGGACCAAGGATGAGGTTTGATATTGAATGCTTCCATAGGTTTCTCATGAGTTTCAAAGCTTTTTTGCACACATCCAAAACTACATTGGAGATTGTGAGTTGTATTGTTAGGATAATTGAGTTGAAAAAATGACACACTGGGCACTTTAAAGGGTCCAGTGTTAAAATTAGGAACTTTGTATTCACCCATAAAAGATGGCATAAAGTATAATGACCCTCAATCATCTTATAAAAGGGGAATTATAGGAGGATGAGTATCTCTAGGAGGAGAAGATTTGTTTTCTTGCAATGTTGTAGGAATGGATGATGAATCAAATTTAGTTCATAAGAAACTTTGTGATGTATCATCAGCAACAAGGGTATACATGATATTGTTGTAGATGAACTTCAATTTGCATTGAAGTGTTGAAGGAACAAAATGGATGACATATATCCATGATCATCCTAAAAGAATATTATAATTAAGAGCATTGAACATGACATGGATAGGTTTGGGTAAAATAATAGGACATACTTTAACAAGTAAAATGATAATACCCAAGGTTTATTTAGCAATATGTATACACCTAAAAATAGTCAAACCAAGTTAAAGCTAACAATTAATTAAATACAAGCCATTATTGGATTAATTAAATCATAAAATTAAATAATGATGCAATCGAATAAATCAATTAATTATATAATTTATTTAATTCATTAAATTCAACCCCTTCAATTTGCATGCATGGCTAATTTAATTAGTTATTTGAAATAATTAATCCCTAAATTCCTCACCAACCACGACAAGACAAAAATTGATCAACTAATAGGAGAGGAGTATTATGTGCAAATGGATCACTCAAAGCTTTTCTATCTTGACCATTCATTTTGAGAGAATAAATCTTGTCCCTCCAAATGGGACACCTCAACAAACACAACTCAATCTTGGGCCTAATCATGGTTAAGTCAACTTAAATCAAACTCACCCCCCTACCATTTGGAAATCCTATAAATATTATGAGGAGGTTTCATTATAAGGTCTCTAATAGATCTCATCCATATCATCGAGCATGCATCTCTAGTACTCTAATTTTCCCAACCAAGACTAGACAATGAATCCTCGATAAGCATAGATGTAAGGATAACAACAAGAACGAATCCTCTCCACAATAGGTCTCACAATTGGGAGTTTCTCCCAAACCCAAATCTGAAGTAACACCACACCAATTGAAAGTGCATCACTATGACAATATACAACATGATGTAAATCATGATACAAGTGTGCAAGGACATAGGAACCCCAAGCAAATCTCTACATATGTGCGATCATTTTTACAAGTATGCGACCCCATCAAATAGTGAATCCCTTACCCCATCTATGAAGAATAAGGAATATCACAATCAAACCAACCAAAACTAAGGGTAATGGAGCATATCTCTATCTCATCCTGCACCACAGGATAGTCTAGTCACCAATTGAAGGATCACAAAATACACGTCTACATGCAGCACTATCATGCACCTGATCATAGTAAATTGTCTCTCCCATAATCAAAATCCTCAAAATGTGATACATGTCCTCTTGAGTGATCATTATCTCTCCCTTTGAGAGATAAAAGGTGCCATGATCTAAATGTCACCTCCCAGCTAAATCTACAAGAAAACCCTTGTTCATCATGAACTAGCGCATGTCCAAGAGAAACCATAAACCATAACGACCAATGATATATCTCTCATGTTAGGATAAGTCACGAATCATGTCTAATGGCCATGGATAAAGACCCCTAACATTCAGTTTCTTCAAAGAAACCTATTTTAAATCAAACATGTTCAATCAATCAACATCATCAAAGGTTGATCATCTAGCATCAATCAATCAATCTATCATCTATTTGCTTATTTTTTAGAACATCGACTTTCATCTCTCTACATCTTGAGAGAAATACATCAACCTATCAAATTACCAACCTATCATGATTGAAATCAAAACAACATTAATCAAATAATCGTGACTGACATCACATGACTTGATCTAAAACAACATCAAATGACATCACACACATCATCAATATCCAATAGATGGATCAGATTGATCAAAACAAGTGAATTACTTGTGCAAAAAAGAAAAAATAATGACAAATATGTATAGGTGCTATTCTTCCAGGCAAACATACTCAAACAAAAATGTGTACAAAAAAATTACAAACATGCTACAACACCTTGCACAGGTGCTCAAACTGGAATAGGTGCTCTTTCAAAGTGTACCCACTGAAAGACTATGTGCTAGCACTTAAAAAATTGGCAAAATGCAACAACAATGTGTACACAATGAAACAACACGTGACAATGCTAAAACCTAAACCCTATGCTCTAGCAGAGGTGTTATCCTGGGATTTATAGGCACTCTAACAAAAATTGTATGCGCTAAAACTAAAGGAAAACACACTAAAACTAGTAAAAAAAGTGCTAAAAATGTAAAAGCTAGTGCCTAAATTCAAAAATATATCAATTTTGATCAAAATTGGAAAAACAAAGTGGGAAATCAAGACATATTGGGGGTCCATACACTACAAGACACTAGAATCTTCTCCCTCATTCGAATCAGTGCTTTTGGATCGAGACCACCATGGTTTTAGCTGAGATGAATTTTTTTTTTCTTAGAGTGAAAATGACAAGTGAAAGGGTAAAAATGGATGGTAAAAAGTAAGTTTTGAGCCCATTTAAACCTATTTTCACTATTTGAAAGGGGCATTTTTACCAAATTTTATTCCATATGAGCCTTTTTAATCAATTTTTTGGCTTGTGAAGCGTTTGAACACAATTTCATATCGAGAAACAAATTGAAACCATAATTTTCACTAAAAATTTGAAAAAAAAAAATTGAATCCATCAAAATTGACCAAAATCACTTTGATTTATTTCCTAAGGTAGCATATGATCATCAGAGCACAAAATCATCATTGGGGCATCAAAATAATTCAAAATTGAAATCAAGGATTCACATCGAGGTTTTATCATCACCAGGATAGCATCACATCATTAAGTCAAGAAAATATGCATCAGACATCAAAGATTAAACATCAACCATTCTTTGAACCAACACACCTTACACATCAATTAAAAGAGGGGCAATTGTATACACCTACAAATGGTCAAACAAAGTCAAAGCTAACAATTAATTAAATACAATCCATTATTGGATTAATTAAATGAGAAAATTAAATAACTCAATTAATTATATAGTACATTTAATTTATTAAATCCAACCCCTTTAATTTGCATACATGGCTAATTTAATTAATTGTTTAAATTAATTTATCCATAAATTCCTTACCAACCACAACAAGAAAAAAATTGATGAGCCAATAGGAGACGAGTATTATGTGCACATGGATCACTCAAAACTTTGTTATCTTGACCATTCATTTTGAGAGAATCAATCTTGTCCCTCCAAATGAGACACCTCAACAAACACAACTCAACCTTGGGCCTAATTGTACTAGTTAACTCAATTCAAATCAAATTTATCCCCTACCCTTGGGAAATCCTTTAAATAGGATGCATAATTAGATTAAGGAATCCCAATTCTCAAGCATCATAGTTATAGTCAATTTGCATCCACTATCTTTGGAGGCAAATTTGTAATTGCATTTAGTAGCATTATAATGGAGAAATTCATTCAAGTTTTGAGTTCATTTGAGCATTTAGAATAGGGAAATTTGCATCAATTATCTTATCTTTTTGCATAAATGAATCATTCATATTAATTCTCATTCTATGAGTTGTCACTTCAGAATTTCTTTGCAATTGAGAGCATTATTTTAGTCCTTCTAGTTAGAGATCCATGAGATACTCTCAATATTTTTAAATTTGAATGTTAATTATAATAGATCTATTGTATTTGAATTGATATTGTGATTGAACTAATGTATCATAAAGGTATTTTAAATACACACAATATTATCAAAGCAATAGATAGGAATAGAATCAGGTTTAACTAATGAAATATCCACCTTAATTTTATGCAAAAAAAATCGATGTTACACACATTAAGACCAGATCTATTATCAACTAAATTTATTCAAATAAGATTATCATTGATAAGGACATCGACCATAAGAGAGTCATGTTGATCTTGAATTTCCTTAGGAGGAAACTCATCTTGAAAAAAGATAAACTGGGCTTTGTTATTGGTCACATTCATTAATTCCAATATGGCAATTGTATTAGCTTACATAGGAAGTGGGACAATCATGTTTCTCAAGGCTTGTTGTAATGCTTCATGATATGTAGTTGAAGTTTGAAGAATATCCCAAAGAGATATCTTGGCAAGAGTATCACAGGGTTGTTCTATTGAATCATATTCTTTTCCAAGACTTTGATGAAGATGGGGTACAAGAGGAAGCATTGGTTTACAAGCAGAAAGAGGAGGAAAAATTGAACTTGTAGGTATTCTATTATTTCTCGTATTATAAATATGAGAAACGACATGATAACCATGTAGTTGAGCACCTTTGATGATAATTATTGGTTTATTTTGAGGTGTAGGGTTATCTTGACAAATATGGACAACAACCTTATGATTTTAAATACCTAAAACATTGACAACATTGACTTGATCAAGCTCTTGATTGTTCAAAGTTTTATCACTAGAAGGGAGAGCATCAAGAAAAGTAGTAATCATATTATTCTCTTCTTCCAGGGTATCCTCATGAGTAGGAAAATATTTGGAATGGGGATTATGGATTTTCATAAATGCTTCATCTCTAAAAGGGGTGTTATATAAAGAAGATAAGGTGATATTGAGAAGTGTATTTATAATATCCTCTTCTGGATCTAAAATATCCTCATTAGGTGGTACATCTTAGGAGAGGGATCAAAATCACACATGAATGTGTAATCTCTAAAGGGAGTAGAAGAAATATTGTATCGTCAAAAAATGGAAGAACTTCCATTTAGGACTAGTTTATCTCTTTGAGTAGGTGGTTTGGGGTCATGTCAAACACCTCAGATAGGTCATTGGCTTACTGTTGGCCTTTTCCCCTATTCTACCATGTTTTCTCCTTATTTTCAGCCTATTTCTGGCACCTCACACTATGAATTTGAGGTTCTTAACCTTAGGGTCAAGGTCAACCTCAACCCTAACCTAGATTAGAGTTGACCTCAACCCTGACCCTGGGTCCAGATTTCAAGTTTCAGAGGTTTCAGGATGTCGGGCTTTGGAAAGTTTATTTTCCCACTTCTGGGTCGGCTGTTTCGGGCTTCAAAATGGTAAACTCTTAAATTATATTTAATCTAGGTCCATTTATAGGGGTATGGGCCCAATGGGAATTTATTTCTCATATGTCAGCCTCTCTAGGAGTTTGTGCCCTAGATCACTATAAAAGGAAGCCTTCTCCTCTCATTTCTCCATCCACAATCCATCAAGTTTTCTCTCAAGCGAATCAAGTGAGCAAGCATTCAAGATTCATCATTCAAACACTAGATCTATCCATCATGGTGGTGTGATCTTCCTTCAAGATCCTTTGTTCATCTTCAAGATCCATTCTTCCTACAAGGTACAAGTGCAGGACGACGAATATCAGTGCAGATCTGAGTACCCTTTTCAACAAACTTTCAAGATCCACGAACAAAATTTTCATCAGAGTAGTGCAGGTCAAGGTTGACTTTTAGGGGTAAGATTGTGCCCTTGGGTAAGATCTTACCCCTATTTTGGGTCAAGGTCTACCTTTCTCAAAAAAGAAAAATATTTCTAGGATTTGTAGATCTTGCAATTTCGGTTGGAGAACGCAGAAATCAATAGTTTTTGAGACTGTTTGACAGGGTTTTCGGTAGATTCTTTTTCGGAGGTAAGTACTTTTATTTCTTCATTTCAATATTAGCATTTCTAGATTTACATTCCATCCCCTTATAATTCACATGTATGTATAAAATATAGGTTTAGGGTCTCTTTCATGTGCATTACTCTAAACCCTATTCATTGATATTTTATATCTTACATTTTGGTGAACCCGGCAAGCTTACCCCCTATCTTTTATGGAATTAGATGTCCTATTGTGTTTATGGTTCCCTCTTACATTTTGGTGAACCTATTTTATGACAACTCTTTCTTTTTGGTGTTAGATTTACATTTTGTGTTATATTTTATAAGTAGATTTCTTTAATGCTCTTGCATTTATATTTCAAAAATACAATTATTTTTTTGCAAAATTCCTTTTAAAATACAAAAATATTTGCATTTTTCATGCTTTTAGTGTTACTCTGTGTTCAAAATGTATGATTTTTGTTTTGAATACTTTGATGAGGCTTTTATTACAAAAGAGGATAGATCCCTTAATGAGGTACATGGAAGTGAGGATGAAAATTGTTCAAATGAGATCTCCATTGATCCTATTCCTATTTCATCTTCCTCTACAACCTCTTCAATTGATATTTACCATAGGGTGTGTGCATGGTTACCTTCATGTTCCACTATTTACAACATTGATGTACCTAGAATGTTATATCCTAAATATTCTATTCAAGCTATAGAGGCCTTTGAGAAAATTCTTTGGGACATTAATCAAGGTGTTAATCTCATGTGTGGTATCACTCATCTTGTGCATTTAAATGTTGAATCTTTAGCTCAAGAAGCTCAAGATTCAAGATTCACTCCTTCTGCCACTAGTGTGGAACCTTCTTTTATTCCTTTACCCAACATTCCTACTTATACTCCTCCTTTAGTGGCATCTCTTTCATCTCTTCATGTGAGTGTTCCTCTAGTTGTGTCTTACATTCCCACCACTTCCTACACTTTTCCTAGTGTTCCTAATCTTCGTAATCCTAATCCTATCCTTCCTAATCCAATTCCTAATATTCCCACTCCTATTTCCCCATATGTTATTCCTAGCTCTTCCCATACTAATGATGATGCTCAAACTATGGTTCATGATGCAGATGTGCAAGAATTTATGGATTTACCTTCCCCCTCTTATCTGATCCATGATGATATTAAAGGGAAGACAAAAGAAACATCTTCTAAACCTATCATTCCACCTTATACAACATTTTTTCAGGATCACCGTGAACAATCACCTCCTGCACAATCTTTACAAGATATGTACACTCCAAGATACAATATGATGGCTAAACAAGGTTATAAGGGTTTATGACATGGTGTTAATGAACATTGTATTAAATATCTCATTCATCTATCCCCTAAACAAGATTTGTGTGGACTTGGCTTTCCGTTATCTCAAGTTAAGGTGGTTGATTCTAATAATCATCCTCCCCTTCATGATCTTCTTCCAACACCTTCCCTAGATACCCCTCAAGATGTGGCTAAGAAGGTGTATGCTTAGAAAGAAATCTTTAAACCTATGTCAAAATATTCTCTCTCCAAGTACAAATATACTCTTCACTATAGTAATACACATTTACTTGTTGATTGTGTGCATTTCAAAATGTATGTTATAAAAAGAGTTGCTTTAGGAATTATACCTCACTCTTGTGCGATATTACAATTTCTTTATAATTTTACCCCTCATTCTTTTATAATATAGATCTTTTCTCCCTTTGTCTCTTGATTGGGGGCAAGAGGTATTTCATCCATTCCTCTAGAATCTATTATTCTTTCTATATTCTATCCATATGGTTTTGTATTATGATATCTTCCCTTGGTTCATAATCATCCATAGCTCTCTTTTGGTTTTCATGATATCTTTTCTAAAGACATTAGTTTTGCAAAGGTATCCCTTGCTTTCATCCATGGGGGGCAAGGTTTTCCTTCTTTCTCTCTGTCTAGGAATCAACTTTCCTTAGCTTAGTGGCATTTGTTTATTTTGCAACATTATTTCATTATACTGATTAATGTTTTGGCTATGGATATGCTTTTATGTGAGAGGTTGTTGTCCTAAGTCATTACCTCTTCTTTATTTGACAAATTATGTTCTTTATAAACTCTTTCC
This sequence comes from Chamaecyparis obtusa, assembly GCA_027943335.1. Taxonomy (NCBI): domain Eukaryota; kingdom Viridiplantae; phylum Streptophyta; class Pinopsida; order Cupressales; family Cupressaceae; genus Chamaecyparis; species Chamaecyparis obtusa. The sequence continues at coordinate 308,260 of BSBK01000534.1, forward strand.
CTTGCTTTAGGGTTAGATTTTGGTTCCTTTTGGTCCAAGATTCCTCTTCCTCTGTATTACAAGGGGCTTGTTGATTGAATCTTGGGTCCTCTATTTTTTCCTGAAAGATGATATTTTATCCAAAACACTCCTCTATGGTGGGGGTCTTGTTGATAAGATCTCTTTCTCTTTGAGGATCCTTTTTCCATAAGTGACATATCCTTTTCATGATTATCTATTTTCTTCGATGTAAGGGTCACTACTCTTCACTAAGAATATAGTGTACATTGTTATTAAATGGGATATCTCCTTATGTTGTGAAGTAGGTATCCTCTTTCTCTTCCTTACCTTGTCTAGAAAGTAGCCACAATAAGGAGGGGGGCATATATAGGGTCTCCCTTGTACTATATTTTTCAATTTTTAAGATTATAAATCCTTGGAAGGTAATGCACATAAGTTTCTAAATCCTGAAGAGATGCGCATTTTTCAATTTTTCAATATGCTAAATCCTGAAGAGACACACATTTTCAAGTTCAAATATGCTAAATCCTTAGAAGGTAATACACATAAGTTGCTAAATCCTAAAGAGACGTGCATTTTCAAGTTCAAACATGCTAAATCCATGGAAGGTAATGCACATAAGTTGCTAAATCTTGAAGGGACACGCATTTTAGATTTTGTGGTGATACGAGAATGTGGATCTATGGGTATTCCAAAAGCCATCAAAAGATGCATTACAATTGATTGAAGCCACCTGTTGGTCTCTCCCTCCTTGGTGATTCATGGTAAGGTGGGCATCTTACTAGGTGAGGTAATTACTCTCTTTCTTCTCTCTCTTTTTGCTTTCATGCTAGTAGGACTGGATCATGAAGCTATGTTATTTATAGTGTTGCTCTTGTCTTTCTTATGTAATCATTTATGATAGCTTTCCAAATATGATATTAGTATAGGAAGCATTTATTAGCAAGGTTTCCTTTACTAATTGATTTGGGTTTGTTTTACTACCAGCCCCTCTTTTTGTGTCTTTTAGCTTTGTCTTTTTCTTTGTTTTCGCACCCTTGTGCATTAGTGTTGAGTTAGGATCTTTAGCTTGGGGGCTCATGTCCTCAACTAAGTGATATTCTATCTCATTGCAATCCACTGGCATCTTTCTTCTCCTTTACCAAGAGTTTGCATTGAATCCATACTCTTGCTAAAGTGGGGGCTAAATGTATCATTAGAAAATGGAAGCACTTCCATTTAGGACTGGTTTAGTCCTCCAAGTAGGTGGTTTGGGGTCATGTCAAATGCCTTGGATAGGTCCCTGGCTTGTTGCTGGCTTTTTCTCTTGTTTTGCCCCGTTTTCTCCTTATTTCTAGCATGTTTCTGGCACTTGGCACTGTGAATTTGAGGTTCTTGACCTTAGGGTCAAGGTCAATCTTTTGGGTCAAGGTCAACCTCGAACCTGACCTAGGTCAAAGTCAACCTTGACCTTGACCCTGGGTCTAGATTTTAAAATCTGGAGATTTTCAGATGTCGGGCTTCGGAAAGTTTATTTTCCCGCTTTCCGGGTCAGTTATTTCAGGCTTCAAAATGGTAAACTCTTAAATTATATTTAATCTAGGTCCATTTCTAGGGGTATGGGCCCAATGGGAATTGATTTCTCATATATTGGCCTCTGTAGGATTTTGTGCCCTAGATCACTATAAAAGGAGGCCTTCTCCTCTCATATTCTCCATCCATAATCCATCAAGTTTTCTCTCAAGCAAATCAAGTGAGCAAGCATTCAAGATTCATCATTCAAACCCTAGATCTATCTTTCATGGTGGTGTGATCTTCCTTCAAGATCCTTTGTTCATCTTCAAGATCCATTCATTCTTCCTACAAGGAATAGGTGTAGGATGACAAATATCAGTGTAGATCTGAGTACCCTTTCCGACAAAATTTTAGGATCCATGAACAAAACTTCCGTTGGAGCAGTGCAGGTCAAGGTTGACTTTTAGGGGTAAGATTGTGCCCTGGGGTAAGATCTTACCCCTATTTTGGGTCAAGGTCAACTTTTCTCAGAAAAGAAAAAGATTTATGGGTTTTGTAGATCTTGCAGTTTCGGTTCAAGATTTCAAAAATCACTAGTTTCTAAGACTGTTTGACAGGGTTTTCGACAGATTCTTTTTCGGAGGTAAGTACTTTTATTTCTTCATTTCAATATTAGAATTTCCAGATTTACATTCCATCCCCTTAGAATTCATATGTATGTGTAAAATATAGGTTTAGGGTCTCTTTCATGTCATTATTCTAAACCCTATTCATCCATATTTTATATCTTACAAAATTAACCATAATATCATCTTATTTTATCATGGTTACTTCAAGAGGGAGAAAATAATCAACATCATTGTCCATTGGTTCATCCCAAATAGGGAGATCATTGCAAGTAGAAATAGAACAAACTTTAGGAGAGGAATAATCGTAATTCATTAAAGTTTTATTCCTAAAGTGAAAGTAATTAAAATGAATGGAAGGTAAGGTATCATGAGGGGAGTTAAAAATGTTCACTAAGGTATTCTCATGGGGGAGGTCCATATTAAGAGAAGATTTAACATCAATGCTCAATTCATCTCCCCAAAGAGAAAGATTGTTGAGAGAACGGTTAAAAACATTTTCTTGTACAAATATGTCCTCATGGATAGGAGAGTCCTTAGGAGAGGGATAAAGTGATAAAAGTGAGTCTAAGCCACTATCACCTCTCAAAAATATATGTATTATAAAACTAATCTAATTGAAAATAATATGAAAACATGCATGAAACAATATGGAATTTTTTTTTTTTTTTAATTTTTTTTTAATCTTTTTTCATAACTGGAAATGCATACAAAATGAAAAGAGTGCTTAATAATTAGATTTTTTTTAAAAAAATCTAGACATCCAAATAAGAAAGGAAATTTTATGAGTTGGGTTCACCAAAATGTATAATAGATGAGCCTATATATCTAAAGAAAAAAGAGATCTAAACACCAAATCAGAATAAAAATGTCATGTGTTGTGCTCACCAAAATGTACAATAAGAAATGGTGATTAGTTCCATCTCCTATTGAACATTGGGAATTGTACAATAGAAAATAGTGAGCAATGCGAGGCATGTATATCATACACTAAATTATGTTGTACATTAGGGGAAATGTTCTCCCAATTGCTCACCCTCAAACAAATTAGATTAGTGTTGCCAATTTTCACATATAGCTCAGATTGGCAGAGCTACAGTAACTCATGTTCATTTTATGGTAAAAAAGATTAATTTATTTATTATTTTCTTGAACCAATTCATTGTTTGCAAAAGGTTCAATTTGACTTGCAATATGTTTCATGGAAGAAAGTGTTCACTTTACCAGTTATTGCTCACAGAAAAGAGAAAGGTATACAAAGAAAAGATTCCTCATTTATTGTGCAAAGAGCATTACAATGCATCATTCTTTTATAAAAAGATACATGAATGTACAAGTTTGCAAGTGCTATTTTATATTCATTGAAAATAAAAGAAAATTGAATGGGCCCACAAAAGCCCTGGGTATATCCAAATTAGTGAAACATAATGAATATATTACATTTCTAATGATGAAATAATAAAAAGGCATAGGAGAAGAAATATAGCCACCATTGCTCCTCTTCTCTCTTGGCTCCTGAGTGTACGCGAAAATGTTGAAAATTTATGTTAGAGCTTCAGCTATAAATAAAATCATACACCTCACCAACATAAGCATAACATATTCTTGGTGTTGCATTAAGTAAGCTATACACAGACATGTGCAAGAGAACTGGAGTAATAAAGAACCACAGTAAAAAAAGCTTCGCTATTTTAAACTAACAATTTGTGTCATGTGCAGCCATAGGAAACAAAGACCACAAGCTATTAAAGGGACATATTTCTCAAAATGTGAAATATTTTAGTTTTTCATTTATCAAAGTTACAAAAATAAGTGATCATTAAAGGGGAAAGTTCCCATAAGCCTAAAACCTTTTGATTTGGCCAAAGAGGTATTGAAGACAATCAAATATCCTCAAGGAGAAATCAAGAATCAGTGCCTGAAAAATGGAATAAAGGCATGGAAATGATGAAAGGAATAGATAATGTTTCAATCTACCATTTTCTTCTATTAAAACAAATCAATACTATAACATACAAAGCACTTCATTGAAGATGGAAAATAATGGTTAGTGCAGAATAAGCTTGAACATCACTGTCAGATGATACTATTAAAAGAAAGGGAATTTTACAAGAACAAATATGAGCATGAGAGGTATTGCATCATTGATCATCCATAGGAATATGAGCGTAAAACATTCAAGTATCATGGACAGTCATTTCTATGAAATGCATCAAATTTCAACATTGGTTATCAATGCTAATATGACAAAATAAATCACTAATTTATAATGAACAAATATCAGTGCCTTTCAAAGATAAATGATTTAAAGCAGAGCACATGATATCTAGTATTGATATCTTAGAGAAATCGATGAAGAATCATAATATTTTTGTGGTCCTAACTATAATAGTCATAATAGAAAGATGGTAATAGTTCCAAATATGTACAAAAATGATCATGGGATAATCAAAGGGGCATAGCAGTGTCAAATGCAATGTCCATTAAGAACAGTAAATGAAAACAATTTGGGTAATTGTAAAGGCAAAGGTGAGAACAATTGAACCTCTATGATGATTATGCTATACATGACCATAAAAATAATGTAATGCTAAGGCAAATGCTATAGACATTGCCTTTATATAGAGTTATTTATTCAACCATCATGGATACTACTTCAGCTCTATAAAGAAAGTTACATTTCTAGTGACAAGGTTATTTATCATTTAGATCAAGAGTAGCAAGAGAAAGATAAGTATTATATTGTATTGTATTGTGCTTCATTGTTAAATAAAGTTATTGCACATTATTGATAAAGAAACCATGGAATCCAAAATAAAACATCATACACAACACATAGATACAAAAGTGCAGAAGAGTGAAGTCTTGTAATTTCAGAACTATGTCACAATATAAAATGGGTCTAAGGGGATAATACATGTACTCTTATTAAAAAACATCATAATTGCATTTTCTACAAATCCCTCACTGAAGTGAAACACAAAAAAAAGGAATGCAATATGTCTAAGTACAAAGACAAAGCATAACAAGTGCCATGGGACATGATAATAAGACATGAATTAGAAATCAAATATCAGATACAAACAACTATATTATGATTGAGAGCTAGTTTGGAGTAGCTACACTAAGCTTAAAGAGATTTATTTACTAATCAAATCCTTATCCAAAAATTAGTTCAAACTCTTATGAGGAACACACAATAGATGAGGGAAATACACTGTGCTTAAAAAAATTTCTATGAGTTTTATTTTACACAGAAGTCTCTTAAAAATAAAGAAGCTCGACTATAGAAAAGCCAAAAATATGCAACCTGAAACCAACAACAAAAGCATGAAGCTTGCACAAATAACAAAAAATGGAGTGTTTATTTTCAATTATGTTCTAAAAAATGTGCACACAACTCGATAGATGAAGGTTTTTAGTAATTTTTGTAACAAAAAATCTAATGTTTTCTACATTTAGCCCATGGTTGCAAAAAGACTATATCAAGCACCTGTCTCTAAATCATAGGCATTGTATAGAGACACAAGGGTTTTCTCATGAAAATAACCAAAAAACACTAATTTATTTATAGATGAAACAAAATAAAAATGGCTAGTTTCAACTCCATTTAGCATGAAGGAACAATAATACAAAAGATGAATTCGTAGGACATGTACTAAAGAAAACCCACAGTGTAAAATCCAGATGTACAAAGTGTCAAAAATACCAAGATTACAAATGGAAGTGAAGGTATTTTATTTTGTTTCTCTACAAAAAAGGGGGCTCTATGTACCTATTATTGTATCTGTAGAGACTCAAAGGAAGCTCACTGAATCATAGTCAAAGTTCTCAAAACCCTATTCCGAGGAGGCAACTTCTAGTTTTTTAGAATGATCATAAAATGCCAAAATGAAAAGGTGTGACATAATTTGGGTTTCAATGCCATTAAAGAATCGATCTTGGAAAAAGGCTTTTGGCCTTATTTTTATTTTCTCAGTTTTATGTTTAAAAAAAAATGTTAAAGATATTTATTAAAGTGAAACTAATTATCACTTTATTAGATATTTTTATCATTCTATTCATTAGGAAAATAAATTAAATTGAGGGTTGATATGTTTTCATGAATAAAAATTAAAAATTAATTATCAAAGTCTTGGTTATAAATCGTCTGATAATTATTATTGTATTGCAAAAAATGGTTCTACAAGCAAATCCAAGTTGTAATTGAGGATTTAAAAAGTTGTAGATATTGTGGAGAATTTTGGTGACTTATGTAGCAGTTAAGTTTGTTGGATACTTCACATAGGTTTGTCACCATCCAAGGCAGCTTTTGAAAACTAAAAGTGCAACTTTCCTTTATGTTGAGTCCTGATTATGGGAACTTTTTAGTTCTATCTGATTGCAGATAGAACTCAAGCATTTCATAGTGATTTTGGGAAAGTTTCCTTATTCACTTCTTTATCTCATGGATATTCTTCAATCCTTGTTTAGTGACACCATTAGTTCTTTCTAGTTAAGTAAAAAATCCTTTCAATAAGGCAAAAAATTTGTAATTTTTTTTGGAAGTTATTTCTTTCTAAATTTTGGCTCTACAAAATTCATGATTTCATTGTAGCTCATGAGATACATTTTTTACACTACTAACAACAAGGAGTTCCTTCATTATCAATAAAAAGAAGCATTTCCTTCTCAGAGGTCTTCATATTCTTAGAAATCATTGTTTGAATTTGAAGTTAATTTATGTGGCTTTGTTTTCAGCTCCTCTAATTTTCTTTAGTTCAAATCTTTTTTTTGAAGAGGTTCTACTAAGTTGTGAACACATTCTTTATTTGAGGAGTTTTGTGAATCAATATGATTGTTAGGAGTTCTTAAATTTTGATAAGTTTGGTGAATCACCTTGCATGTGTTTAGTTTTCAATTTCAAGCATTTATATCCCTTTCCCTACCCAAAATTAATAGTTTTAGGTTATTCAAGGGAAGTCAGCCCTTAATCTAGAGATTGATCCTCATTCAAGCATACCCATAGGTCGAGGATCATTCCATGTATCATGAGATTTCTAAACATTTATATTTTGCATAAGACACAATCTATGTGATAAAAATTAGCACAACCTAGAAAGGATGAAGGGGTGATAATGAAAGATCTAAGTGAGAGTACGGAATTAGAGTTCACTTTCCCATAATGGATAGAGAATGAATGTGTGATATGAAAATGTATGAAAGGAATTTCTTCTATGATAAAGGAAATGACAGCTAACAAGATATGGTATTACACCTGATGTCTAAAAGTAAGTGCAAGGATAAAATAGAAAGATTGAACTTCCCTTGAAGAAAGAAGAGGCAAATGGACATTCAGATCTAATTTTGATTATTGTAGAGATGTCAGAATCAGGTAAGATTTTGGATCTAGGCTTCTGATGCCTACAACTTCTTTCTGTGAAAATATCAACTCCAAAGGACAAGGTCGACCTGGATGACCTAGTCCAGGATGATGTTCCGAAATTTTGACCTAGTCCTTTCAAGTCCAAAATTGATAAAAAAATGTAGAGGTCTTGTAACTAGTTCTAATATTCCTGAATCTGGATTTGAAACTCCATAACTTATTCCTACACATAGAGAAAAAGGGGAAAAGGTTATGGAAAGGGGCTTGCCTTGGTCAAGCACTGTATAGGAATCAACCTTGAAAGAGAATTAAATTTGCATAAGGAAAGTAATGTAAACAAGATAAATGTCAGTATTCACCTTGCATGGAAAAACCCCATAGATTGATGTTAGGATCTCATTAACCCACGAAGATGCTTGTATATGAAGATCTTGGAATGAATGCAAAATCAAGGATGTCTTCACAAATGCATAGACCTATGATCACCAATTCTAGATCTATAATGTTGATATGCTCGATAGACATAATGAAGAAGGAGATAAAAGAAGAGTGGATGTGTGGATCTTCTTTATTTATTGAGAATTCCTCTACTTGTCTACCATTGGAGAGAAAATTGTATCAATTAAAGAAGCTTTCTATTTTTTGAATGGATCTTGAAGAAGTGGAGACTTGGATATCTTGAATTAGATGCTTTCCTTCGATCTTGAATCCAAATAATTAATTGCACAACTTGAATGCTTAATGATAGCATGTACTTTATCTTGAAATACACTTGTGTGTTATATGTCAAAAGAAGAGGCTTTGATGTCCTTTTATACTCATTTTATGATTCAATATTGTCAGGTCAACCTCAATTAAAGATTTGGAAGAAACATCCCCGTATTGGGCCTAGAGCCAACTTAAGCACAAAGCTCTAGGACAAGGCTGACCTAGATGGCCTTGTCTAGGCAATGTTTTCAAAGCTTGCCCAGGTTTAGAGGAGTTTTATAAGTTATAGAGGAAGAAAATGAATGTTTTAGGAATCAATAAAATACATTTAGACCTCATATTCACCAAAATGGGGTGTAATAGGTCCTGGAGCCTCCAATTATGGGTGATAAATTTTTAGGATGGTACATTTATCCCCCACTTTAGCAAGAGTTTGAGATAAACTCACGCCCACGGTAAAGTAGATCTAACTCATAGGATGGTCTCATCAAGATCAAGGAGACAAAGAAACATCAAGCCCCCAAGTGACTTAAGTCCTCATCAAATCCAAAACCAAGATAAGATATATATATATATATATATATATATATATATATATATATATATATAGAGAGAGAGAGAGAGAGAGAGAGAGAGAGAGAGAGTACCTATCCAAGTAAGATGTTGTCTTACTATGAACCACATAAAGAAAGTAGTGCAAAAGCTAGTATTGAAAGTTCTAGCATTGTGTGTTATACTAGGTCAATCCATCAAGGATATATCCTTAATGAAAGTGTATACAATAAGGGATCCAACAAAGAAAATTTGTCCTAAGGGAATGTAAGATTCCTTAGGGATCAAAAATAGAAGGAGGATATATCCTTAAGGAAATTGTATCCAATAAGGGATAAAAAAGAATAATTTGTTCTAAGGGAAGGTAAGCTTCCTTAGGCATAAAAAAGAGAAGGATTTTTTTTAAAGAAAAGTGTATCCAATAAGGGATCCAAAAGGCAGTCAGTTAAAGGATCAAATGTGTGTGTGTTAAAAATGTGAAACATAGAGTGGAGTGTATACCCCCACGTTAAAGATATTGCAAAGGCATTAATGGGAGTAATGGCTTTAATAAAGTGTACATGCATCTACAAGAATTTTTTTCCACTGTGAAATGCCCCGAAGAAAGGAAAAATCAAGGAAAATGGGCACATGAAAAAAGATAGCACAAAGGGATCTACCAACTTTTGGGTTAGTATGATCATATGATAATATGTGAAATATTATATCAAAATCAAATGTAATTATCCCCCAAAAGTAGTATAACTACAATCATAATGGAAAAAAAATCACGTAAGAGTTACAAGAAGAGTCTTTTTGGGCTAGCATAATGGAGAATAAAAATAATAGGTAGCTACCATTTTGTATCATCCAAATTAGAAAATACAAAGGGACATTTACAAATAATGGCACATGTACAACATAACATGTAACGACATATAGAAGAAGAGAGCTACAAATAGAAGAATATTTATGACATTGTGATTCCTTTAACACCTTGCACAAATGAAACAACATGGATCAATTAAAGAAATATGAACAAAACAAATAAAAAGCATCACATCACGGGGGAAGAACAATACAACATGAAAACATATAGAGTCCACCACACAAGAGGATATAGTCAAGCATATCACCTACCCCCATCTTGGTCTATAATGTTTAGAGACGGTGAGAAAATCACAAGAGGAGCAACATCAAGCATGACTAATGGAACAATAGCCAGTTCCAAACAAGGACCATGTTGTGAAGATAGGTCATTATTTTTATCACTAGGAATGATAGATAAGTGTTGTGAAAATATAGATAGTAAATCATGATCAATATCAATAGTCTCATAGTCATCAGAATCACTGACATGAATATCATTGTTAGCATCAAGAACATTGTCATCAAGAGTATCTTCTTCATCCAAATTAATTGTAATAATATAAGATATGAATAACATTGTCATGTTTGTTCATTTTTATCTTGTTTGAATTCACTTCCTTAATTGGCTTGAGCATGGGTTTGTCAAAGGGAAGTGACGTATGAGGAGATTTATGAGGTGAAGAAATATTTTAAGAATCACATTGACGAGCTCTAGCATGATGATCACAAGCATGAAGCTTGCATTTGGTTTTGTCAACAATTTGGTTTGGGTCCAAATCAATCAATATTAGGTCTTTTTCTTCTTTGGGAGGAAGAACAAAAGCAAACACACTAGATTGAGAGATAACTTGAGGAGAATATGTATAAGCCATAGGAGGTGGTAAAGAAGCATATAATTGAGGTGTAGGTGGTGTAGGAAGAAGTCCACGTCCAAGGGAAAGAGATGGAACATCCTTAGGTTTGCTAAGTTTATAAATCTTTGGACATTGTAGGCTTGGTATGATTGAAAGAGATGGTCATGAAGGATTTGAGTTGGTTGAGGCATAGAAGGCCAAAAGAAATCAAGGTCAACTGAGTCTCGAGGCACTGAAGGGTGATAAAGACTGTGGTTAATAGTCATAATTTCTCCATTATGAGGAAATTTAAGATATTTATGAATAGGATAAGCCACAAATTTCATGGGGGTAAGACAAGGAAGACCAATTTAAACTTGACATTGACTAGAATTTGGGATGATAGTGAAGGTAACATGTATAATTTTACCACCAAATTCAACAGGAAATGAAATAGAACCATGAGAAGGATAAAGGAAACCATGACAAGTTTGGATCATAACATCAGATTTATCATAGAAATAACATTGAAATTATTTACTATAAAGATGTTCTCCAGTTATCAAATTTACCATGCAAGTTGGATCAATAAGGACACCACAAGAAGGAATACCAACAACCTTTGTGACAATATAGAAGGGACCATCAGGTGCTTTAATTATCTCAATAGGGTCAAAGGTAATGCAAAGCTCAAATGGAGGTTTAGATTTAGGTTTAACTTGCTCAACTTGGTTGACAACACAGTTAGCTTCTTGATCATCAACATTATAGGAGATAGATGGAGGAGATGAAGAGGAACAAGAAGGTTGAGTAGATTCAATGGTGTTGGTTGAATGAGAGGGAAAAGGGTTGGTATAGATTTGCAATTTTTGGCTAGGAGGTGCAAAGAATTTCTTTCTACTGTTATTGTCACCTTCCATAAATATAGCATTGGAATCAATAAGGTCTTGAATAACAATTTTAAATTGGTAACACCTCTTAGTATTGTGACTAGGTTGACGATGGTATTGATAGAAAGCTTTGGGATTAAAGTATTTGGATTTAGTTTTAGATAGATAAATGGGTTTGATAGGAGGAATTTTTAACATATTAGCATTAAGTAACTTCAACATTACATTATGAAAAGATTTAGAAATCTTAGTATACTTATGAGTAAGTTTAAAAATAGACGACAAAGGAGCCACGCCTTTGGATGTTGTTGTCTCTTGTTCATCAATAGTGTTGGATGAGTTGGTGATTTTGATGAAGGTTTTTAATTTCTAAATTTTGTTGAAATTGGATGTGGCACCACTCTTATCAAATGGAATAGGAGCCATTGGAGTGGTTCTCTCAAATTGTCTCACTTGAAGTTGATAACAATGAAGCACTGCATACAATTGAGGAAAGGAAGATAATTCATAAAGAAGTATCTTGTCTCTAATGTATTTTTGTAAATTATCAATAAAAATTTGTTGCACATTAAGGTCGAGCATAGGATAAGAATTTTGAGCATGCAAACACTTAAATCTACCAATGAAATCTCTAACTTTTTCTTTAACACCTTGTTTACAATGCATTAAATCAGTCAAATAGATTCGAGGACCAATGTTGTTTTGAAATTATTAACTGAAAGCATTAGAAAGCTTGTGAAAGTAATCAATGGAATAAGGAGGCAAAGAACAATACCATTGCAAGGCCTTGTCTCGAAAGGTTCTAGTAAAAAACTTTGCCAAGAACCTATGGTCGTGAGAGAAAACACTATACAATGTTTGAAATTTTTAAACATGAGTCAAAGGATCACACCTACCATTATAGGTCTCAAGACATGGAATCTCAATGTTTTGCAGGATAATAGAATGAATGATATCTAAAGACAAAAGACTAACAATATCATAAGTAGGAATGATGAACTTGGATTGAGTCATGGAGGAAATTTGTTGCTACAAAGAAGACATAGTTTGAGCTAAGCTATTAATGGTAGAATCAGTAGAAATACTAGTAGGAGGAGAAACATGAAACATGTTAGGAGCATTTTTTAAAATTGAAGGAATGGTTGAATATGAAAAAGGGACAATATGGTAAGTGTGCATGGATGAAGGAAATGAAACACATGGTACATTTGAAGGGAGAGAAGGAAGAATAGGATGGGAAGACTCACATGTCTAGGATTGGAATTTTGGATGGAAGTTGTTATGATAGGTTGAGTATAAGTGGACACACTAGGAATGGAAGTAGAGACAGGCAAAGAGGTCTCAATATTTATAGTATGTGGAGTGAAGCCTAAATATTGAGCACAATCCCTAATAGGTTTGACATTGGCATGAACAAGATGAGAAATGCTACACAATATGTTGACACCATGTTCATCATTATGAATAATTTCCATATTCCTTCTACAATGGAAAGAACCTTAGGATTATGGTTTTTTTGAGCTAGCCATTTTTTAAACTTTTCAAAATCATAGGAAATTTTTTGGACTTGCACAGGAGGAACCCTTAAGACTTCATCTTCGTCATCAGAAGAATGAGAAGATTTATTCTTCATGATATTATTGATTTCATTAAGATGCATGTTAGTATCATCAAGATTCCTAGGTAAAAAGGAGTGTTTGGGATCAAAGGAGCCCATAAGTCTACAACTTTTTCTAACCAAAATATTATAGGTTGGACTCAAAGTGATAACACCCATGCACAAGGGAATGAGAGGAAAGAGAAATGGAATGAAATTATGGGATTTTGAAGGAAATATACCAACAAAATTTCTTTTTAGGACAAGAACATTAACTATCAAATTAAAAAATAGACTTGAATGCATATAATGTAGAAAAGATGTAATGTAAATAATTTCTATCACAATCCATACAATGTAGATCTAGATATCTAAATGAAAAGAAAGGGAATCTAACACCAAAATAAAAATGGTAATTTTATAACGCGGGTTCAACAAAATGTACAATAGGTGAACCTAAATGCATACAATGTGAGAAATATAGGATCTAATGTAATGCATACAAGGAGATATAGACACAAAATTGACAATGTTTCACGTTGGGTTCACTATAATGTAGAATAGAAAATGGTCAGAATGGTAGGCATGTAGATCACTCACCAAATTGTGTTGTATATTAGGGAAAATGTTCTCCCAAAGGTGCACCCTCAAAAAAATCAGATTAGCACAACCTGAAAAGGATGAAGGGGTTTGAATGCAAGATTTAGGCAAGAGTGAGGAAATGGAGTTCACTTTCCCTTAATAGATAGAGAATGAATGTGTGATATGTAAATGTTTGAAAGGAATTGTTGCTATGATAAAGGAAATGAAAACTAATGAGACATGATATCATATCTGATGTATAAAATTAAGTGCAAGGATAAAATAGAAAGAATGAACTTACCTTGAAGAAAGAGGAGGTAAATGGACATTCATATATGATTTTGATTGTTGTAAAGATGTCAAAATCAAGTAAGAATTCAGATTTGGGTGTCTAATGCCTGTAATTTATTTCTATGAAAATATTAGCCCCAAAGGACAAGGCCAACTTTGATGACCTAGTCCAAGATGATGTTCCAAAATTTTGACCTAGTTCTTTTAGGTCCAAAATTGATGAAAATTGTTGAAGTCTTGTAACTAGTTATGATATTCTTGAATCTAGATCTGAAACTATGTAACTTGTTCCTACATAGAAATAAAAAGGGGAAAAGTTTGAGGAAAGGGGCTTGCCTTGGTTAGGCCCTTGTATAGGAATCAACCTTGAAAGAGAATTGAGATTTCATAAGGAAAGTAATGTAAATAAGATAAATGTTTGGAATTAATGTAGAATCAAAGATGTCTTCACAAATGCATAGACCTATCATCACTAATCCTAGATCTAGAATGTTGATATGCTTGATATTTTCAACAAAGAAGGAGAGGAAAGAAGAGTGGATGTGTGGATATTCTTGCTTGATTGATAATTCCTCTACTTGTCCACCTTGGGAGAGAAACTTGCATCAATTAGATAAGATGTCATTTTCTTGAATGGATCTTGAAGAAGTGGAAACTTGGAGATCTTGAATTAGATGCTTGCCTTCAAATATTGAATCCAAATCCTCAATTGCACAACTTGAATGCTTTATGATAGCATGTACTTTCTCTTAAAATCAATTTGTGTGTTTTATGTCAAAATGAGAGGCTTTGATGTCCCTTTATACTCATTTTGGGATTCAATATTTTTGGGTTGACCTTATAATACCCCAAAAATGGGTTGTAGGTTCATTAACCTTCTACATCTTCAAATTGAATGAAATTGATATCGAAGTCCTTACCTAAGGCACATCTGAACATCATCAAATCCTAATTGATTATCTTAAATTCTGCATTGGGGAATATTCCTAGCAATATCCTAATTTATCTAATTATCTTTAATCTAATGATTATTTGGTGATAAATCATATTTATCCTAAATTTTGATTAATTGAATATTCTGAATATTTGATTAATTAGATTTAATTCTACCACTTAATTATTTAATTGAATTTAATTATATTTATTCCTAAATTGTATTATGTAATTATTGACAATAAATCAAAATATCCTATGACTAATTGATTAAATTCTTAATTAATTAATTAATGTCAATTGTCAAAATTAATGATATAGTTTTTGAATAAACTTTGATTTAATAATTGATTAACCTATAAATCAATTGTTTTATTTTTCAAAATCAGTTAAGTTGAGAATAGATTACTTTATTTTTAAATAAATTTATAATTAAATCATGCACAATCAGAAAAGCAGGCAACTAGAAATTAACAATCAATTTTAAATTTAAACTCAACATTTGATGATGAGTTGGAATTTGATCTAAACTCTATTTTGAGTTAAAGCCTTGCTTTTGCATGATTTTTGGTGAGTTAATTATCTCTTATTTCTGATAACTCAAAAATCAACCCGAGTTTATCAAGAGTGATTTATGGCTTTTCCCATGCACCTCCAAAGCCCTGGATTTCTATAAAATCAAGGTTCAACTCTTCATATCTCATCTCACAATTTTGCATACTTGCACTGCCAAAATCAATTTAGGAATTTGCACAATCACACTGGCGAATTGGTATCTGAAGGATCAAGCTTCTTATGAATCAACCACGTTTGTGAGATCAATCTTGTTTTCATATCATTCTTAGCTTAATTTGTGTATCAAATTCATATAGATTAGATTCATATCAGTTTTCTTTCATCATAATTGCACAAAAAAACCAAAAATATAGCTTAGTTTGCATCCAATTCATATCTAGATTTTGCATTCAAATCCTTCATTTAGGTGTCGTCAAGGTCACTGATCTCAGTCCAATCTGAGAATACATACTCACACCTACTAGAAGGCAATAAATCGCTTGGTTAGTTTAGTTTCTATTTCATTGCACGATTTTGATTTTTGCTAATTGTGTGATGATTATTATCACCTTCATGAAATTAAGATCTAATAGCATCAATTTAAACTAAATACAATGCAAATCTACTTTAAAATGAAACTATAATCTATATTATCCCATGGTTCTCTAGAAAGAAGTGGTAAATGAAGCTCTCAGCTTAAATCCTCACTAGTGACACTTCTAAAGTGAGAAATTATGCTGCTATTATGATTCTACAATGCTTCTATGATGATTCAATGCTTAATCTAGCTCAAATTGACAAACTACAATGATAATTGCTCTAAATGCTCAAATTGCTCTTAGAATGCTATTCAATTGCCTATAATAACAATGCTTTGCAAATGAAAGTCTAAGATGGAAATGCTCTCCAAAATGCTCCATATTTATAGTAATTTCCCAAGGGTAGGGGGTAGAGTGAAGTAATCATGGTTATCCCTTGGTTGAGTCAAAAACTTTGCTTTGTTCATAAATGGGGGGACAAATGAGGGGACAAGCCTTTAAATGGTTTCAAAGCTTTGGACAATTTAAATGTTTGAGTGATTTATGTCTGTTTGTTCTCAATTTTCATTGGTTGATCACTTTGTTGAAAGAAAAGAGGATTTATTAATTCAATTAATTAATTAAATTTAGCCATGGAAGGGTAATGGGTTCATTTTGATTTTTTATTAAAACAACTATACAACTAATTGATTAAAATCAATTATATAGTGTT
This sequence comes from Chamaecyparis obtusa, assembly GCA_027943335.1. Taxonomy (NCBI): domain Eukaryota; kingdom Viridiplantae; phylum Streptophyta; class Pinopsida; order Cupressales; family Cupressaceae; genus Chamaecyparis; species Chamaecyparis obtusa. The sequence continues at coordinate 324,786 of BSBK01000534.1, forward strand.
TTTGACCCTTTTAAGCTTTGGTTTAATTATTTAACCTCATTATTTAATTTCTCCTTTGTTCTAATTGATTTTGTCCCTTTTTATTTAATTATGTCCATTTTAATGCATTTTAATGATTTTGAGCCATTTATTAATTTTTTTGCAATTTAAAAAGTACTTGTCCAATTTTGCATGTCTACAAATGCCCCTCTTTGAATTAATGTGCGAAGAACATTGATTCAAAGATTCTTTTAAGTCCTGATTGTTGATTCCTGATATGCCTCTGATACTGATTCATTGATTGCTGCCTTTGATGATGAATTTTTTTTTTATTATGCCCCATTAATTCCATGATATTTGATTGCAACTTCACTTTGATACCCTTATGCCCCCTCAGAAATTAAAACATATGAATTTCTTGATATGGAAATTTTTTTGATGACGTTTGATTTAGCAAATATGTTTTCATTTCTAAAAATCATTTTTGATGATATGCTGATTTAAGAATATGCCCCGATTGATTGGTAGGTTGATATAGGTCCAAGTCCATTTGCACCTTCAAAATTAGGTCAAAACACCTTAAATAGGTTGGTAAACCTTGTTTTACTATTCATTTTTACTTTTCATCTTTGGTGAATTTGCTCTGATCCTCTGGTGATTTTTGAGATGGTTGTGTCGATTCGAGAGCATAGATTCAAGAGGTGCCGGAGATATGTGAGGCCACCTGACTATGGACCTCTGGTAAGTCATTCCCAACTCCGTCTTTGCATTTATAGTGCATTTATTAGCATTTTACTTGTTTCATCATTGCGTTTGATAGGTAAAATCACACCTAGAAATAGTTTAACTATCGTGTAGACTAGTTAACTGTCGCCTCCACACTTTTCACTCTCACCTCTGTGTGTTTTATTGTCGCTTAGGAAACTTTCATCCTCACCTAGGAGAAGAATAATCATGCCTAAGGCTAGGTAAAATGACCCCTTTTCATATAGGTTATCACGTATGAAAACCCTAACAAATTTACTGTCACCTAGGCTAGTTTCTACTGTCGGGTTACGGGATTCATTGTTGCGTAGCAAGTAAACTATCACCTAACACTAGAATAATGTCGCTTGACATGTTTTGGTTATCGCCTGACTTAAATGTCACCTAACATGATAAAAATCATGCTTGGTGAATTTTGGCAATATAAAAAATTTCACGTGTACTTGATTGCTTCTGATGAAATTTTTTGATAACCTTTAATGACATATTGGAATGATTAGATTAGGTTTGTTGCTTGCAACAAAACAATTGATTAGATGTCAGCATAGTGTTACCATAGAACATGATTTGTCAATCCACTTGGGATAGTTACTGATAGGATAAATCAATCAGTGTGAAAACTGATATGATTTGGATACTACTTAGTTCGTTCTCAGGATACAGAGACATGAACAAATGGTACTAGGTGTGATTGCTTGATACTTTTGTTAAGATTGATTGACTTGAGATAATTATTTGGTATGGTATACTGATATGATTCCTTTGCTTTGCCGACAGGCACACGCCCCTACTTTATACATCCGATCAGTAGCCTCTTGGGTTATAGATTTAGGTCAGGCACTCACAATAGCTGAGTTTCATGTCATTGAGCGATGTGGTTTGAGTTTCCTCCTTGAGCTCCCACGGTTCTAGCTGAACCATGGATTAGTGACTATAGTGGAGGAGCGATGGCACTTTGACCATGACACCTTCTAATTGCCACACGGAGAGATGACGATCACGCTTGAGGACATGTATCGATTATTGCAGATTCCCTGTAGAGGAGAGTTGGTATATTACAACTTTGTCTATGATTCCACTATCTGTCGACGAGTGTTTGGGGACAACACTATTGGAGATGGTGATACTATCACATGGCCATAGTTTGCTTCTTTTCCCACATTGCCAGCCATACTAGGTGCCTTGATTGGTGGTTTACTCCTTCTTGATCGGCAAGGTCACAACTTTTCTGTCAGATGGGGCAGGATTTTGGAGGAATTACTTGCTCATCCTCGACGTTTTGATTGGGGTTCTTGTGTCCTTGCATATCTTTATCATGATTTGCATGAGGTAGTGTATAGATAGAGTTCTGCATTGTCAGTTGGTGCTATTATGCTGCAGTTGTGGATATGGGAGCATCTTCCCATTACTAGGCCCATTTTTGATAGGAGATGGTCACGTGGATATCCATATGCTTTCCTTTATACTGGTATGGTTATACAACATCACATGAGTCACCTGGATTACTGGAGATGTCAGATAGATGATCTTGATCAGGTTCAATGGCGTCCTTACCTTGGTTGTGATTGATGGAGAGAGGATGAGGATGAGTTATCACATATGTTTGCCCCTTGCTGGATGATCAGGCACACTACCACTACTATTGAGTGCTTCTGCTTTGGCACAGTTTTGAGATAGTATGGCAGGACACAGGTTATGCCTTAGGGCAATGCTTTATACGCCCAAGTACAGGCAGAGATATCTATGTGGCGTTTGTGCATTGATTATGAGTTTGCTTTGGATCAGATTGTCGGTATGACTATTTGCAAATGGGAGATGCTCACAGGTGTTGCAGATGCTAGGGTATCTCATGAGTATGCCGACTGGTGGGCTCAGAACAGGTTTCCTAGGTTTACCGACCCAACAAAGCCTATCCCTAGACGATGTGATGGTCAGGGTGATGGCAGACACAAGAGAGGATGAGGACATAGAGATCCTCAAGTTGTGGTAGGTAGAGGCCTGGTGAGAGATAGATGGGGTGGTGTCAAAGATAGGTAGGTTGATGTAGCCCCTCCGAGAGTAGCGATGAGATAGGATATAACTCAGAGATAGCAAAGAGCACAAAGGCAAGATCATGTTCATGCCGCAAGACAGGTTCCAGGTGGATTAGATCTATTAGTACAACTACAGAGAGTTGCCTTGGCTCATCAGGATGATGAGGGTCAGCAAGATGACAGTGCCCAGTAGGATCAGGGTGCTCCATAGATGCTGCCACTAGCTCCACAACCACAGGATCATGGGCAGGGTGCACAGGGTGATCGTATTGATGGATTATCCAGAGATATGTAGATACTAAGGATAGATATGTCCTTTGTTGTGGGGTGATTGGATTAGGTTGCCTCCTTGTTGCAGTAATTTGTATCAGTTGTGGTAGTCTAGAGACAGGATGGGGCTAGTACTTCACAAGCTCCTCCTCCACCAGATGGTAGAGATCCAGGTGCTATAGGATCATGATTGATTGTTTGACAGATTCATCCACCATTGACGTCCTTTGTTCCATGTTTCATGATATATGATTGATCAGAACATTTGATATACCACTTTTCATGATATTGTATCTGGATATACTTGATGTACTGGATCCTCTTTTGATGATATATATGATGAGATACTCCTTGGTTCTCCTTGATGAGTTGTTTATGAGATTATCTTTTATGCAGCTATATGATGTGTTAATGCATGTACTTTGATTTATGCTATGGATGCAGATATCTTATTTTATGATATAGATAAATGAATGTTGATGATGCTTTTCTGCTTTTCATGTATGGATGTAAAATGTTGTATGGAGATGCACATGTATGTTCCTATGTTTTTGATGTTTTGAGTATTGGGATGTTTGCAATTCTATTTCTTAATTTACATGAATGTATGATGTATGGAAAATGATTTTTTCTTTTCTTGATATATGAGTAATGAATAATGATTAATGCTATGCATGAATGCAAAAGATAATCTCATTTGCGTTAAATCAATAATTATGATGAATGTTTGAATTTAAATCCTCCCCTTTTTCATTGATGTTATTTGATGACTCATAATTTTATTGATGTACCCCCTTGTACTTGGAAATTAACCATAAAAACATGCAATTAACTTTAACATGCAAATGCAATTAATCTAACATGATAATGCAATGCAATTAAACATGACAATGCAACCTAAGTGTCACCAGTTTTTAGCAAACAAATGTCGCGAGGAAAAATTTTCATCATTGAGCATTTTGGAACTGAAAAGCTAGTACAATCATCATTGACCACATCATGATAATATGAATACCACTTTTTATCACTTTTTGGTAACCTTATTTTGAACCTGGTACAACCCTCACTAGTTGGATGACCAAACTATGGGAGTCTGAATACCGATGTCAATGGATTCAATGTTGCAAGTGGATTTTTGGTATTAAGATATGGAAGATCTAAATAGCTAAGGGATCCCTTTGCGTAAACAAGCAAAGGTCAATTCTTGCTCTTATGAGATAGTCCTCGATGGTTCTTTGATGACCATGTCGTTAGAAGAACTCTAATAAGTTGATGAATCTTCCTCAAAACAATCACTCAAAGGCAAGAAAATATCACGCCTCTATCATGGCCAATCTAGTCGAAACATCATCAATTAGCTAAGAGATGTGATAAAAAATTCAATGTCCTACAAATTTATCAAAATAAATCTTTAAGTGTTTTGCCATGTTTCTTGATTTTCAAAAAGTATTTCCAAGCATTATGATCTTTAAGGTGTTTTGTCCATTTTTAATCCTGAATAATTAAGTCAATTAAGGCTCGTGGATCAAGTTGTAGGATCAAATACTTAGGCTTGTGAACAATGATATCCATCAAAGGTTCACGAAAATTGCTCTCTCTGAAACTCTGATAAATCTCTCTCTGACATGACTGATTGTAGCACTTATTGAATCCATTTGGTACCAAAATTCCAATCCTTTCCTGCCCCCAAGTGATAAATGTAATCATGTGACAAACTTAGGACTTATAGGAAATGCAACAATGTGACTGACAACTTTATTATGACTACTTACAAATGATGGATGCAATGGTGGTTATACAAATGGGATGTTGGCAATGCATTATGTACACATGTGACTAGGAAAGACAAACTTAAGGGAACAAAAGGCACTTGTTTACCAAGTTTTCACCTTTTGGATGGATTAAGCTCTTTTTTCTGTTTTTAAAGCTTTTTTTATTTTTTTGCTACCAAGGTGCCTATTTGCTAGGTTTTCACCAAGGCACTCTTTATCTTTTTCAATTTTTTTGTATTTTTTTTTTTTTCATTTTTTTTTGCTTTTTCATATCATCAAGGCGCCTATTTGCTAGGTTTTCACCAAGACAACATCTTTTTGAATGTTTTTCCTTTCTTCATGCTCAATTTTCCACTTTTTTTGATCTTTTGTGCTTTTCAATGTTTTTGGTATTTTCAAGATCTCTTTTGAACTATGTACAATAAATATGATGCTCTCTCATCTGCTACTCTTTATACTCTTTCGTCTAACTCATGTATAGAACCTTTTGAGATGGATACTATTGATGGGTTCTTGGAGCTCCTCTCCTTCACAATCTAATAATTTATAGGTTCTTGTGCCAAATGAAGGTACTATGATGAATGGGCCAAGACAATTAGCTTCCCATTTGCCTTTCTTCTATCTCTCAACCTGATTCTTTGGGTTTTCCCTCAAGACTAAGTCTCCTACCTGAAAGACTCTCGGTTTGATATGTTTATTATAGTTCTTCAAGATTCTATTTTGATACACTTTCAAGTGCTCATATGCTTGTGTTTGATGTTCTTCAAGTAACTCTAATTGTTGAGGCCTAGTGACTCTATAGTCCTCATCTGTGATCAATCCTTCTAATGACACTCGTAGAGATGGGATTTTAATCTCTAATGGTAGAACTGCTTTGGCCCCATAGACTAATGAGAATGGCGTCGCTCCCGTAGGTGTCCTTATGCTAGTTCTATAGGCCCATAATGCTGGATTAATTTGCACGTGCCAATCCCTTCCTGATTTATTGACCGACCTCTTCAAGATTTTTAATATATTCTTATTCGTGGCTTCGGCTTGCCCATTTCCCTGAGGGTAATAGATTGATGAAGAGTGGTGAATGATATGAAAGGTAGCACAAAGTTCATCAACATCCTTATTCTTGAATTGTTTTCCATTATCTGTTATTATGGCATGAGGGATACCATATCGGCAAATGATGTGATTTAAGATAAACATGGAGATTTGTTTACCCGTTGTCATTATCAAAGGAACCGCTTCAACCCATTTAGTGAAATATTTAGTTGCGGTTATGATATATTTGTGTCCATTTGAAGAGGGTGGATATATGATGCCAATTAGATCAAAACCCCATTGATAGAAAGGCCATGGTGAAACAAATGGGTGTAATTCCTATGCTGGTGCATGTATCATGTCACCATGATATTGACATTTTCTGCATATCTTCACAAAGTGGCAAGCATCTTTTTCTAATGTCTTCCAAAAATACCCTAAGCGAAGGATTTTCTTGGCTAGGTTTAAACCGCTTGAGTGTGACCCGCAAATGCCTTCGTGAACCTCTTGTAAAGCTAACTTAGACTCTTCTTCCTCTAGACATCTAAGTAACATCCCATCAAGACCCTTATGATACAATGTTTTGGAAAGGATTATGTAACGGGCTGATTGGCGTATGAAATTGCATTTTTGAGCTCGGGATTGGTCTAAAGGTAGTACTTGGTCTTTGAGGTATGCATATATAGGGTGGTACCAAGGGGAGTCATGTCCATGTAATAGGGCAACAATTTGGGTTTTAGGAAGGTTAAATGCTGGTTTCACCAACTCTTCCACCAAGAACTCATACTTCTCATTTTGATCCAGTTTTTGTAACAAGGAAGCCAAGGTGGCCATGGCATCAGCTGCTCTGTTTTTCTCTCTAGGAATCTGCTCAAAAGTGATCAAGGCAAAGTACTTCTTCCATCCATCAATCATGGTCTTATATGGCATAAAATTTTCATCTTTGGTGTTATATTCATTGTTGACTTGATTGATGATGAGTTGAGAATCTCCATAGATTTGTAGCTCTTTGATATTCAAATCTAAGGCCATTTTGATGCCTATGACTAATGCTTCATATTCCGCTATATTATTTATGACATAAGCTTGTAGGACTTGGGAATGGTGTAACCTTGAGGAGTTACCAATAGTATCCCAGCCCCGGAACCTCCTTGATTATAGGAGCCATCAAAATATAACTTCCATGCTTTTGCTTCTATGTTTACAATGGCAGAATCTAGAAATTCCACTTGAATAGTTTGTGTAGAAGCCATGGGATTTTTAGCTAAGTGATCGACTATCACTTGCCATTTTATTTCCTTTCTATCAACATATTCAATGTCAAATTCACTCAATATCATCACCCACTTGGCTATCCTACCCGTTAAGGCAGTTTTACTTAACACGTACTTGAGAGGGTCAATTTTGGCTATTAGCTTGACCTTGTGCATCAACATATAATGTCTCAACTATTGAGATGAAAATACCACTGCTAGGCAAGCCCTTTCCATAAATGTGTAATTAAGTTCATATTTGATCAATGTCCTACTCAAATAGTAGATAGTTCTTTCCTTTCCTTGTTCATCTTCTTGTGCCAAAAGCACTCCTAGGAATCTTTTAGTAGCAGATATGTAGAGAAGAAATACTTTGCCCTTGATTGGTGGCATGAGAATGGGTGGATTTATCAAATAGGTCTTCAATAATGTGAAAGCTTGATCACATTCCTCATCCCACATGAATATAGTATCCTTATGTAGCAATCTGGTGAAGGAATGACATTTTTTGGCCAATTGAGAAATAAACCTTCTTATGGATTGTATTTTTCCTTGTAAGGATCTCATTTGGCTAATGTTCCTAGGTATCTCCATGTCCATTATAGCTTGTACTTTCTCCAGGTCCACTTCAATTCCTTTAGCAGAAACTATATAGCCTAATAACTTGCCAGATTGGACACCAAAGGCACACTTCTTAGGGTTTAATCTAACTTTGAATTGCTCCAACCGAATGAATATCTTTCTCAAAATTTGGAGGTGTTCTTCTCTTTTGTGGGACTTTGCTAGTATGTCATCCACATAATCTTCTAAAAATGTGTGCATCATGTCATAAAAATAGTTATCATGCCCCTTTGATATGTGGCTCCGACATTTTTAAGGCCGAAGGGCATGACGTTCCAACAAAATGTGCCCCAAGGGCAAGTAAGGGCTGTCTTTTCTTGGTCTTCAGGTGCAATTTTTATCTGGTTGTAGCCGCTAAAACCATCCATTAATGAGTACATGGAGTGACCTGCTGTTAAATCCACTATGGCATCTATGCTCGGAAGTGGGAAATCATATTTAGGGCATGCAAGAATCAAGTCTCTAAAATTCGTACAAACCCGAATGGATTTATCATGCTTTGTGACTGGTACAATGTTAGAAATCCATTCCTCATATGCTATTTCCCTTATAAATCCAACCTTTAACAATTTTTCCAATTCTGCCTTCACTAAGAGAGCCACATGTGGGTGCATTTTTCGTAACTTTTTCTTTATGGGTTTAACCCTGGGTCTAACATTCAAATGATGCATTATGAAATTGGGATCCAATCCGGGCATGTCGGCATATGACCATGCAAAGTTCACTTGATTTTCTTGGAAAAATTTGATGAAATCCTCTCTTTCTAGAGGTGTAAGTGATGCTGCCAAGTGTATAAATTTTGGATCCAATTCTATCCCAATGTTGACCTTTTCTATTGGTTCAATAAGAATAGGTGATCTTTCCTCTTCATGTTCAGGCAAGGTATCCAATCTCTCTTCCTTTGGTGCCACAATTGGGTTTTCACCATAGGAAACATCTTTTATCTTTACTTTTTTTGGTTCTAGTGCTGCCACATAGTGGTTTTCACCACTATAACTTTTCATTTTTTTATTTTTTTTCATTTTTTTCTTTTGACTAAGAGATTGGACCCTCGTTGTTCTCATCATGTCCATATCGAATTTGTTGGTGAAAGAGGGTTCAACCACATTAAGGTATTGGTTCATTGCTTGGTCATTGGGAAAATAAAGTAAGTCATTTGGCTCGGTTTGGTCCCAATCGATGAGATGAGGATTTATTAAGGATAAGGTTTCATTGGGCAAGTTTTCATCAATTTGGTTTATGGACATGAATTCATTTCAGGGTTCATACATTGTATCGTTTAGATCTATGACATGCACTTCCTCAAGATGGTCCATGGAAGAAGGGTCAAAATCCCCTTCACTTGAGTCCTCATCGACTTCTACGGGAAATAGCGTGGGAAAATCCATGAGTGAATTAAACCTAACATTTGAATCTCCCTTCTCTGAAGGCATCCAAAATGTCTCTATCCATGCTTGATTGGTAGGTGCGTGCCTTATGTTAAGATCTTGGATATTAGGTTCCTCATTGATTTGAGTTTCTTGCCTTGGGATCTTTGCATAAGTATGTATTGCAATCACCTCCTTATCATGACATGATTCCTCGGATAGAGTATCCCACTCATAATCTTGGGAGTCATCACTATCTCCATTGGATTCTACGGTATTTACTTGAGGATAAAAATCTTGCATTGGGCTGGAACTTTCACCTTTTTATTGGTAACCTACTCCGAATCTTTCTTGCTTTGCCCTCCATGTAGGTTCAATGGGTTCTAGTAAACCTCTATTCCTTTGGCCTAAGGGTCCTCTTCCCTTGTATCCCATATTTTGCATTATCTCAAACCCTTTCCCATATTGCTCGGTTTGTATATTAACATGCCGGATTCTTTCAATGGGAGTGTTTGAGGTATCCTCTTCATCATGATAAAGCCATTGAAGGACTTCATCTTCCTCTTTGTCAAATACTGCTTTGTCACTTTCTCTTACAAAGTAAGAGTTGTACCTATGAGGCAAAGGTCCTTTTGATGGTTTGCCATGTGTCTTTGGAGATGTGGACATGTCAAATAGAGAAACGGAGTATTCCCCTACTCCTTTGGAACTAATTTTGCATTGTTTATCAAATGCATCCATCATCTTCTCCATTTTTTTGTAGTTTTTCTTTTTAACTTCATCTTTTTCTTCTCTAGTGGGTTTGTAGGGTACAATATCTGATTTAGGCTCTTGATTTGAACTCTCATTTTTAATTTGATCCTCATAGCTCATCTTTTCCTTTCTCTTAGCTGATGTTGTTGAGCTAGCTTGAGGAGGGTTTTGAGTAGCATTTAATGTTATGACCGGATCATCCATTTTGGTATCTTTAATGGTGGCTCTTTGAATGATTCCTTCCCGGTTATGTGGAATGTATAACTCATGAGGGGGTTTTAGTGCATTTCAATATTGGAATGGGTTTGAGTCCCCTCCAATCATGATTTCTTCACCCATGTACGGGAACTTTATGCATTGGTGGTACGTGGATGGGACTGCTTGCATCTCGTGGATCCACGGTCTCCCCAAAAAAATGTTATATGTCAACTTCATATCCAATACTTGGCAATTTGTGTCCTTCTTGACTAGTCCCACTTGAATGGGCAATACAATCATGCCTTTAGAGGTCCTTTCAGCTTCATCATAAGCCTTAATAGTGATCTTTTTCATAGGGTCAATGCAAGACTCGGACAACCCTAAGGATTTGACAAGACTTAATGTACAAATTTTAAGGCCAGCTCCTCCATCAATGAGACCTCTTTTGACTTTATGGCGTTCAATCAAAACCTTTATATGCAATGGTAGGTTTTGGGGATGTGTGATAGACATATCATCTTGGTCGAAGAATGACAAGCAATGAGGTGCAATGAGATGACCTACCATGTTTTGGAACTTTCCCTCTTCTAAGTTAGTAGGAACATTCGTCTCTATTAGAGATTTTTCCAAAATGTCTTTATGATTAGGGGATAGCTTTAACAACTCCAAAATAGATATTTGTGCTAGAGTTCTTTGTAACTGTTCTACCAAGCTATAAGGTTTTGTTGTTTTAGAAGATTGTTTGATTACAATGTTGGACTGTGGAGTGCTGATAACTTTGGGTGCAACTCCTTGTAAAGCAATATTTGAAGTCTACCCTCTTGTAATAACATTTGATCCCTCTTTTTGGGGCCATTCATTAATTATTATAGCATTCACAATGTTGTCATAAGGAGGTGCAAAGTTAATATTATTGTTGCTTTGTTTTTTACTATTATATGACTCCCCTTTGTCATGCTTGTAGAAGGGTTGCTTGAATGTTGTATGGTCTTCATTGCTTTGAGGCCCATCAATGGTGATTATGTCATTATCAATTAAGTCTTGCACTATATTCTTAAGCTGCAAGCATTCATTTGTTGTGTGCCCTCGAATCCTATGGTACTAACAATGGCTATTTGCACTCCACCAACTAGGCTTGTTGTGTGGCTCATAAGGCTGAATGTTGGGTAAAGTAATGACATTATTAGCCACGAGGGTCTTTAGTGCCTTTTTGAGGGGTTCACCCTAGGGTGTGAATTTCCTTTGAGGAGTTGGCATAAAATTTTTATCAAACTTATTACTCCTTGAGTTGTTTCCTTTGTTGCCATTATTAGCATTGTTGTTGTTGGAAGGTACATTGGAGGTCTGATTGGCATTATTCACTTGATTTGGTGTTCTTGTAAGTGCAAAGGGATGTATCTTTAAGTTGCTAGAGTCAACAACCCCATCATTAACTATGCCCTTGTTGTTGTTTTTATACCGGCTATTGTTATTGTACCAATTCTTATTTTGATTGGTGCCATTGTTGGAGTTATTATTGTTAGAGTTGTTCTTGTTTTCTTTATATAATTTCAATTCTCCACTCTTGACCAAAACTTCTTCAGTTGTTACTCCATTTTCTATGAGATCTTGAAATGTCTTGGGACATTGCATTCTCAGCCGGTAATTCATTTCAATACTCAAACTATTAATATATATATCCATTTTTTCTTTCTTGGGCACACTCCTAGGATACCTTGCAAATACAGTCCTCCACCTTTGTAGAAAAGTGAGGAATGCCTCTCCATATTTTTGTTTAGTGTTACATAATGTTATCATCGTGACCTCATGCTTGATGTTATATGAGTAGTGGGCCATGAATTTCAAAGCTAGCTCTTCAAAGGTCTTAATACCGGAGGGTAGTTTTGAAAACCACTCCATAGCCATGCCTCCTAGGCTTCGTGGGAATAGTCTCGTTAAATAGGTTGTATCATGCATGAACTCTAAGCTCAATGTACAAAACTCACGTAAGTGATCTTGTGGATCCGACATTCCTTTATACTTGTCGTATTTGGGGAACACTACATTGATCGGGAAAGGTTCCATGACCAAGCTTTTATCAAACGGGAATGGACACAATGCTTCTATAGAAAAAGGCTTGGGAGCCCCACTTTGTTTCATGGTGTCCAATTGCATTTGAAAAATCTTAAACTATTTATTCATAATGTCTATGGCAGTTTCTTCAACTTCGGGTGGCTTTAGTTGATTTACATCATAATCTTTCAGAAGTTTTAGACCTGCTCGGGCTAGGTCCATGAAATACTTCTCTTTATCTCTTGCCATTGCCTTTTTTGTGAGTTTTAAGAAATAGGGGGATTGAATAGTCTCATCAACTTTATCATCGGTGGCATCATCCGTCATTGGTTCGATGTTAGTTCTTTGATGAGTGGTATCAGTTCCTTGGGTATTTGTGTCAATGCCCCCATTATTGGTATTACTCTGGTTATTTGGGTCAATGCCTCCATTGTTGGAATCACCTTGATTGGTAAGATTAATACCACTATTGCCTTTGTTACCCATACTACCATAATACATCATGTTGTCTTCCCCTTCTTGTTTGAGTGATTTCTCAGGTATTCTTGGAGTGGTAGAGTCATCTCCTGGGTAAGGGAGTTCTTGTCTCAAGTAAGTTCCGTCGACTTGCAAGGTTTGCTTGATGTAGTAGGATCTAGTAAAAGCTGGCATGAACCTTGGAGAATAAGAGTAAATACTACTCGGGGTCTAATCCTTTGTAAAATTTTGAAAAATGTGTAGAGCAAGATTTTTGACCAAATTGAAAGCTTGAGCAATAAGAACACGGAAAAGGGTACTCAAATATGTTCTTAATTTTTTTTGACCCCCCTGCAAGTACTCTCTGTTTGCCCTTTTTGATTTTTGGACGTCACTGAACCAAGTGTAGGCATGACTGAAATTTTTATACACATGTACTGGTTTGTTGTAAGGCGACACTCTGTAGGATACAAGCGACACTTTTCCTATGGTAGGCGAGTTTCCAGTTTTTACAGGTGAGTTTATAAATTTCCTAGGTGTGACTTTACTGTGTTTATGCATGTTTATAAAAGTCACAGGTGTGACTAAGCCTCTGATAGGTGGGATTTTTTTGTGCACAGGCAGCACTTCTCTGACCAGGTTGTAAGATTTTGAAAATTTTAAAAGTTTAAGATCAGTTTTTTTGAAAATTTCTTGTTTGAAAATAAAAAACAAACGCAACACACACATCAATGTCTCTAAAAACAACCTAATGTGTATATTCTCGAATGTTTTCACAAGTATAGCACAAGAATAGATTCCAAATAGCCTACCTAAAGTCAAATTGGCTTGTAAACATGGCTCTATAAGGTGGCTTTGCTACTTTACCAGGATTTAGTAAGTATTTCGTTCAAAATGGATTAAAATCTCTCATCCCCCAAGTATGTTAAGGGGCTTCCCACATGCACCGAAGTACGATTTCGCGCAATCTGTAAGGACTACTAGAGGAAGTTCAAGAAATTAAAACCCTTTTGTCATGCACCCCATTAAGGATACATGCATTTTATTTTAGAGTGGGTTGGATTCCCATGGAAAAAAGTGAGCATATCCCACTTTGGGTTGTCCCTTTCACCGGCCTTGTTAAGGCAAACTCGGGAGGTGAGCCCACTAAGTCTCTATTTTAACTAACATGTTCATGGAAAGCAAGAAAATGGAATTAAGGTTAAGTGTTTGAGAATTTGGTTCACCTAAAAGGTGAAGAGCATATCCCTAACTTTCCCTTTAGTTCCTCAAACACTTCAAGCAATAAGGTTCTTTTTCAATCTCATTACATAGAGATTCTTAAAAATGGAAGTGTTTGGTTCATTTCCCATTTTTAATTAAGCTATGTTTAAAAGGAATGCCACAATCTAATCAAGTGCAAGCTTGAATAGAGAAATACCTCTCCTTGTAGCTAGCATAAAGCTAGGGGCATTTTTGAGAGTATTTTGTCATTTTTTTTTACTCACCTTGGCAATAGCTCCTTTCCAAGTGCTTATACTCTAACAAGTTAGTCAACACTAACAATTAAAGTGAGGGGAAACCAAAATTGAATTGACAAAGCCAAGCTTTATGTAATGAATTTGAGCACTCTAATTATAAATTTCCATACAAAAACTTGAAATTAAGGACTAAAAATCCAATTTAAAGAGACATATTTCTGCTTATAAGCTTCAATCACAACAAGGTACTTTTGGTATACCTAATTGTCTTCATCTTGTGTTGATTCAAGGACAGCTTTGATATGTGCTTGTTTCTCCCTTTTGTTCCTTTTAGCAAGCACTTTCTCCTCTTGGTTAAACCTCTGTTATGGCTTCTGTACCTTTGGATGCCTATTCATTTATTGTCAAAGTACAAAAATAGAGAGTTAAATAATGAAATTTATCAGTCTGCAAGAAAATTATAACAGAAAACCTTAGGCGACATTATCCAGCTAATAGGCGTGAACAAACTACTGACAAGCGTAACTTTGAGAATAGCGAGCGTCACTTTGCAGCGGCTCAAGCGTTATTCAAAGTTACTAAAGCGTGAACAATTTATTTAGAGGCGTGAATAGAACTTAAAATTATGGAAAATGATTTACGCTAAGCGACACTTTAACAACAGTAAGCGATAAATTTCCTATTCAAAGCATGATTGAAACTGTAAAATGCAAAGCAAAGCGTAAACTTAGGTGACAATTAATTCAAGTCAGGCGATACTCCCTAAGTCACAGGCGTGACTTTAAGCAACAAAGGCTGATTGCTTTACGATCTCATGCGTGAGTCTCTAGATAATTGGCATGAATACAAAGATTTTAGGGGCATTAAAATGATTGCAGGCATTCACAGATCTCCCGTAAGCGTGACTTCACCAGTTTCCTGCAAGATATTCATGGAAAATAGAAGAAACAAACATGCAAATTATGATAAAAATGATGAAATGAGGCTTCGAGCCCCATGGTGGGTGCCATTTGTGTGATGATTATTATCACCTTCATGAAATTAAGATCTAATAGCATCAATTTAAACTAAATACAATGCAAATCTACTTTAAAATGAAACTATAATCTATATTATCCCATGGTTCTCTAGAAAGAAGTGGTAAATGAAGCTCTCAGCTTAAATCCTCACTAGTGACACTTCTAAAATGAGAAATTATGCTGCTATTATGATTATGCAATGCTTCTATGATGATTCAATGCTTAATCTAGCTCAAATTGACAAACTACAATGATAATTGCTCTAAATGCTCAAATTGCTCTTAGAATGCTATTCAATTGCCTATAATAACAATGCTTTGCAAATGAAAGTCTAAGATGGAAATGCTCTCCAAAATGCTCCATATTTATATTAATTTCCCAAGGGTAGGGGGTAGAGTGAAGTAATCATGGTTATCCCTTGGTTGAGTCAAAAACTTTGCTTTGTTCATAAATGGGGGGACAAATGAGGGGACAAGCCTTTAAATGGTTTCAAAGCTTTGGACAATTTAAATGTTTGAGTGATTTATGTCTTTTTGTTCTCAATTTTCATTGGTTGATCACTTTGTTGAAAGAAAAGAGGATTTATTAATTCAATTAATTAATTAAATTTAGCCATGGAAGGGTAATGGGTTCATTTTGATTTTTTATTAAAACAACTATACAACTAATTGATTAAAATCAATTATATAGTGTTTTTGACCCTTTTAAGCTTTGGTTTAATTATTTAACCTCATTATTTAATTTCTCCTTTATTTTAATTGATTTTGTCCCTTTTTATTAAATTATATCCATTTTAATGCATTTTAATGATTTTGAGCCATTTATTAATTTTTTTGCAATTTAAAAAGTACTTGTCCAATTTTGCGTGTCTATACTAACCTCTAATGTTTTACCGAAGTGTTGTGTCTGCAGCTAGGTACAAAATTTACACACACATTTCTGGTGCCCAGTCTTGTGTCCTTTTAGTTTCTATCAATTTCTATCATCTTCTTGTCATTTTTTGTTCCAAAACTACGATTTTTAATTTCTGTCCATACAATTTTCGTACAAGTTTTGTTAGAAACTCGTATCAAACTGTACCCATTGTCGTACAATAGTTGATTTGATCGAGGATCATACTAGTAGAAACCCACTATCATTTGGATGCTCCATTATCGTATGGTCTGATACCCAGTGTCGTATGAGTTTCTAGACTATCATCTGGAAGGTAACCCACTGTCATACGAGTTTTCGTACCAGGTTTTAATTATCGTTTCACTTTTTCAGACTGTTTTCTAGATTTGATTTCCAAATTTGGACTGACATCTAACATTAACAATTGAAATTTGCTATTTCTAATTGATTCCTACTAATTTTGATTGGGAAAAGCGTGAGAGTTGCTAAAAATAGGTAAAAATCTACTATGCACGTTGCGAGGAATTCAGGTAATCTTCTCAGCTGATAATGTTTCAATTTGGACTAAAATGAACATCTTACGTGTCTGGCTTATGTGACCTTTTATTGCTTTCATATCACAGATTTTATTTTGGGCTCTAAAAATGAACATAGATTTGCTTTTCAGCATCTTTGTTACACATAGTAAATAGGCCCTATGAACACTTTGCGGCTCTTGAGAGAGTGGGTTTCCAGTGAAACTCTTCTCAATGAAGGAACCCTTGTAAGTAGGGAGGATACTGAGAGAGTCTCACGTTCTACTAGATTTGCATCTCTTCAACTTTTGATTGATACATTCTCTCTCTCTTGAGAGGTTGATAGATCACGAGCAGTTGACATCATAGATCTTTGTGAGATAATCTTAGTCTTAGTGTGTTAGATTTATCTGTCTGCTTTGTTTTGGTTAAAAGTGAAAAGGCTAGAGAACTATGCTCTACTCCCTTTTTGGGTAGCATCTGAAACTCAGATCCTTGAATTTGGAACCAGTCTCCGTGTGGTATCTTTTGTGAGTAACCTTTAGAGAGGGTTAACCGTAGTGGACATTCCCTTAATTGGGTCAACCATGTTGACGAAACCTCAAGCAATAATAGCCATTTTTCGCCATGGTAGTGACAGCTGCTATATAAATGTCCTTGTGGAAGAAATCTTCACAAGTGTGGTCTCTTGTTGGGCTGTCAGATCTCCCTAGCAGCTCCTGATTGATTAAATTCTTAGACTGTGTCAAAACCCTGGTGCGCCGGGATTGGATTTCACCTTCTTGGATCATAAAATTTGCAGAGTCAAACCATTACTAAAAACCCTAGTGAGGCCAAATTTTCATTTTCAGGAATATGTGCGTTATTGCAAAAACTTTTTGGAACATACATAATTAGCACTCCTAGGGATTAGCACAATTCAGTCACTTGATTGTTCATGCACAGGGTTGCTTTGTCCCTTGTTGATTATTTTCAGATGTGTTTGAAATCACTTGCTTGTTGTTCTGCGTGCTTGTTTATCTATTTGGTTACTGAAAATGAACGAATCTAGTATAATCTTCAAATCTAGACAGTACAATTTGCAAACAATTCAAAATTGAAAACTCTAAATTTGCAAAATTCGAAGTGAAATTCCTTTCTGGAGTCAAAATTCATTCCCATAGAGTCAGAAAGTCATACGAGTTTTGACACTTGTCATTTCAAAACTACCCAAGTGTCGTACAGTGTCAGGTATTTTGTTGTATGAGTCTTTCTGCCAGTCAATTCAAAAAAAGTCAAACCCTGCTATCAACTGTCCTGTGAGTTTTTCCAAAGTCGTACAAGTTTTTCAACTGTCATTTCATAACATACCCACTGTCGTACGAGGCTGCAGAAAGTCATTTGAGAAATTTTGAAAAAGTGTCAGAAAGTTGTCAAAATTGCCAGGTATTTAGCTTTTACAGCCTATTTCTAGAATCTGTCGAACAAATCACTGTGTCAGGAATAGAACAATAGCTATTAAGAACCCAATCATTTTCCTAAAGTGGCCTTTTGAATCTGATCCAACCTTCTATTTAATCGATTTGAGTCTTTTCCATCTTGTGTCAAAACCTTGTCAGATTTATCAATCTTCAATCTATCTTCATAACAGACTAAGTGTTGTGAGCTTGTGTCCACTATCTTTTGGGCATCTACCCATACATCTAGGGCATAATATCCTTCATCTATGTCTAAGCTAATCTTCAAATCAATCATAATCTTGACAAGGTTGCGTCATCTAATTTTCTTGAATCAAGTCATTCTTCAGTTGTCTTCATCCTATTCTTTTGCTTCACCCAAGGTTAATGGTGGAAAATAGAGCTTCATCACATAAGAAATCAAGGGAAACATCTCATACCTTACCTTTGACTACTATCAAGGGTCCTACTCTTGAGCAACTCTACAATTCTGGTCTTTACGAAGACGATGGTCTTGGCAACTTTCGATTAAAAACTGGTTACATACCCCCTCCATCAACTCACGGAGGTAATCAACAAACTCCTCAATCTATCCCAAGGAGTCCTAAAAATCCTACCATGTCTCAAGCAGGGACAAACCATGGCTCTCAAGGAGCTCAATCTCAACATGGTGCAGATCAGGAACCCACACCTAAAGAAATTTCTCGGTACCAAAATAATGATGAATTCAAGAAAATGATGAGGCATTTCTTGAAAGAAGACAGAGAAACATACTTTTTAGAATTAGCTCATCAATGAGCTAAACTTCCTCCTAACTTTAATGTCAAAGATATCATTACACATGAGGAGGAAACTTCAATCACGATAATGATGAAACAGATGCATGCCATGCAAGTCAAACTTAATAAACTTGAGAAAGAAAAGGAACCCAAGGAGTTCTCCATGGAGATCCTATGCCCTTTTCCATTTGACAAAGACTTGTACATGCCGCCATTCCCAAAGAGAGTGGAAATGCCGAAGTATGATAAATATGATGGACACTCTGATCCTTAAGACCATGTCAAAGAATTCTATACACAATCCATGGAATTCATGCACAAACCAACCTATCTAATGTGTCTCTTTCCTTGATCTCTGGGAGGAGCCACCATTCATTGGTTCTCTAGATTGCCTCCTACTATCAAAAATTTTGAGGAGTTGATCAAATTATTTTATCAGCAATACTCCTATAACATCCAACATCTGGTCACCATGATCGACATCTACAATCTCAAAGAATATCCAGGAGAACCATTCCTGACATTTCTCAAAAGATGGAGGAAGAAATTCTCTCTATATGCTAGACCTATTCTAGAGACTGAGAAGCTATAAATATTCATCAATAATCTTGTTCCAAAGATCAACTACCCTTTACAAATGCAAGATCATACATCTTTTGATAAGATGGTAGATAATGTGATCAAAATTGAAAAAGTACTTGTGAAAAAAGGAGACATCACACTTCAAAAGGACAAGTATGAATCAGGATCCGATTCTAAAGACAAGAACAAAAATTGGAACAAGAATAAAGGCATTGTCATAAATGGCATTGTTGATACTATCCATGCCACACCAAAGGCACCAGCTTTCAATCTAACTGTTGGTACCCAAGCCATAAAAGCTTCAGAACAAAAGGTGTTTGAATCATCTCAAAAGAAGCCGAAGTATAAATCTTGGTCTACTGATAATAAACAAAAGTTCACTCCTCTTGGAGAATCTTTAGAATCAGCTATGAAAACTCTTTTAGCTAACAATATCATATCTTTTCCTGAGATCCGACAATATGATCCTGAACCTAAACCAAAGTGGTGTGGAGAGAATAAATTCTGTGACTTCCATCATGGCAAGGGTCATAAAACTAATAACTGCTTACGCTTGAAGCATCTCATACAAGACAAGATTGATAATGGAGACATCATGATTGAAAATCCTAAGAGCAATAATGATCATACAGCTTTCACAGAACCATTTCCAAAACATGGCCAAGAAGTTTCAACTTCACAGCCTAATATGGGGGCAAAGGTCAATTATGCTTACCCTAGAAATAATGTTGTTATCAATATGGTTGAACCCTGTCTCTCTAAGCATTGCAATGTCATCACCATTGTGCGAAGAGATAGAGATCATCCTTTAGCTAATGCAGTTACTCAATCACAAGCTTAGGCACATCTGAAAGGACAAATCCCAGATTCATCCAATGTCCCTAAGATACCCTTCAATCTTTCATCTGCTTCCAAACAGAAGGCTGCTTCTAAATCTTCCAATCCTAAAGATATAAGGCCAACATCTTATAGCATTGTTCAACAACTCCAACACACTAATGCAAAAATCTCCATGTTTGAGTTGCTTCGAATATCTCTGGCTCACAGAGCCATTCTAGACAAAGCTTTGCTTGAATCTAATGTTCCAGATGACCTTGATTTACACAGGTTCTAGAGTATGGTTGGACATCTTACATCTCCACAATGTATCTCCTTTTCAGAGGAAGATGACAACTCCTTGAATCACCCACATAACCAACCCTTGCATATAGAAGTCTTGATCCAGAACAATAGAGTCAAACATGTGTTGATAGATGGGGGCGTTGGCCTAAACATTTGTTCTTACAGCTTGATCGCACAATTGGGATTTTCAAAATTGGCTATTGATCATAGAAAAAAGATAACTATTAAAGCCTATGATGAGCAAGAAAGATCTTCTAAAGGCACCATTGTCTTACCTATCAGAGTAGGTCCAGTAATCAGAGATACTACATGCCAAGTGCTTGATCTACCTTTGGCTTACAACATCCTTCTAGGAAGACCATGGATACATGAAATGCATACCATTCCTTCTACATACCATCAATGCTTGAAGTTTCCCTATGAAGGAGTAGACATTACTATCCCAGCAGACATATCTACTACTTGCAATACATTGAAGGAAAGTGCTAATAAACTTGTTCCCAATAACCGAGAATCTTCCACTAAGCAACTAAACTTTGCTTCAACATCCAAGATGGAAGACATTGCTAAAGAGGTCAATATCAAAGAAAATGAGATGGGATAATATACTATAGAGCCAATCTTATCCCTGACATCTCTCCCTATCTCGCCCAAGTCTTATGGACAGTCTTTGAACCAGTCCAAACTAGAATCTAAAGAACCTCTTAAAGCATATAAAAGAAATTTTGTGGCAGAACAAGTATCCAAGCAAGAGTTTGAAGAGGATGAAGCTATGCTTGCATGGCTATACAAGGCTAAACTTGAATCTCAAGTTGTTCAAACTAATGACTCTATAATATCAAAGATCCCTTCTAAGTCATATGGTCCAGGAGATAAATTGATAGCTAAGATGGGATATCCAGGTCAAGGACCTCTAGGAGTTAGAGGAAAAGGTCTTGTGACACCTATTTCACATACTGGTAGAGCAAACAAGGATACTGTTGGCTTAGGCTTCAAGAAGAAACCCTTCCACCTCAAAGGTAATTGTTCTCATGTTATAGAACAAATTGCACCAGGAGAACCCCTTCTTAAGAAAGAAGAAACAAAACCCTCAGATAGTGATTCAGATAATTTAGAGCTCATCCGCTATGAACATTTTCCTAAAGAAATCAAAGACCTTCTTGATGCAGAAGATGGTCCAATAAAAAGAATCAATGTAGTAGAAACACAAGAACCTACTATAGAGCAAGAGATAGTTGCAACACAAGAACCAACTATAGAGCAAGAGATAGTTGCAACACAAGAACCAACTAATCTCGAAACTAATCAAGTAGACCAAGAAGAAGGTGGTAGCTATTCTGAAACCAATTCCCATGAATATGAATTCAAATCAGAAACCGAGGGTAACCCTTTTTGGGGTATTCATCTTGACTTTACACATGTTCTAAGATTTCCTAGAGGTCCTGAATCAGAAGATGAATCAAATGACTATGAATGGGGAGCCATTCCAGAAGAAGATGAGCTTATCACAGAAAAACATGTTGATGTCATTCAACAATATGCGCCTAAACCCAATGTAAGTCTAGAGTGAAATAATGAACTTAACAATTCTGATCCACCTATGGCTGAATTGGACTCCCACAATGACATTGAGCCTATTCATGAATTGAATGTCTTGAGTTGTAATATCACCTTTGAACTTGAGCATCAGGTCAGTGCCAATGATGACAGATCCATATCCGTAAACATAATTTCCCAATTTGTTCCCACTTTGACTATTCAACATCCTGACCTAATTGACCAAACTTCCAGGAATCTGAGCTATGGTATTTACACCTTTCCCAATGACTACACCCTTTCTTGCTACCTCAATGCAATTGAGGCTATGAGGACTTCCATCAGTGAACTGAGCATCAGGATGACTGAGTTGGACATCAAGTATCTTAGTCAAAAGAGTAAAAATAAAAAGAAAAAGAGTTATGAGGGTGAAAACCACTTTGTGGCAGTCTCAAAACCTACAAAAGTAAAAATAAAAGATGTATCTAAAGGTGAAAACCTCTCTGAGGCACCTAAGGATGAGATATTTGATGTCCTTCTGAGTCATTTACATGACAAATCTCCAGTTCTAATTGAGCCCACTTAATCCATCAATTTGGGTACAATAGAGGAACCACAATTGGTACATGTAGCACAATCCTTATCAGAAGAAGAGAAACAAAAATTTACTACATTCCTAATAGAGAAAAAGATCAAATTTGCATGGAAATATTTAGATATGCCAGGGTTGGATCCAAATCTTATAATGCACCATTTATCTATTGCTCTTGGAGTAAAACCTGTCAAACAAAAATTGCAAAAGATGCACCCTCATGTTGCACTCTTGGTAAAAGTTGAATTAGAGAAACTACTAAGAGCCAAATTCATCTGTGTTATAAACTATGCTGAATGGATCTCTAATATTGTACCTATTTCTAAACCAGATAATTCAATCAGAGTGTGCACAGACTTTAGAGATGTGAACAAAGCATGCCCTAAGGATGATTTTCCACTACCTAACATTGATATGATAGTGGACATGATTGCAGGTTTTGAGATGTATTCCTTAATGGATGGTTTTTCTAGATATAATCAAATAAAAATTTCTCTAGAGGATCAAGAGAAAATTGCTTTCATTTGTGCATGGGGTACCTTCTGTTGGAATGTCATGCCATTTGGGCTTAAGAATGCTGGTGCTACTTATCAGAGAGTTATGACATCTATTTTTCATGACATGATGCACAGAACTATGGAGGATTATGTTGATGACACTTTAGCAAAATCTATGATAAGAACTAAACATCTAAATGACTTGAGCATGATCCTAGATAGAATGGAAAATTTTAGTCTCCGACTAAATCCTAAGAAGTGTGCTTTTGGTGTTACTTCTGGAAAGCTCTTGGGATACATAGTTTCAAAGAAAGGTATCGAAGTTGATCTAGCTAAAGTTAAAGCTATCATGGAAATGCAACCTCCCAAAAATATCAATCAGATGAGAACATTGCAAGGGAGAGTACAATCTATCAGAAGATTCATATCACAACTTGCTGACATATCACAACCTTTCACAAAAACATTACATAAAGGTGTAACATTTACATGGAATGAAGAATGTGAAAAGAACTTTGACCATATCAAGAATTATCTATCAAATCCTCCTATATTGATGCCTCCTATTCATGGGAGACCATTGATCTTATATGTCTCCGCAACTGATACCTCGTTGGGGGCATTGCTAGCTCAACATGATGATGATAAGAAAGAAAGAGCAATCTATTACATAAGTAGAACATTGGTTGCATATGACAAGAATTATTCAATGATTGAGAAAGCTTGTCTAGCTGTGATCTTTGCATCATAAAAACTAAGACATTACATGTTAGCTCATACAACACATTTGATAGCTAAAATTGATCCACTAAAATACCTACTAAGCAAGGTTGTCCTCACAGGTAGATTAGCTAAATGGGTCATGCTCTTAAGTGAATTTGATATTGAATATGTTGAAAGGAAAGCTATAAAAGGACAGGTAATTGCTGATCAATTGGTTGAAGCACCCTTGTTTGATAAAACACCAATGCACATGGAATTTCCAGATACCTCTATCATGACTCTTTCTTCTAGAGAATGACAATTGTTCTTTGATGGCTCCTATACACAGAATGGATCCGGAGCAAGCATCTTATTCATCACACCTCAAGGATATTCTATACCAAAAGCTTTCAGGCTAAAGTTCCCTTGTACAAATAACATTGCTGAGTGTGAAGCCCTTCTAAATGGTATGAAATTAGCAATTGAGTGGAGGGTAACATAATTACATGTTCATGGTGATTCCCAACTAGTCATCCATCAAGTAAATAATGTATATCAGATGAAGGATGAAAAGATAGTTCCTTACAAGTGCATGACAGATGATCTCAATAAATATTTCATATTTGTTACATTTGAGCAAATTCCTAGAACAGAGAACAAGGCTGTCGATGCAATGGTAACGCTAACTACTCTATTACAGCAGCCTAAACATGAGCTACGCTACGAATTCCTGGTGGAAGCACTATCTTATCCTGCATATGACTCCCCTGAAACCCGCATGATCTACACTGTTGTAGGTTATGATTCATCTAGATATAAAAACCTCTTTTCCTATCTCAAAGACCAAATCATTCCCGATTCCTTTAACCGGTTTGAGAAATGAAACCTTATCCGCACTACCTCTCGGTATGTCATCATTGGTAATGATCTGTACAAATGAGGTCTAGATGGTACACTACTTAAATGTTTAGAATGGGAAGAGTCTCAACGTGCACTAGAGGAAGTTCATGAAGGTATTTGTGGGTCACACTCAAATGGTTTAACACTAGCTCAAAAACTTATTAGGGCTGGGTACTATTGGCCTGAAATGGAAAAAGAGGCTATCAAATTTGCTAAAAACTGTCAAAAGTGTCAAGTACATGGCAACTTGATCCAGGGAGAGATCTAATTCCCTTTACCACGCAATGGCCTTTCCAACAATGGGCTTTTGATCTTATAGGTGCTATCTATCCACACTCTTCTAATGGACATACCCATTTAATCATAGCTCCAGATTATTTCACTAAATGGGTAGAGGCAGTTCCCTTAACACAAGCAACTGGGAAATAGATATCTATGTTCATCTTAAACTATATCATATGCAGATATGGGATCCCACATTCTATAGTCACAGATAATGGAGGACAATTCAAAAACAAGGACCTAGATGATTTATGTGCCAAATTCAAGATTACTCAACATTGGTCATCTATCTACTATCCTCAAGGGAACAGACAAGCTGAGGCTTCAAACAAA
Organism: Chamaecyparis obtusa; assembly: GCA_027943335.1. Taxonomy (NCBI): domain Eukaryota; kingdom Viridiplantae; phylum Streptophyta; class Pinopsida; order Cupressales; family Cupressaceae; genus Chamaecyparis; species Chamaecyparis obtusa. The sequence goes on from BSBK01000534.1 coordinate 349,986, forward strand.
AATCTTTTGAAAATGTTACATCGAACAATTAATAAAATAGGAAAAGACTGGCATCTCATGATCAACCTAGCTCTCTGGGCCTACAGAACCAGTATCAGAATGCCCATTAGGGCTACTCCATTCGCTTTAGTTTATGGGTCTGAAGCGGTACTGCCTATTAAGGTTGAAATCCCATCACTAAGAATCAAAATGCATGGACTTGTCACCGATGATGACTACAAAGTGTCTAGGTTGCAAGAACTTGAATTACTAGATGAACACAGACAAGTAGCGTATAATCATCTCAGAGTATATCAGAAAAGAATGTCTAGAGGCTACAACAAGAAAGTCAGACACAGAGAATTTCAGGTTGGCAATCTAGTCTTGAGAGAGAATCCAAAAAATCAATCACATCGAGAACGCAAGGGGAAGTTTGAACCCAACTAGCTGGGTCCCTTTGTAATCACTGCTACTTTTGGCTCTGCTGCCTATCAACTCTCAATGACTGAAGGAGAACAGCTCTAAGAACCAATCAACATTCTCCATCTGAAGAAATTCTACGCCTAAGGCATTCAGTCTATGGTAAAATATCCTGAAAAAATTATAAAAATTTGAAAAAGTCCTGAAAAAATGAACATCTTGGTGAAAACCTAGCAATAGGTGCCTTGATGATTCACAAAAAAAGTAAAAAATATCAAAAGTACAAAAAAATTGAAAAAATGAGAAAAAGAAAAAGTGCCTTGGTGAAAACCTGGAAACAGGCACCTTGGTAGCAAAAATATAATCTCTACCAAGATGGTGAAAACCTGAAAAATAGGCACCACTTATTTCAAAATGCTCCATCTATCAGCGCAATCTTGGTCTTTCCCAACTTTCAATCTTGCTTTAGTTTGTACATATCTCTTGGTTTGTTCCCGCTTTACAATTTTCAATAAGTCGGTCTGTACACCATCAGCTCAAACATCTGTATCCTATCAATGTTCAAACTTGGGGGTGATCAATGTCATATCCTATGGTCTCCAGTATACTTAGACGTGTCGTATTCAGTCAGAGTCCTTTGAAGCTTCATTTGAGTCAGTCAGTCAGTCTCATCTCCAGAAAGGATTTTGCATCTACAACAACACAAACAAACACAAACTGAAAACAATCTATGCTTCACATGCTTTTATCTCCTTGTATGCTTACTGTTTCACATTGAGATTTTTGCATATTTTATTCCCATGAGCTCTTCGATGATTTCCTTTACAGGATTTAGAGAGTGATGACTGGGGGCATAATTTTTTCTTTGTTTTCTTCTTGTATGTGAAAATCTAACAACTTTGGAAATTCTGGATTGAAATGGTGTCCGACTGTAAGAGCCTCTATCTCGAATTAGATGGCTATGCGTACCTCGACCATTGATACCTAAAAAATTCAAGGAAGTTTGATCTAACTATTGTCTTTTTTGAGTGAGTTCTTTCTCCTATTGTGAAATGCGATCTTACCTAAGGATGTGAACGATAAAGGGTCACTATGGGTAATTCACATTGGATTTAGAATGATCTCTTGATAGTTTGATGTGTTTGTATGCAAGGTGTATTCAAGTCATCACGACGCCTATGTTTTGATGCTTATACAAATTGCTATATCAAAATAGACATGATATTCATGTCATCCTGGCGTTTATGCCTTGGTGCTTATATCTAATCTGACATTCTGAAAACAAAATCAATATTCATATGTCTATGGTTGTCTAGCCAATGGGCGTTGTATTGATTCTTGAGCATAAAAATCAATATTCATATGTCTATGGTTTCATAACTAGTGGGCATTGTATTGATTTATTCGGTTACCTAAAAATTCAATGATGAGAATGACCGACACATGATCAGTGACTAGGTCCTAGGTCTTAGGTTTGCATTTCATTTTTCATATCTCTTTGCACTCTGCATGTTTGCATGATCTCACAAAGGCTATATAAACTTCAATGCTTAAACAATTTTTTTCAATCACATCTTCGAATCTAAAAAGAGCTCAATCCTACAAGAAGCTCCATCCAACAAAACAACAAGTACAATCCATTTTTGGGATCAAAATCAAAATCAAAATCTAAGATCATTTATAATGCCAACTTCTTGCATAATCGACCTTCTAATCATCAAAGAAATGCAGAATTCAACTTAACTAATTATCTCACATCAAACTATCAAAATTTCAACTTTGTCAACCATGGTCAACTTATGGTCAAACCTAGTCAAACTTGGTCTCCAAAATCTCTAAATGATGTAGAACACTTTCTCAAATGTGTATAACCACTTCTCAAATCAATTAACATGCTTCTAGACTATAATGTTGACTTTTCTTGTCAGATTTCAATTTTAATCCCGAAGGGGGCATGGTATTGCATATCATTCAAAGTCTGTAACTCAATCATATCATCAGTAATCAAGACAACAACCACGTCTAGTTGTTGATTCATCAAAAGTCCTCGTCACTTGGGGCAAATCTATCATCACTTGGGGCATATCAGATTCATCGAGATCCATATCAATCTAGTATTCTCCTAATCTTGTAAACTGTATCAGCTTATTGCAACCATCAGTTCGTTAGTGTTATTTCCTTGATGTTTCATAACTGAAGGGTTTAGATGTGATACTAATGTGATTCTTATTGACAATCATGTCTGGAATCGGTCACTCACTTCTTCATAAGCATGAGGTTCAAAATCAGGCATTTTGATACTTTTTCGTAATCATCGGTTCATTGTTGCTATAGTGAACATTATCTTTGGTCATTTAGGACCTAACATCTTCAAATCTTTCAATCGGTTTCCATCTCAAAATCAGTTTATCTTTCCATATCAGTTTCATATCAAACACAGACTATCTTTGAACCACTACGCTTCGCACAGTAATTCAAAGAGGGGCAAAATGTAATACCCCAAAAATGGGCTATAGGTTCATTAACCTTTTACATCTTCAAATCGAAAGAAATCGATATCGAAGTCCTAACCTAAGGCACATCTGAACATCATTGAATCCTAATTGATTATCTTAAATTTTGCATCAGAGAATATTCCTAACAATATTCCTAATTTATCTAATTATCTTTAATCTAATGATTATTTGGCGATAAATCATATTTATCCTAAAGTTTGATTAATTGAATATTCTAAATATTTGATTAATTAGATTTAATTATGCCACTTAATTATTTAATTGAATTTAATTATATTTATTCCTAAATTGTATTATGTAATTATTGACAATAAATCAAAATATCCTATGACTAATTGATTAAATTCTTATTTAATTAATTAATGTCAATTGTCAAAATTAATGATATAGTTTTTGAATAAAGTTTGATTTAATAATTGATTAACCCATAAATTAATTATTTTATTTTTCAAAATCAATTAAGTTGAGAATAAATCACTTTATTTTTAAATTAATTTATAATTAAATTATGCACAATCAGAAAAGTAGGCAACTAGAAATTAACAATCAATTTTAAATTTAAAGTCAACATCTGATGATGAGTTGGAATTTGATCTAAACTCTATTTTGAGTTAAAGCCTTGCTTTTGCATGATTTTTGGTGAGTTAATTATCTCTTATTTCTGATAACTCAAAAATCAACCTGAGTTTATCAAGAGTGATTTATGGCTTTTCCCATGCACCTCCAAAGCCCTGGATTTCTATAAAATCAAGGTTCAGCTCTTCATATCTCATCTCACAATTTTGCATACTTGCATTGCCAAAATCAATTCAGGAATTTGCACAATCACGCTAGCGAATTGGTATCTGAAGGATCAAGCTTCTTACGAATCAACCACGTCTGTGAGATCAATCTTATTTTCATATCATTCTTAGCTTAATTTGCATATCAAATTCATATAGATTATATTCATATCAATTTTCTTTCATCATAATTACACAGAAAAACTAGAAATATAGCTTAGTTTGCATCCAATTCATATCTAGATTTTGCATTCAAATCTTTCATTTAGGTGTCGTCAAGGTCACTGATCTTAGTCCAATATGAAAATACATACTCGCACCTACTAGAAGGCAATAAATCACCTGGTTAGTTTAGTTTCCATTTCATTGCATGATTTCAATTTTTGCTAACCTCTAATGTTTTACTGAAGTGCTGTGTCTGCAACTAGGTACAAAATTCACACACACATTTCTCAACTAAAGATTTGGAAGAAACATTCTCGCATTGGGCCTGAAGACCACTTAAGAACAAAGCTCTAGGATGAGCCCTACCTAGAAGGGCTTGTCCAGGTAATTTTTTCAAAGTTTTCATATATCTAGGGAAGTGTGATAAGTTGTAGAGGAAGAAAATACATGTAGTAATCAGGCATAGAAGACATTCAGACCTCAGGGTCACCAAGATGGGGTCTATTAGGTCCTAGAGCCTCCAATTATGAGTGATAACTTTTTAGGATGGTACATGAATATAAAACCTCCTCACAAACAATATGATTGATAATCCCTTTATGGAAAATATGCAAATACAATATATCTATGTTGTCGAGGTTTCAGTTCCTTTCGCTACTAAAAATAAAGGAATTGAGATAAAGATACAATTAAAAATGTCTAATTATAAACTTTTTCAAGCTATAAAAAAGATAAAGATGGAGATAGAAGATGATTTTGTGTGTAGCTAGGAATGAAATAGGAATTGTGCAGCTACAAATCTAAATTTTTGATAGTCGAGATCTTGAAAACACCTGTAACTACTAATCTAAGTGTAGTATGTAAAATGTAACTAAGGAAATAACAATAAGAAACTATACTAAATTCTACATTATCACTTACACCTCATGTGAATATGGAAGTAAGCATACATGCAAATGTGAAGAGATAAAAGAAAATAAGAAATTTAACTACTCAACACAAAACAAATGCAAACCTCCTAAGTGAAGAAGAGTAGATGTTTTATTGTAGTTGGTATGTTGTTTCTAAAAAAAACCATTAGCATAAAAATGTGTTGAAAATCTTTATTGAATGAGGAAGAGGGCTCTCAATTTATAGAATTTTGAAGGAAATGGACAGTTAGGATTAAACGATGGATAAAGGGCTATGATTTCTTAGGATTGATGATTTGTCCACGAGGTGGAAGCCAAGCGAAGGCCAAGTAGATGCCATGTATATTAGGGTTTTGACCATTCAAAGGGGGAAAGATGCTCACACGTGCATGAGAAACCTTTGGAAGTGGCATGTCAATGAAAATGTGTAAGAGGGAGAGATGACCAAGGTTTCTCACAAATGTTTGAGCAACTTGAGAAAGTGAAATGTCCATGACAATGGTCAAAAGATGTAAGAAGATGAGAGAACCAAGGTTGATCACACATGTGTGAGTAAATTTGGAAAGTGACATGTCAATGACATGTGGGAGACAAGTGTGTAAGATGTGTAAGAGCCACATGTGATGTGTAAGAGTCACATGCGACTTGGGTTTGCTAGTCCCTTGACTAGGATTGTGCAAATGATTAGGGATAGGATCAGGTGGAAGATTATGATTAATTAATGGCCAAGTGGGTTAGAATGATGGGTTAGGTTAGGAATATGAGATTAGGTGAGGATTAAAGCTAGGAGACATGTTCTCAAATATGATTAAATATAATATTTTATTTCAAATGGGATAAAAGGGATTAATTAAGTGAATAAGGTCATTTACTTAATTAATTGAAGGATTAAGATGTAAGTGGGATGAGGGGAAATAGACTAGGATAAAATTGAATAAATGTAAATTTATTTAATCAGGGGTAGGATAAAGGCTAAATTCTAATTAAATATATGTAAATTTATTTAATTAGGGATAAGGTGAGGATTATTAAATAAATTATGAACATTTATTTAATTGGCTAGGATAAGGGTAATTGTGTTCGTGTTAGGACAATTTTTGGTGTCTACACTAAGATCCTGAGGTAGTAACTTGTGTCCAAAATGAATTTGAGCACGTTCTAGGAGGTACAAAACATTTCAAACATTTTATACCTAGTAACAAAATGTTTCAAATTGTAATGACCCCGAATCCGACCTTACATAATTTTCTCCATGGAACATGTACCGTACTCTTGTTTGAGTCGAAGTCCCTATTTTGTTGTTATTGTCTTATTTAAGAAAGGCTTTTATATCTGTCACTGAGTCTATTACTTTGTGTATTTGTCTCTGATATGTCTGCTTGTATATGTTGATATCTGACTTGTTTATCGTTGTGGATGATTTGCTTCTATGAAGACTACATTCCATGCTACCTACAAATGTATTGATTTCTTCATATAATAGTTGTCGCTCATACTTAATTTCATTTCTCATTGCGTTCTTTTGTTGCCTCCTAACATGTTGTTACCGATTCCTATACATAGTAATAAAAATGTTCCTCTGAACATAATCAACATGTAAATGTGTTCATCAATTTTTCACATGCATAGCTCTTTTCACTGGTCTAAGGCGACAGGACATTGAGCAACCAACTAATAATGTGCAGATCATTCCTTATTCCATAATATACAGATCACTTATTATATCATATTTAGCGATACTTTCCCAATGACTTCTTGGGTTGTATTAATGACATTGGCTGGTGTATTTGATAATAGCATATTCATTTCTAGACTCAATAATATCGATCACTCTTAGATGCCAATTTAAAACACTATTCTTTATTTCCTATTTTTGCGTCTTCCTCCCTGTCTGTGTCCTTTGTTCTGTTCCTCGTCTCCTTCCTATGCTGAGTATTTATGTTCACATATCATTTTTTCTCATATCCCGTTTGAGCCTCATCTCTTATTATTTTCGTTTCTTCTTCTTAATCCCGGGAATGGTAGCTAGTTCCAAATTAATTCCCCCCCATCAATGATCTTACATTCGGGATATATATATATATCGCTATTCAATATGAAGCGGTAGATATGTTTGGGCGTGACTTTCTACACGTAAGTCATGCTTCACTAATCGTTGGTCTTTTAGCCATTTTCTCTTAGATGGCCGCTAAGTCCAATCATTTTATGTGATAGATTATGGTATATTATTTAATAATAATAATTATGAATAATATTATTGTTATTAAATTTATCGATCATTTATGACTATTAATAATATCATTATCCTTGATATTTGTCTAATTATTATTTATTCATTTATAACTTATAATCATTATAATTTTATTTATTTACAATATTCTTATAATTATATTATAATACTATAATAATTTAGTATATTATTATTTATATATTTAATCATATATTATTGTTATATATTTTAGATATATATATATATATATATATATATATATATATATTCATTAAAAATATTATTATAATTATTATATCCATTTATTAATATTGAGTTATTGTTGTTTATTTGATTTATTTAGTCTAGTTCTTATTTATTATCACCAGATCCTATTTAGGAAGGGGTCATGACAGCCCGCCCTTCTTCAAATTGCTTGTCCTCAAGCAATACGAACCTTTAGTGCAAGTGGTATCCAATTTGAATTTTCAAATCAATTCATATCTCCTTGGTTAAACCAAGAACATGTAGAAAAGAAACATGAAGTATAAGCTTGGATGCATGAAAACACGGAGCATACACAAAGTATACACATTAACGCATAAAGACACGAAGCAAACACGATGTAGACACATAAAACACACGTTCTTGATTAAACCCTACAATTTACAATTTGCAATGAGCTAGGGTTAGGGAAATTGTTTACAAAATTTACTTCTTTATGCTTTTGATTATGAACCCTGCAACCACAAAGTGAACATATAAATACACAAATATGTAAATATAAGCTTCAAAGAAAAATTGAGTCATGATAAGTTAGTCCAAGCCAATCCCATACTAATCCCAAGAGCGGAACTTTGGCCCCCTTGGCCTCGGTGGTAGGTGTTAGGCATCCACACGAGGTGGTATACTTAGCGGATTACTTGATTTGCTATTTATACCTCATCTCCTCTGTCTAAGAAATTAGAGAGGTTCTTGTGAAAGGGTGCCCTTACTGTCTTTTCCTTAACTAGTACTGCAATAGGGTGCCCTAGTAGCCCTCCCTTGATTGCAAACTCCATAGGAAAGTTATTTTTAGTAGGGTGCCCTTACTATCTTTCCCTTAACTAGTATTGCAATAGGGTGTCCTAACAGTTCTCCCTTGATTGCAGACTCCATAGGAAAGTTACTTGTGATAGACATCTTTATAGCCTTTCCCTTAACTAGTACTGTAATAGGGTGTCTTAGCAGTTCTCCCTTGATTGCAGACTCCATAGGAAAGTTACTTGTTATAAGATGTCTTTATAGCATTTCCCTTAACTAGTACTGCAATAGGGTGTCCTAGCAGTTCTCGCTCGATTGCATACTCCATAAGAAAGCTACTTGTTATAAGATGTCTTTATAGCATTTTCCTTAACTAGTACTGCAATAGAGTGTCCTAGCAGTTCTCCCTTGATTGTAGACTCCATAGGAAAGCTACTTGAGATAAAATGTCTTTATAGACTTTCCCTTAACTAGTACTACAATAGGGTGTCTTAGCAGTTCTCCCTTGGTTGCAGACTCCATAGGAAAGCTACAATGTAGGATGGTGGAATTATTGTGTCGAAGGCGCATGAAACAATCTACAAGAGGCTCCCTCATGGTTCATACCCATTTTGGGATTCTCCACCTCAATGTGACCAGATTACTCCGCCTTTCCTTCCACAAACCCCCAATGATCTTCAACATGTTACTCATCAAGTTAATCTCTAACCCTGAGTAATGCCTGCATCATCATACATATAAATTTATTTAAAACAATGAAATTTATATTAATATTCAACATAATAATACTATGCATGATTTGAAACAAAAAACTTATCTTTGTTTATTGTTGCAATATTTGTTCTTTATGATGTTACTGATCGTGGATCTTCTTATACAATATAACAGTGACTTCTCTTTTATAGATGCAATGCTAGGTGGTACGGCTATGACAAGTTGTTCATTGCTCCATAGCTTCTATCTTCTTTCATGGCGAATGATTTTTTTATTCATTTTTATTTTATATACCTTCTACTATTATACCCTGCAGGATGGCAGGATCATGCTCTGATACCACTTGTAATGACCCCGAATCCGACCTTACATAATTTTCTCCATGGAACATGTACCGTACTCTTGTTTGAGTCAAAGTCCCTATTTTGTTGTTGTTGTCTTATTTAAGAAAGGGTTTAATATTTATCGCTGAGTCTATTACTTTGTGTATTTGTCTCTGATATGTCTGCTTGTATATGTTGATATCCGACTTGTTTATCGTTGTGGGTGATTTGCTTCTATGAAGACTACATTCCATGCTACCTACAGACGTATTGATTTCTTCATATAATAGTTGTCACTCATACTTAATTTCATTTCTCATTACGTTCTTTTGTTGCCTCCTGACATGTCGTGACCGATTCCTATACGTAGTTAAAATGTTCCTCTGAACATAATCAACATGTAAATGTGTTCATCAATTTTTCACATGCATAGCTCTTTTCACTGGTCTAAGGCGACAAGATACTGAGCAACCAACTAACAATGTGTAGATCGTTCCTTATTCCATACTATACAGATCACTTATTATATCATATTTAGTGATACTTTCCCAATGACTTCTTTGGTTGTATTAATGACACTGGCTGGTGTATTCGATAATAGCATATTCATTTCTAGACTCGATAATATCGATCACTCTTAGATGTCGGTTTAAAACACTATTCTTTATTTCCTATTTTTGCATCTTCCTCCCTGTCTGTGTCCTTTGTTCTGTTCCTCATCTCCTTCCTATGCTAAGTATTTATGTTCGCATATCATTTTTTCTCATATCCCGTTTGAGCCTCATCTCTTATTATTTTCGTTTCTTCTTCTTAATCTCGGGAATGGTAGCCAGTTCCAAATTAATTCCCCCCCCCATCGATGATCTTACATTCCGGATATATATATATATCGCTATTCAATATGAAGCGGTAGATATGTTTGGGCGTGACTTTCTACAAGTAAGTCGTGCTTCACTAATCGTTGGTCTTTTAGCCATTTTCTCTTAGATGGCCGCTAAGTCCAATCATTTTATGTGATAGATTATGGTATATTATTTAATAATAATAATTATGAATAATATTATTGTTATTAAATTTATCGATCATTTATGACTATTAATAATATCATTATCCTTGATATTTGTCTAATTATTATTTATTCATTTATAACTTACAATCATTATAATTTTATTTATTTACAATATTCTTATAATTATATTATAATACTATAATAATTTAGTATATTATTATTTATATATTTAATCATATATTATTGTTATATATTTTAGATTTATAAATATAGAATCTATATATATATTCATTAAAAATATTATTATAATTATTATATCCATTTATTAATATTGAGTTATTGTTGTTTATTTGATTTATTTAGTCTATCTTATAGTTCTTATTTATTATCACTAAATCCTATCTAGGAAGGGATCATGACACAAATATTCTAATTCAGGTACTTTTGATTGGGTTTTTCAAGGTCTCCTAACAATTCTTGATCTTCCTGAAAAAGCTCTGACAGTTGTGTAACCCATTCCTAAATATAGAAAAATAGGGAAGAAAGTTGTGGAAAGGGGGTTTGCCTTGCTCAAATTCCTGTTTAGGCACCATCCTTAAAAATGTAATGAAATTGCATAAAGGAAAGATGAAATAGAAGCTAGATTTGAATCATTAATTACCTTATGCATTGATGATGTAATACCTCTTTTGATATTATCCAATGTAGTCAATGATGGAGAATATCTAAAGGATATGTCCAAACCTTGCAAAAAGAGTCAACACAGTGGAAAATAGAAAAGAATAATAGATATATAACCAAATAACAACAACTTTATTATCAGGTACCATCAAATTAGCTTCAAACATGTTGTGTTGTAAGGCCTTCCCATTACAACCATATATAATGAAATGAACTTCAGGTCCTAATTTTGATATGTCCAACCTCAAAACTATCCTTTAGCAACTATCTTCTACTTTACACTCTCCTTACAATCACAAGCCCTAAATTTATATATACTTGCCACCATATGTCAACATTCAAGATATTACATATCCCAAGACAAATGTATTAGACCAAGTTGGCCTAAATCCTAAATAAATCACAACATTTAATTAATTCACCAGGCATGATCCTACCACCAAGTTGGCCACATATAGGTCCACCTTGAGATCCATGGCATTCAACTCCATCAATCAAAATCCTCCACCACAATCCTCAACAATCAACCAATGACATGACAAACACAACAAGTCAGCAAAGAACATGTCAGATCTCACAATCCACACCACTTGAAGAGGAGGTTTGATCATATGCATAGCCTCCATGAACAATAAGGAACAAACCCTTTTCATCATACACGCCAAAGATCTCCATAGACATAATCTATGAAAACTATCTGAAATAAGGAACTTCAGTAGACCACAAGGAAATTCCTCTAAGATGACGGTAATCTTGAGGAGGTTAGGATGTTGAATTGTAGTTGGAATTTACCAATCCATAAGAGGATTGTTTGGCCTGTGAAAAGGCTTGTTCAAAGAATGAAAAGGAAAGCTAGGGTTGCTACTAAAAAGGTAAAGTTAGAAGAGGTAAACACTAACCTTTCTAAGGTTGAGGTGGCATATCAAGTCAATTTTCATGATCAGATGGTTGGGTTTGATATGAAAATTGCAGAGCATCTTTTTTTTAGTAATGAGATTGTTGATGATGTGGAGGAGTTACCTTTTTCTGAGGGTAATGTTGAGAATGTTGGTATTGATGAACTTATTGATAAGGTTTTCATTGGATATGATAATCTTATTGTTGATGAGGATTTACAGACTGGGTTGTTCCTATTGGATGTTGTTACTTGTGTTGCACAATTGCAGATGGTGGTTAAGGATATAGAAGTGGCTAATGAAGATGGTGGAAATATTGAATTCATTTTTGTTGATAAGTTGATGATGGAAGGTGATGGGCTATGTGATGAGTTTCATGATTTATTTGTGAAGGAGAATGCATATTCGATGCATTGTACTGAGGATGATGATCAGTTTGTTTCTATTAGTAGGCGTGTTGACTGGTTGGTTGTAGTGTAGGGGATTCATAGGTTGTTTGTGGGCAAGTTTATCTTCTTGCCTTTGAGGATTGGGAAACTAATGGTCAAGATGAGGTTGTGTTCCAATTTTCTTGTGACATCAAAGTGTGAGGCACACTTTTTTCTCTACCTCGAGTGTCTAATGCAGGGGCATCTTGGGTTCTAGGTGATCTTACATCATCTTGGAGGTTCCTTGCGGTATGATGAAGTTCCTTATTTCAAGAAATTTTTAGAGATTTTGTGTGCGGACGATCTGTGGAGATCTTTGGCATGTGCGATGAAAAGGTTTTATTCCTTGTTGTTCGTGGAGGCTATGCTTATGATCTCACCTTTTCAAGTGGTGTGGATTGTGAGATCTGACATGTCCTTTTCTAAATGGTAGTGATCATCATGTTACCAGTTGATTATTGAGGATTGTGGTGGAGGTTTCCAATAGATGGAGCCAAATGGTATGGATCTTGAGGTGGACCTATGGGTGGTCGACTTGGTGGTTGGATCACACCTGGTGAATTAATTAAATGTTGTGATTTATTTACAATTTAGGTTGACCTAGTCTAGTATGTTTGTCTTGGGATATGTAATATCTTGAATTTCAACCTATGGTGGCTACTATGTATAAATTTAGGGCTTGCGATTGTAAGGAGAGTGTCAAGTAGCAGAGCGATGCTAAAGGATAGTTCTGAGGTTGAACATATCAAAATTAGGATCTGGAGTTTATTTCATTGTATATGGTCATAACCATGAAGGCCTTACAACCCGACATGTTTGAAGCCAATTTGATGTTACCTGATAATAAAGTTATTATTTCATTATATCTTTGTTGTTCTTTTCTATTTTCCACTATTTTTACCTTGCTGCAAGGTTTGGACATCTCCTTTGGGGATTATCTATCCTTGACTACATCATTATCACAAGTGTTAATGCTATAGCTTGAAGTCCATAAAAACCCAAAAGGAAATCATGAAATATAAGCCTTGTGTAATGGATGTTTTAGTTTGCAACAATGTTTGATGAAGAAGAAGAATTCTTTGAAGACTTGAAAAACTTAGATGCTTAAAGAACTTGAGAATGCTTAGATGCCAAATTATAGAAAAGCTCTTGAAATCCAATTGCTTGATTGCTTCTTTATCATGTTGGTAATCAAAATAAGGAGAGATAAGGTGTTTATATACCTCATCCTACATTTAAGGATTAAAAAATAATCCAAGTGGACTACAAGATCTAATTTTATACTAAAACCTTGATATAGGGCTCCAAGCCAAATTTGGGCCAAAATATGTTTTGTTCCTGGGTACAAAACATTTGAAATATTATTTACTTGGGAAAATAAACCCAATTTTGAATTGGGTGTTGGGATGATAGGGTAGATGCCAGATTAGGAGGAACAACTAATTTTAAGATTGGGAAAAGGTGCAAAGGCCGCAAAAATGGTAACATAGGGCCCATGCAGGCTAATAAATGATTTAAGGAGAGAAAAAATAAAGGAGGACACTTAGAAATAAGGGCTTGTCTCAACTTTTTAAGAAATTGAATCAAAACATTCAAGAATAAGGGCTTACCTCAAGTTTGGAAGAAATTGGATCAAAACAAGACTTATAATGTTAATTTAAAGGTTCCATGGGCATTAGAAGAGTCTGAAATCCACGTGGGAACCCATACATACTAAAATGGGGCTAAAATGAGAATATAATTATAGATGCTAAATTTTTAGGATGATACAGTACCTAAGGGTGTTTTTTCTTTTGAGTCAATGTTACCTATATATAAGACTATTTTGTGACACCAAATCTTGGCCACATAGGAGAGAAGGGTCTAAGGACTTTGAAAAATAAAAACCTTGTTGAAGGTTTGAATAATTGTAATATTGATTTTGATTTCTATGAGCATTGCATTCATAGAAAAAAAATTGCGTCCAATTTTACTCAAGTTCTCATAAATCTTGTAGTGAGTTGGATCTTATTCATTTGGATGTGTTTGGTCCTTTAGATGTTCTTTCCATTTGAAAATACATGAGTTATATTTCATTTATTGATGATGATAGAAGAAGGACATCAATATATTTTTTAAAGAGAAAATATGATATATTTAGTCTATTTAAAGAATTTAGAGCAATGGTTGAATTGTAGACTAGAAAGAAACTAAAATGTTTGAGGATTGATAATGGTGGTGAATTTTTCTCTAAGGATTTCAATAGAATCAGTAAAGATTGATGAATTTATAAGTAGAAAACAATTGTGTATTCTACAAAATAAAATGGAGTTGCAAAAAGGATGAATGCAGTATTGAAGGAGAAGGCTAGGACTATGTTGAGTGGTGTTGGTCTAGAACAAAGGTTTTGGACTGAAGATGTTGTCACTTCTTACTACATGATTAACATGTGTCCTACGTCATCTCTTGTTGATAAAATGAATTTAGAGGAATGGTCAAGTCATAAGAATTTATTAAGAAATATTAGAAATTTTGAGTATGAGTCATATGCATATGTAGAAAAGGAGAAGTAAACAAAGTTGGAGAACAAGGTCGTAAAATATATCTATATCAATTACAATTGTTGTGTAAAAGGGTACAAGATTTGGGACCCTATTGAATAGAAGGTGATACATAGTAGAAGTTTTATTTTTAGAGAAAATAACACTCCTATTACATTTCAACCCGAGCAAACTAAAATGGAAGATGTGATTCAACTACTTTCTACGCCTAGGAAAGTTGAATCAAGGCTCCTAGATAGACAAGAATTTGAGGAGAGCTCATCTATCTTTGAATCTTCAAAAGAGGATTAAAAATTTCCTCCAAATCTTCTAGGGTATCAAAATGATTAAAGTTTTCATCCATTTGTTTATCCCTGAGAGTTCTCTTCTGTCTATTCCCTTATTACAAGACTTTACAAGGATAACACCCTCCTTATCAACCATCATCTCTTACATAGGGGCTTTCCATTTATTGACATTGGGAGTGAGATTAGAAGGGACATTAATTGAAGTAAATGCATGATTTCATATAAGATGTTTCCTTTGTAAATGTAATACTCATAAAAAAAATATGACATTGAAAAGGAAGAGATTCATAATTAAGCTAGTGAATACGTGACGAGATCATAAGGTAAATTCCTAAATAATCTAGAAGAGGGTTGTTTAAATCAAATCCAACACAAATTTTATCATAAGAAATTACTTATTTATCCAGAGTCTTTTACAAGGGAGCAGCCAAATTTCCCTGTAGAAGACCAATTAAATGCAAATTATTATTCCTTCAAACTCAATTGGAAGCCTTGGGATATGAACTCAGATGGGGACCTATGAAAGAAAATCTTTCATAGAGTTGAAACCCATATGCCAAGGTTTAATGAAGAGACCCACCTGATTATAAAAGTAAGGCCCACCCTCAAAGGCCTTATTTCTATCTACCATATTTGATAAAACTACCACAAAATGATTGTTGGTTTTCAATATTATCTCTATATCCCATTATGGATTCCATGTTTACCACACCCAAGATTCCAAAAATAACAAAGAGACATAAAAGCCCATAAATTTATAAATCAATGAATGGTTGCATAGGTAGATAACATATTTTTTTATATATAGTCTAGTTAAATCACCAAGATTGACCACTTGTGACACACCATGCATTGGAGAACTATCATTTTTTTCAAACTTATTAAGATGTGCATAAACATTTCAACAAGGATTTGTCATTCCTAAATTCTCACAACAACTATCTTTGAGGAGCTACCAACCTCCCCATTTAGAACACCCATCAAATTGTAAGGCTTATATAATTAAGAGCCATGATTCCTCCTCTAGAAAAAAAGTCACCCATAATAGAGGGAGGAAAAAAAAAAGATCCCACCAAAAGCTCCAAATAAAACTTCCAACTACCCAAAAAATCCTAAAGCACTAAAATTACCAAAGAAAACATACAAAATCTCAACACCCCCACTCTCCAATAATGTCCCTCCACACCATAGAACTTTCACTAATCACTAAGTTTAAAGTAGGAAAAAATAGCTAGGGTTGTGAGGCCCTAGCTACGAGTAGAATGCTACATGCATGACAATCCCCAACACACCATTTTCCCATTTTTTTTGGAGTGGAGTTTCATCCCACTAGGAGTTATCCTTTTTCTCCACATTTTTATATATTTGTATATGATTACCTAATGTAGCCAGTATCTAGGACTCAACATCTTCCATACATTGCTCCCCAAGTTGCACTTAAGTGGGTGCTAGTGTAAATTGTGTCATTGTATATCTAGTTAGGATATCACCCTTATAGGATTGATCTATTCGCACCTAAATCATGTTTACTTCGGATTTTTTATGTTTTTGTTTCACTTCATAGCATTAGTACATGTGTCATCATAACTTAAGACACCTAGTGTAGACATACTTGCCACTTTCTTACACAAGTGGAAAGTGACCTCACAAGTGTTGCACCTTTGGAGGGGCAGCTGAAGTTTCACTCTTACATTTTCACCTCCTCATCCTTGCCTATATATGCAAGGTTGATCATTGTATTATATACTCTTTATTTGTGTATGATAGACATAGTATTGTGCTTATCTTTTTTCACTTTTGGATGGTTGTCAATTCATGCTCTTTGATCTCGACTATTTTTCCAACAATACAATACAAACTCCTTCAACAATCACCCCAACCTTCTCAAATATTCACCCTTGTAACAAACCCAAAGTATCAAAATACATCTCGTAAACACATTATCAACCTATAAACACTTGTAATCTAAGTACCAACTTTTGTTCATCCAACGAACCTTTATAGTACACAAAGGATAAACAACTTAGCAATAGAACTACTGCCAAAACTACAAGAGATGAACTTTCTTAATGTAATAAAATTTTCTAACTTATTTTACCATTTTCCATTAATCACAAAATTGCACATATACAAATTATTAAACTAGGCCATAATTTCTACTTTCTTAGACAGGATAGCATGTTTTTACAATGCCTAGGAATGCACTTGGATCAATAGGTAAAACCTTGCCTATGTCATATAAAACAAAAATATTTTACCATATGCTTAAATCATGATACGAGAAGGTTTAACTTGATGAAAATGTACCCTATTTCATTCTTCCCACCTCATTCTAGCAGATGAGGTAGAAAGAATGAGATAGTGCACACATGATTATTATCACTTTTGATATAA
This sequence comes from Chamaecyparis obtusa, assembly GCA_027943335.1. NCBI lineage: Eukaryota > Viridiplantae > Streptophyta > Pinopsida > Cupressales > Cupressaceae > Chamaecyparis > Chamaecyparis obtusa. The sequence continues at coordinate 367,263 of BSBK01000534.1, forward strand.
AAAAACTCTATTTCTTCACAATTTCACCAAAATGTCTCAATATTGTATATTTAAATAGAGTACACAATCTATATAGAAGAGTTATATAATTGATTGCAACTCTTTTTAGTTTTTTTATAATTTACAAATCATCCCTTGTAAAGTAGGAAAAGTCCTCTACAACTTGTCACTCATGAAGCTGGTAGAGTCATCTAGTACTTCATTTTAAATTCATGAATTAAAAAGGATCACAACAATGCTTGGATCTCAACACAAAAACATTTAGAAATGAGGTAATATCTAGTACTTCATCATGATGTATGATGATGAAAAGGAATGCCAAGCATTGTTAAAACATAATTATTATTGTGAGTCTCATTTTCATCTTACATGGTCAATATAAACATTCATCCTATTTTGTATATAACAATGTCTTATATGTATTATTTTGTATGGAAAATAGTCACTTCTCTTTAAACAATACAAATGATAATAAAAACAATAAAACATTAAAACCATGAAATTTTATCAAAAAACCACTTACAATTAAATGATCATCGTTAAATTATTATCACGTCGAAGGTGTTTATTATCCAAAAAAACACAATCTATTGTTTGAAATCGGTGGTTGAAAGCTTATAAAAAGAAATGGACGACCATTCACAACATCTGATCCCTTCATTCATTTTAACCTTTTCCCATTTGCTCCTAAACTACGCCTGTCATTTCACATTGTTTCCGTCTTCCACGTACATACAATTTCCTTATTGACGATGTTTATATGATTTTTAATTCTTTCCATGAATTTATTGGCCGACTTTTCAAATCAACCACAACATGCAAAACCATCCATCATTGCCCCTCAATTTTTTTTAACCTCCACTCGTACTTATATAGGTAGAATTAATTTTACACTTTTTAGATTTTTTTAAATCTTGGTGCATTTCTTGATTACTGTGAATAGGCTGCTAGCTTGGTCTGAGTTTGCCTAACCTTTGAGTGAGATGTGGTTTTTCAAAAAAAAATTAAACTAATTTTTTTTTAAAGTGTTGGTAAACTTTTTAACGTAACCAGTGGTCCTCTGGCTCCACGTGAAATGCTTTTGATTTAGAGCTATGAACTAGTGATGCCACAAATGGGGGACCTCATCCCCTTATTACAAAGTTGAGTCCAAACTCGTGAGTACATTAGATTAGTGAAGGCACAAGCCCGTGATCACAATGGCCCAATGAAAGTTTGAACTTGGATGGGGACAACACCACCACTACATAACCAACACACTAAGTGTTGAACCCCCAAAAAATAATTTCAAATTAAAAAAATATGTTATATATATATATATATATAGATATTTATATAGATATATATATACATATACATATATATATACATATATATATATACATATACATATATATATAGATATACATATAGATATACATATATATATACATATATATATACATATATATATATACATATATATATACATATATATATATATATATACATATATATATATACATATATATATATACATATATATATATACATATATATATATACATATATATATATACATATATATATATACATATATATATATATACATATATATATATACATATATATATATACATATATATATATATATATATATATAACTAAAAATATTTTAGTTTGTATAGTAATTTTTTAAAAATTATTAGTGTTTAAATTAATAAATATTATTTACTTAAATATATTTATTTTAACAATATTAATAAGAAGAATTTTTTTTTATAATATATTTTAATTGTGCTTGTTATATATATAATATTAATTTAAATATATGCATAATAATTGTATTTATATTTAATATAAAAAATAAATTACACTAATATAATATAATTTGAATGATAAATTAGTAAGAAGCAATTAATATTTTTCACAATAATATAGGTCTTGTTAATGTTTTTTGATAATATATAATACATCTATGAGTGGTCAACATAATGTCCACATTTAAATTAATTTTAATATTTCTTTTGTTGTTGAATGAATTTAAAACTAATGGTAGTATTGTGATATGTTACTTAATATATAATCTTATTTTAAAATAATTTGATATTGAAAAGATGTAAAATTAATAGTTTAAAATAGATATTTTAAAATTTTTAACGTGACCAGTGACGCTGACACGTCGAGCTATGAACCAGTGAAAGCCACAAATGGGGGACCTCATTCCCTTATTACAAAGTCAGGGTCCAAACCCGCGAGTACATTGGATTAGTGAAGGCACAAACCCACGATCACAATGGCCCAACAGAGGTTTGAACCTAGGTGGGGACAACAACACCATCACCACATAACCAACACATTAAGTGGTGAACCCCAAAAAAATAATTTCAAATTTAAAAAATATGTTTTATAAGAGATTTTATTTTAAAGATTGATTTCAAAATATATATATTTTTAAAAATAACTAAAAATATTTTAGTTTGTATAGTAAATTTTTTAAATTATTAGATTTTTTTTAAATATTATAATTAAACTTATTTAGATTAATAAATATTATTTACTTACACATATTTATTTTAACAATATTAATAATAACGAAATTATTTTTATAATATATTTTATTTGTTCAATTTAAGTTGCACAGTCATTTCAATAAAAAATGAATTACAAATTTAAGTTGAAATTCGAGTTAAGAGGTTATTAGTTGAGTTGCATATTTTAAATTAATTAAAATTAAATAATGCAACTTAAAAAGCACTTTATTATGAAATTAGAACTTGATCTTTTAAAATAAAGTTAAGGCTTATTAAGTGAAAGTGCATATAATTATTATTATAATTAAATAAATATGCAAGAAGAAAATTGATAAAACCAAGGTTAGGAAGTTGAATTCTAATTCTTGATTGGGTGTTTGCATGTTGAGTTCTATCGGTTGGGTTTTTCTATATTAGGAATCCTTTTAGCCATTATTGAACCCACAAATTTGAAAATTACAGGTTTTGCTTGGATTTTGGGTGAAGGATTTTATTGAAAGCTTGAATTTTTGGAGTTTAACCCAGGGAACCCAAGAGAGATTAACCTAAAACATGCTATTAAGTTTATAGAATATTTTTTTCTTAATAGTTTACAAATAATAATGAATTACAAAGCGGAAGCAATATAATATAAAGACACTATATACACAATCTCATTTACAAATTACAAATCTCAAGGGTTCCTTGATGTAGATTACATAAATGTTAATTAATCTACTTGTACAACAACCATACAAAGTCTCCACATAATGTAAATAAGTACATCATCTTATACATGAAGTCCGAATACAACTGATACCACAAGGTATCCATAATGAAAAGGCATCCTCTCCATATGTCACAGGGTATGTAACAAAATCAAATATAAAGTACAATATGATATCTCTGAAGTAATTGAAACAATGATATGAGAACATAAAAGAAGAAAGATAAGAGTACATCTTCAACATTAATGAACACAAAGGTACAACTACTACAAGGATCATCCAACACTGGTACATAAACATCAGAATCTCAAATGATAAAAGAATCACTACCACCCAACCTTATGGAACCTAAATGGTCCACTCCCACCGTGCTAAGGAGATAACATTAGATCCAACATAGATATCAAACACCAAAATCAACCACAATATATATTAAGAAAGGGATCTTGAAAGCTCTCTATCTAAAAAAGGTACAATATAATGACAAAGGTAATACATACTCAACCAGAGACAACCAACACATGTAGGAAACCAAAGATACATATGGGAAAGTGTCATCATGTGATTCAAATCTAGAGTTATCCTAGTAGTCTCTCAAGACCCCGACACCCTAGTGACTCTATGCGGTATTAGTAATCCTCTCATATAGATGAGCTACCAACTATGCTATATCCAAGTCGACGTAGGTGACAAACATCTTCTCGCAAACCATCCTATCATGTACTAGCCCTCAAGGCATGGGTGAGGAACACAGACATATTATTAATGTTTCTATCCTAATAGATTTTATTACATTATCACTTTATTAAGCCACTTATAATTAGTTGTCCTGGTAGCAACTTGTAGGCCTCAACACTTACTCCAAGCCACTTCCCACCTATACACTTAGTTAACCTACCTAGGCTCATAAAGTAGATAGCAAGAAAATGGTAATAATAATCCTCAATTCCATTCCTTTATACAACATGAACACATTGGTTCTCACATACCCATAATAGCATAACAACACTCTCAAAATGTCCACAAAACATGAGCTTATGATGAAAAGACAATCCAAACAATACAACAACATAAGATATGATAATTAGACACATAAGCATTAACATAAACTCAACCCCAAGCCTCTTGTAATACTCCTAAAACAAGCAACACAAAACCTCCTATAAAACCCACAATCATAGAGAAAATACATTTCCATAACATGCAACCCAAATAAATTTATTTCCCAAAAAAGTCTAGGTCAACCAAAAATATAATCCAATTACTATATATATATTTTTTTCTATTTAAAAATAATTATTTCAATAAAAAAAAAATTTTAATCTAAAAAAAAGACAACGAAAACCTATGCACATATATTAAATAAAACATAATTAATTTTTTTTTCAAAATTTAATATTTAAAACCTAATAAATAAGATATTAGGGAGGGGGCCCCATGACACCCAACCTCCCCCTCCTTTTGGCTGCTAACAATAGCTTATGCTACCGACGACAACCCTTGGGTGCCGCTGGTAGCCTTTATTGCCATGACAACCCTTAGGGCTCGTTTGTTTGCATAACCCGAATTTGAGTCAAAACCTGATTATCTCAAAATCAGGTTTTGATTTCAAATTCCACCTCTTTGGTGGGAAGATGGATATGCCCATTTTGGTGGTATATTCAGGTTTTGATGGTATAACCCGATTTTGAAATGAGCGTTCCAAATAGTGGATTCAGGTCAAAACCTGATTATCATCTTCCAATTCCTGCCATCTTCCCACAAACAAACGGGCCCTTAGGTGTTGCTAGCATCCTTTGTTGTCGTGACTACCCTTGAGGTTGTTGGTTGGGTGGGGGGTGGTGGCTCTACCCACCCCCTTTCCTTTTTTGTTTAATTAATTTTTTATCTTTTGTAATTTCTGTCAGAGTTTCTCTGATGTAAAACAAGTTTATATATATATATATATATATATATATATATATATATATATATATATATATATATATATATATATATATATATCATGGAAATTGATTACACCCAAATGCAAATTTAAACTCGTATGGCCATATTCATAAAAAAAAATTCACCAGAATTCCTATTCTCACAACAATACCCTTAAATTTTATCAACCAAAATATTCCAAGCAATAATTCTATGAAATGTTAAATTTTCAAAACCCTCATAAATCTAGCAAACATGATGCAAACAAGCTTTTTAAAAGAAATGAAGAACACATAGGTTTCAAACCCTACCTAAATACACATAACTTAATCGAAGACCAATTCCAATTCTCCAAAACCTCCAATTCCTGCAATCCAAAACCAAAGCCAAAACTTCTAAACCTATTTTCAAAATAATAACCCAAAACCACCTAATATAGAAAACTCAACAAACATAGCTCAACATGCAACTCCTAATTAAAAAAATTAGGACTCAACCATTAAAAACAATGAAGCACTTAACTCAAAATCAAAGAAATCGGAACTCAACTTTAACCTTCTTTTTATCAAACTCTTCTGCATGATTATACTTTTCAATTATCAACTCCTAACTCAACTTTAACTTAAATTCCCAATTCAATTTTGTTAAATTAAATGTGCAACTTAAATTGCATATTAATAATTCATTAACAATTAATATATTTCATCATATTAATAATTATGAAATTGATAATAAAATATCAATGAATTAATTATGCTTTTAAATTTTAATTTTAGATTTAATAATTAATTAAAAATTTTATTCACAAAATTAGACTTTTTAAATTAAGTATTTTTAATTAATAAATGTATTTAATTAATTCACATTAATTAAATACCCTCATTTTAATATTTCTATATTTAATAAGATTTAATTATTTATTCATATAATCAAACCCATAAATCACTTAACCATAATAACACAAAATCAAATGAACCACATGACATGTCAATATGAGAAAGAACTGACTAAACCCCAAAACACAAAAATCTTACTAAAGGAAGGGGTTCACGAATTCATGTCACCTTGATGAATTCAGACAGGAAACTCAATCATATACTTGTCAATTAATTCAGGACAATAAATGGGTTGGGTTGGGATTGGACTTGTATGTTATCTCCCCTCTCTTACGATTTGAGATATTGCGATAGAGCACACTCATCCTGGCAATTTAGGGAAGTTGATGCCCGATACTTGAAATCCTACATAAAAGATGAGCATGTACAAACATGTATAAATATATAATAGATAATGGTGGGGATCAATCGATCATGTGGATCTCGCTAGCAAGTAACTATGACTTTGTCCCTCAACCACATCAAACACATCAAACATAAATATAAAACATACACACCAACCATATACATGAAAGTACGGGGTCATTAAAACTATAAATGTAAATAACATCCTAACATATAGATTACCATCATGAAATAACCATAACATATATATATCATCATAAGTATTTAAATTGACATGAGAATAACTATATGCATCTAACTATAAACACATGATATCACACATTATCCAAATGCTCATAATATATCAAATCAATAATCCAAATATCACCGAAATAATCAACGCACACATAAAAGTGACCTAAAAGAGTTTGGCATAATAAACTAAAAAGCAAACTATGAGTGGGCACTACATCCACCCCCCTAGAATTGGGCTTACTCCTGGAAGCCTACAAACATATAAGGATATACGTCCCTTAAATCTTGCAACATCCTAATGAGTCAAATAAGAATCAATGTGTGGGTCCCATTGGACCCTTTCTTTCTCTATGGTTTGAGCTTTGAGGATCATTCCCTATTGTAAATGCTCTATGGGATCTACCAACATCCCCAACTATATGCTCAGGAGCTATTGACCTCTATCTTGAAAACTATGCTAAATAATGGGGACAATTGATCACTTCATGACCATACTATCCACAAGAAAAACAATCTCCACCAAAACCTAGAAATTCTTAGCTGAAGGTACACTAGACTGTTGGAAACTACCTCTACTAACCTCCTGATGAAAACTTTGAGTAGTATGACTAGGTGAATGACCCTTCATGCGTTGAGGGTTACAGAAGTTCCTAGATTGAGAACTACCTCCCTGAGCTAGAGAGGAGAATCCCTTCTTTTGTTGGTCTTGATTACCTCGTGAGAAGGTAGAAGGTGTTAGCATGAATGTTGATGGTATTCCTATGGGGGAGTATCATAGTAATTATAGAGGCATGCTACATTGTTTGTGTGTTGCATTCATAACAGAGTTTGTCATTGATGACAACATATGCTATTGATTAGTTGTTCAGGGGCTTGCAGAAGAGGCTGCAAAGAATTGTACAAACAAAGTACAATGAATCAACATGTGCACACTTAGAGGAAGACTTCTAATGATGTCTTGGATCACTATTTGTGATCACAAACACTTATGAGTTGATATGACAGAGTTATGATTGAATTACTGATGACTAGTTTTCAGGAAACAGTAACTAATTTTTCATAGAGTTGATTGCAGAACTTTGTGGATAGCACTCATGGTTGTTTGAATGATCATGTGTGAATATAGGTTCATGTTGGACACTGGCTTGAGAGCTTATTGTGATCATATAGAGTCATGATCGTACATGTGACATTAGATATGGTGTGTGCTTTGGCAAAGACCTATTTGAAGGCCGACTTGGAACATGTTTCAAGTAATATGATATGCAAGCTTAATCAATGAATCTAAATCATTAATTGATGTAACTAATATGTTGCAACATTGTAAGAGATGTCGTGTGCATCTTTGCATGGGTTCATTTGTATTTTGTAAATAGGATTTATCCTATTTAGGCCAATTTGGATATAATTATTGTAACTTGTATTTAAGGATTAAATTCCTTGGAAAATATGTGTGGTACTGCATATGCCAGATACAAAGGTGAATGCAAGCTTTAGGCTGCATTGGATACTATTTGAAGAACTATAGTTGTACACTTGGGCACAAGGTGGAGCTTTCTTGTCAGTGGTCAAAGACTGGAAGCAGTTTCATAACATAATTATCTTAGACTTGAATTTGAAAGGTTTGGAGAACCTAAGGGTGGCTTTAACTCTCAAATCTCTTGATTAGGTTGATGCATTATACACCCCTAACAGGGTAATTGCCTTTAACAGGGCTGGACTCCTAACAAGGTCGATTCCTTAATTGGGATCACATTGTAAAAGACTCCTAACAGGGTCTGTCCTTTAACTAGGACCTGCCTATTGTAATACTCGGCTCCTAACAGGATCAAAACTCTTAGTAGGGTTATTATACCTATAGTGTAGATATTTTTGGGTACCATCCACATCAGGGTTTTTCTCTTAATAGGGTTTTCCTCGAGAACAAATATTGGTGTTCATGTGTATGTGTGTTATTACTGCATTCACTTTTTCAGTTCAGTGTTTTGTTTTGTGTTTGAAGTTAATGTTTAAGTATTCTATATTGGCATCAAATGATTTATCCCCCCCCCCTCTTAGTTGATTGGGACACTAGTATTCTAATAAAAGGGTTCTAAGAGTTCCCAATTCTCTAAGGCTGATTCCCCCTATATCCTAAAGGTGCAAGACCGCTAGGATGAATACCACATGACCACCATGACACAAAGCTAGATTTACCTCCACCAAGGTAGCCTTAATGACCACTTCCTTGAGGGTCTTAGGTTTGAAAACTTTAACTCCCCCAATTATGCAACCATTAATCCCCCTAAGGAAATGTTGTATTATCAGTGGTGATTTATCACCAAAAACTACATAAGGCTTGAGCTTGAAGAAACGACATTCATAATCTTGGGCAATAATAAATAATTTTTGTAGATTGTAAAACTCATATGTGTGCTACTGAGATTCCATTGATAAGATAGAAAGCGTTCTTGAAAGTTCTCAAAAAACAACTCCCATGTGGAAGTATCCATGCTAAGCTCAATTTTTATTCTTTTATTCTCCACCAAGTAGCTACAAAACCTCTGAGGTGCATGCTAGCACACCTCGACCTAACATTGGTATCAAATTGATACATAGAAAAATATTGATCCAATGCAATGAGCCATGTCTTTGCCTCAAAACAAGTACCAATACCATCAAAAGGAGGAGTTTGTGACCTAAGGAGGTCTCCCATTTGATTAGTCTTAATGACGCCCTGATCAACTATAATGTCCCTCCTTCTAGGACTCCTAGATCTATGTCTATCCTCATTCTTAGAATGGTGTGGCTCTTCCCTCTCAGTACTATTATGAATAAGTAGATGTTCCAAGTCTAAAGTATATTCCTAGTATTATGCTCCCTAGAATCACCATGTTGTTCACTACTATCCTCATGTAAACTCTCAACTCTATGACTCACAGGAAGGATTTGATGCCTAACCCTCCCATGTTCTCTACTACAGCCTCCACTTTGACCTCTACCAATAGATCTAGCCCTAGTGCCCATCTTTCCTACAACATCCAAAAGAAAAACAATACCTCAAAATAAGTCAAAATAATAAAGACATGATATATAATCATAAACTAAAAGTATAAAATACAAGAATGTTATATGTCTAAGTTTTTATTTAGAGTTTTAACTACTAGACATCTAAAGGGCATACACAATTCCCAAAGTTTACAATGTAGAAACTTGGGCTCTAATACCAAGTGTAATACCCCGCCAAGGAACCCATGAGAGATTAACCTAAAACATGCTACTAAGTTTACATAATAATTTTTTTTATTAATAGTTTACAACCAATAATGAATAACAAAGTAGAAGAAATATAATATAAAGACACTATATACACAATCTCATTTACAAATTACAAATCTCTAGGGTTCCTTGACGTAGATTAAGTAAATGTTAATTAATCTACTTAATACAACAACCATACAAAGTCTCCACATAATGTAGATAAGTACACCATCTTAGACATGAAATCTATATACAACTGATACCACAAGGTATCCATAATGAAAAGACATCCTCTTCATATGTCATATGGTATGTAAAAAAATTAAACATAAAGTACAATATGATATCTTTGAAGTAATTGAAACAATGATACAAGAACATAAAATAATAAAGATAAGAGTACATCTCCATCACTAACGAACAAGAAAATACAACTTCTACAAGGATCATCTAGCACCGGTACATGAATGTTAGAATCTCTAATAGTAAAAGAATGACTACCACCCGACCTCATGGAACCTAAATGGTCCACTCCCACTATGTTGAGGAGATAACAACAGATCCCACTCAGATATCAAACACCAAAATCAAACACAATAGCGACTAAGAAAGGGATCTTGAAAGATTTCTATTTAAAAAAGGTACAATAGAATGAAAAAGGTAATACATACTCAACCAAAGACAACCAACACATGTAGGAAACCTAAGATGCATATGGGGAAGTGTCATCACATGAGTCAACTCTAGAGTTATCTTCACAGTCTCTCAAGACCCTGACACCCTAGTGACTCTATGCAGTATCAATAATCCTCTCATACAAATGAGGTACCAACTATGTTATATCCAAGTCCACAAAGGCGAAAAATATCTTCTCACAAACCATCCTAGTTTGTACTAGTGCTCAAGACATGGGTGAGGAATATAAACATCTTATTAATGTTTCTATCCTAATAGATTTTATTACATTATCACTTTATTAAGCCACTTGCAATAAGTTATCATGACATCCACTTGCAGGCCCTGATGCCTACTGCATGCCACTTCCCACCTATACACTTAGTTAACCTGCCTAGGCTCATAAACTAGATTAAAAAAAAGAGGTAATAATAACCCTCAATTTCATTCCTTAATACAACAAGAACATGTAATTGTATGAGCTAAATATGGGCCTCTGATTTAGCTCCACACTTCAACATAGTCATTGTTCACTAGCTGCAGCCAAGAATGAATATCAGATTATTCATCTCACATGTCTGGATGATTCGACTCGTTGCCTTCTATCTAGGTAGGGTTTGAAATTGCTCTCAGAATCGAGAGTCCTGCAACCATGGACTACTACTAGAATGAAGGATTTATGCAGTTTAATCTAGGAATGAATATGCAAGATTAATCTAAATGAGCATGCTATTAATCTAGGAATGATGAAATTAATCTAAAAATAATGAAAGCAAACTAGATCAAGAAATGAAGTGCAGATTTACTCTAAACATGATATATTAATCTAAGATGAATATTATGCTAAGAAATGAAAGCTTGACTGCAAGATGAGTTTGAATAACAATGCGACAACACTTAGTTGCTTGAAAATTGGGATCCTTTGAATGAGGAATGAGGTTTCTTTTATAGAAATCTCAGGTTCAATCGACAGTTGAGATTGAATCGGACAAATAGTGGAGATCGAATGAGAGTTCAGTTCAAAATAGAAAGTTTCTATAGAGAGGCAATCAGCTGCCTATTTTTTCTGTTTTAAAGCTGTTAACTATTTTATTCCTCTTTTTTATTTTCAATTAAAGCAAAGTTTCTTTTTCTGAATTGAAGAGAAGATTTTGTGGAGAATATTTGATTAAATAAATTAGATATTTCCTCATAAATGGATTTTCTCAATTATTTGAATAATTAAATTCAATTTTTAAGATGAGGATATTTATTTAAAATCAAATCTTTATTTAATTCCTTTTTCATGTATTTTAGCTAAAGAGGGTGGATTTAATTTAATTATAAAGTAATTTAATTAAAGTAACTAGGACTTTATAATTAAATTAATTGATCATAGGGTTTATTTAGCTAATTTGTGTTCGATATTTAGGAATTAAATATGTTGTGTGACTGATGCAGATTTAGGGTTTTCTACATTTGACACTAAGTCAATTATAGTCAATTAGAAGAAAAAATTGCTTAGTTCAATAGGACTTTGATGATTGAGAAATTTGGTAGAATGAGACTAAATGCAACAAAATTTGTTAGGATAACAAGACACCAATTTTGGGGTATTACATTTTGCCCCTCTTTAAATTGATGTGCGAGCAACACATTTATTCAAAGAATAGTCTAATGTAACAATTGATTTTAGGATTATCTCCAGAACAAAGCTTAATCCTTGGAAGTCGAGGTTAGGTTGTCAAGACACTGATTAGATTGAGTTGTAGAACCATCTCTAGAACAAAGCTTGATTCTCTGAAGTCTAAGTTAGATTGCAAAGACATCAGTAAGATTACCACTTTTAGTAAGACTATCCCCGGAATGAGGCTCAATCTTTAGGAGTCAGGGTTAGATTACCCCGATGCCTGTCGATTAAATGACAATTAATGTGATTCTTAGGACTATCTCCAAAACAAAGCTTAGTCCTCTAAGACCTGGGTTAAATTGCCCAGATATCGGTCAAAAAGAGTTTTCGAGAGCCATCTCCAGAACAAAGCTTGACTTTCAGGAATTAGGGTTAGATTGCCCCAATACCTAATAGAGATTTCAAGAATAATCTCTAGAACGAAGCTTGATCCTCAGGGATCTAAGTTAGATTGCTCAAATACCTAGAGATATTTCGAGAACCATCTCCATAACAAAGCTTGATCCTCAGGGATCTAAGTTAGATTGCTCAGATACCTAGAGATATTTTGAGAACCATCTCTAGAACGAAGCTTGATCCTTAGGGATTTGAGTTAGATTTCTCAGATACCTAGTAGTATGATGACAAGATGCAAGGCGCAGAGATTCCCCTAGTGATTCAAGATCGTGGAACATCCAATTTTGACTGTGAGGTACAAAAAATTGAACATGCCCTGAGTGATGAGATGCCCCTAGTGATGAGGACTTTGGTTTAGATCATATTGATTTGAGAATTGATTCGAGATCAATGATGCAATTATCCTACCCCCTCGGGAGCAAAATGGAAAGATGACACATCATGAAGGTGATTGGTAACAATAGTTTGTAGATAGAGAAGTAATTAGAGATCTAGAAGAACTCAGAACAAATTACAGAAGAATCAAGAAGCTTTGGAAGTGATCCGGAGTCTTATGGAGGTCTAGTTGACCAAGTTTGACCAAGGTTGACCATAGTTGACTAGAGTTGACTTTTGATGAAAAAGATGAAGAAGTCAAGAAAATGATGATGAGATGTGATCCTATCAAGAATACAACATGAAAAGGTCAACTGCACAAGCGTCTGATCACGACGGTCCCAAAAATTTTAAAATGTGAATTTGAGCTATCTAGGAGTGTCAGATTTTGATTTCAATCTTGAAAATGGGTTCAGAGCGGTTGATTTAGCCAAGGGTGAAGTTTTCATGCAAAATAGAGCACTTTTGAAAATTAGGTCAAAACTTATATAAGGCCTAGAAGAGTCATTTTCAATTCATTTGTAACCATTGACTTTGAGTGATTTAGAGAGCTCTGAGCAAAATGGAGAGTGTGATAGTGAGATTGCACAGATTCGAGCACTCCTAGCATCACATCCGGCCAACGACATATGACCCACCTACGAGTAGTTGAAAACTTAGCCTGCATTTCAATTATTTAATGCTTTTGAGTAGATCTAGGTAGATTCTAGCGCAAATTTAGGACTTTCTCAGTAGAACTCACATGAGGAAATGATTTCCTCACATGGGCCAATGAGGATGCTTACATGAGAAAGTACCAAAAGATGGCTTTCTCGCGTGGGTCTCTCCATAGGCTCACGCGAAGAGGAACTAGAACTCGCGTGAGAAATCCTTTGGGAGGAAGATCTCTTGCGTGATTTGGTGCACAGGTTCATGCAGGGGAGAAATCTCTCACAAGATTTCTACTTCCTCACATAGGACTGTAGCAGAGAACCAAAGTTTGGAGTCCAAAGTTTGTGCAAGATTTAGCCAAGTAGAGCTTCTGAGAGGCATTTTTGTTCTTGCATTGAGAATCATCATGATTGAGATACTGATCATGCGTTGTCACTTGCATTGCAGGTTGACTACCAGGACATTATGTTCTGATCTCATCACCCTATGATTGGGGCATTAGTGTAGTAGCTGGATGATGTAGAGTTAGCACACATGGATACACTAGGATTGTCTTATATGTGTGATGTGCCTGATATTCAGGTAAATCACAAATTGTTAGGTAAACTTGTTGAGCATTTCCATTCAGAGATGAACACCTTTCATTTGCCACAAGGGGAGATGACAGTGACCTTGAAGGACATATACAAGATCCTGAGAGTTCCCTTCCATGGCCCATGCATGGAGTATGACACACAACCGAGAGCGGACACAGTGGCACTCATAGAGATTTTTCAAGATGATCTGGTTATGGGCCGAGCAATCCCTTGGGAGGATCTGATCAGGGACTATGATGTAGGGCACAGATTAGTAGTTGTGTTAGTAGCATTACTGGGCTGCTACTTGATGCCAAATAGGGAGCAACATGGACTAGAGTGCGGTTGGGATCAGATGCTGTAGAGGATGCTTGAGTGGCCGGTTGTGCGATTTGGATGGGGCCAGTATATATTAGGGAAAATGTATCATGAGATGCATGAGATTGTGTATCGGGGTGCGTGAAGCATAGTAGCAGGTGTTGTGATATTGCAAATATGGGCTTGGGAGCATCTTCTTGTGTGCAGGCCAGTGTTCCATGAGGCACCCAATTTTTTTTTAGTTTTTTTCGCTTTAACACTACCACAATGTGGTTTTCACCATCATAGTGCCTATTCTTTTTCTTTTAATTTTACGACTGAGATACTTGATATCAACTTCAGTCATGTTAACATTATTTTCATTGGTGGAAGACGTTACAGGTTCAACAAAGTTAAGGTAGCAAGCAAGATCATAGTCATTCTGGAACGTAAGGACTTCATTAGACATAGAGGAGGGGTTCCCATTTATCAGCTCGGGATGGTGGAGTGAAAGATAAGTGATAGGTTCAAGTGCATTCATGGTATAGTCATCAAAAGCATGAACAAGCAAGTCGAGACCTAAAGTGATCTCATCTAGAGGTGTGTTTGAGTCCCATCAAGACCTCACGTTAGAAGTAGAGGGTATGTTAACGTTAGTGGAATCACACTCGGTCATCCTAACACTATACCCTTCACCTACTTTGAGAAGGTTTTCAAATGTGTGTACTATGTCTATGTCCTTGTCAGAAGTTGCGTTAGTCAGAGAATCAAACTCATACTCATGTGAGTCTGTAATACTGGATATAGGAACTCCATCAACACTTGTTGTACCATCTAACTCATTATCATCTCTTGTAGCATTGGTGTTCTATTGGTTTTGTTCATGTTGGAAGTGTGCTTGGAAAGATGACAACATGTAAAGTTCCCATTGATAGTTAGGGTGAGTTGTATGCATTTTCCTCAATTGTTCATATGTCAAAGGAGTAACTGAGGTGGTGTCATTAGAATCACTATCAATTTTAAGGCGTCTGATATGCTATGTCAAATCATCTGGCTCTGCGAAGAGCATGACAAGATCTAGAGGAATAGGATAAGGAAAGGTATCTTCATTTGAAGCGTCCTTTGAATTTTTAGCTGAAACTGTGTTGCTAGATGCCAGTGGGCATTTTGGGTCTAGTACAAATTTATTGATCCCTAAATGGAATGGGACTTTCTTAAAGTCGAGACCAGTAGTGTCCTTTGTCCTTCATCTTGTGGCTTCAATGGGTTCAAGCAATCCATTATCATTCACCCCTATAGGGCCACTCCCTTTATAGTCAAAGCACTTCATGAGCTTGAAGCCTTCACTATTTGGTTCATGTTCTTCATCACAAGCTGGGGTGATTTGTTTAGACGTGTCTTTGCCTTTATAAATCCAAGTTGTAATAGCTTGATTTTCATCCTCATACTCTAAGGGAGTTGTAGCCTGTATAAAGGCATCATCATAGACTACTTGAGGGGACACGACATAAGGTTTCTTGTTTTCAGAAGGTCTCCCATAGGAACGTGGAGAAAGAGGTAAAGCTATCAGTGAGAAAATAGGTTCCATCTGATACTCCCCCATGCTTGAATCCATAAGTTTTAAAGTCTTTTCCATTTCTTTCAGTTTGGCATCAAAAAATTTTGTAGACTCTCTATTTGTTGGGACAAAACTGTCAGCAGATTGAGTGAGCCTAATGCAAGAATAAATTCTATTGGTAGGTACAGTTACTTCAGCTCCATGGAATGAGAATTTTATGCATTGATGGTATGTTGAAGGAACCACTTTGTTATGTATGTGGAGCCTAATCAGACTTATCCACGGGGTCAAGGGGAAGCGCCCCTTGCGGGGATGAGGGGTAGCGCCCCTCGATGCCAAGAATGACTTAATAATATTGTAAAGGGTCGGCCATCTATTTTTCTATTAGTTGGAGTATTTTTGCCCTAATTTTGTTATGTCAAAAATACTTGTAAAAGGGCTTAGGGTTTGAGATTCATTGTATGAGGGATTATTGTAGCTTCCTGTGGTGGTATTGAGTTGCAAGTTTCAGATTGTAATCACTGGATAGTAATAAAGATATTGGACTCACTATTAGTGGACATAGCCCAAGGATTGGGTGAACCACGTTAAATTTTGTGTTATTGTGTTCTCTCATGTTTGTTAATATTTGCATTTTTTGCTTATTATTCTAACAAGTGGTATTAGAGTGAGGTTATTTCATTCATTCTTTCATCTATTCTCTGAAGCAGGTCTCATGAGTTAGTGGGAGAGTCTCTCAGTTGAGTGGGAGAAATGACATATGAGGGTAGGCTGAAGGTTGATAAGTTTAATGGGTAGAACTTCTAGTTATGGAAGATGCAAATGGAGGACTATCTCTATCAAAAGGATCTATGGCAGCCATTAGAGTGAATAGCCAAGAAAGAGGCATCAATGTCTTAGGATGATTGGGATATTTTGGATAGGAAGGCACTAGGGAGTATTCGTCTATGCCTGGCATAATCGGTGGCATTCAATATTACTAGAGCAATGAAAGCTAAAGATCTTATGGACACCTTAGCAAAGTTGTATGAAAATCCTTTAGCTTCAAACAAGGTATTTCTTATGAAGCGTTTATTTAATATGAAAATGGTAGAAGGTGGATCAGTCATTGATCATTTGAATGAGTTTAATACAGTTACAAGTTAGTTAGCCTCAGTTAAAATTACTTTTGATGAAGAGGTCAGGGCTCTCTTGATTTTGTGTTCTTTGCCAGAAAGCTGGAATGGCTTGGTAATGGCTGTTAGTAATTCTATTTTTGGTTCTAATACCCTCAAGTTTGATGATTTTATTGGTGTTATATTGAGTGAGGAAATTCATAGGAAAAGCTCAGGGGCATCCACATCGGGTAGTGTATTGAACACAGAAAGCAGAGGCAGAACAAGAGATAGAGGAAACAACTCTGGAAATCATGGGAAATCAAGGGGAAAATCAAAGGGAAAGAGGTCTGAATCCAAAGGGCCAAAAGATTGCTGGTACTATGGAAAACTAGGTCATAAGAAGAAATATTGTTGGTCTCGGAAGAAAGATCAAGGAGACAAACATGATGGAAACAAGGAGGCAAATGTGGTAAGTAGCAAATCCGAAGAGGATGCTTTGCTCTTGTCTTTAGAAAATGTTGATGATTCATCGGTGTTAGATTGGGGGGCTTCATTTCATGCTACACCCCATAGAGGTTATTTTGTTGATTATGTCCAAGGGGATTTTGGGCTAGTTTATTTGGGAGATAATGAACCCTATCTACTTGTTGGAAAAGAAAAAATCAAGATTAAGTTGCACAATGGGAATCATTGGCTACTACAAGAGGTAAGACATGTTCCAAGGCTGAGTAGAAATTTAATTTCAGCAGGGGGTGGTCCCACAATAGTGTGTCCCACTTTTTGGCCAACTTTGACATAGAGATCAACATTTTGAGAAAAAAACATCACTTTCGAACACCTATTGCTACAAAACTATTAGGAATTTGAAGATGATGTAAAATAGAGTCTTTTATTAATTTCTTTCTAGTTTCTAAATATATATATTTAAAAAAAATCAAAATTCATTTTTCCTTCTCCTTCGAAAAGTGGTTTGTGTGAAAAATTGTGTTTTTAGGGGGTTACTGCCACTTGGATCAACATAACTTTTTTTTAAAATATGATAATGATGCAATTATTTTGAGATTATATTTGTAACTTCAATATCTAAATGATGCAATTGGTTTCATTCATTTTGGGTCAATATTTCATAGTTTATTAAGTTCTAAAGTGATAGTAACTATAATTTAGATATAAGGTCACTTGGATTGCTCTAACTTGATCTATGTATATCAAAATTTATTTTTTCTTTTTTATATAGAAAGGTAACACAAATACTCTTTTCCTACATATTTTTCATAATTTGTTTTTTGTAATTTACTATTTTTCCCAAAGTCTTGAAGAGACAGGTTGTTGAATGACCAAACAACCTATGTTTAGTTAAAGTAATATTTAAAAGTGATAATGAACTCAATATGTATTAAAATTATATTCAGTAGAAAGCTTGTTCCAAATAGCATCATACTACATAGATAGGTTTTTCAAATGGATTCATTTGATCTGCCAAAACATAAAGTCGAAGTGATTTTTTATCAATAGGTGCAAAGGAGACTCCATTGTAGGTATGAATGAGGAGTATAGATGTTGTATCAATGTTTTTTTAATCTAAGAGGCTTTGAGCTTACTATTGATAATTATTTCCTTCAAATAGAACCTCTCAAGGCTTAAATCATCATATTTTATTTAAAATGTGTTATTTCAACAAAAATCCCCATGTCTAAAAAAGTGGGACATACTATTGTGGGACCACCCCAGGGCAACTCGTTGATGAGGGTTGCACAGTTACTTTTAATGATAAAAATTGGAAGGTTTCAAAAGGTTCCTTAGTAGTAGCAAAAGGTGTGAAAGTAGGAACCTTATATCTTTGTATAGGTCATACTGTTCCCTCTACTTTAATTGTTTCAGAGAAAAATGAATGTTCAGGAACAGTTGCTGCAGTTGAGCAGGTAGAACAAGAGACAGTAGCTGGAGATTCTGAAACAGCACTATGGTACAATAGACTTGGGTACATGAGTGAAAAAGGTATGAAATTAATTCATTCAAAGAAAGCTCTACCAGGTCTGAAATGTGTTAATATGGATTTTTGTGAAAGTTGTGTGTATGGAAAGCAAAAGAGAGTCAATTTTGTAAAGAGTGGGAAGGAAAAGAAAGATGAAAAATTAGAGCTTGTGCATAGAGATGTATGGGGTCCAACTCAGGTATCTTCCCTTGGTGGCTCTCAGTATTATGTTACATTCATTGATGATGCAACTAGGAAAGTATGGATATATTTCATTAGATAGAAATCTGATGTATTTGAAACTTTTAAGAAATGGAAAAGCTTGGTTGAAAATGAGATTGGAAAAAGATTAAAATGTCTCAGATCTGATAATGGCGGTGAGTATTGCAGCAAAGAATTTGAAGATTATTGTGCCTCTACTAGTATTTGTAGATAGAAAATAGTTCCAAGGAATCCACAGGAAAATGGAGTGGCTGAATGCATGAACAGGACAATAATGGAACGTGCTAGGAGCATGAGGTTGCATGTTGGGCTCCTCCTAAACATGTGGGTAGAGGATGTAAATATTGTTGTATACTTGATAAATAGAGGCCCCTCTACTCCATTGGATTGTGGTATTCCAGAGGAAGCATGGGCAGGTAGGAAGGTGAGTTATTCTTTTCTCAGAACCTTCGGTTGTGAAGCGTTTGCACATATATATTTTGAAAATAGAACCAAGATGGAAGCTAAATCTAAGAAATGTATATTTGTTGGATATGGCATTGATGAATTTGGTTATAGGCTTTGGGATTTTGACAATCATAAAATTGTAAGAAGCCGAGATGTCATATTCAATGAGAAAGTGTTGTACAAATATCTGTTGTAGCAGCATGAGAAGAAAGAAAATGATTATGTAGTGCTGGATGATATTCCAAATGATAATGTTGTAGAAATTCCTTATGCTCTGCAATAATAGCAACAACAAATACCACACACCCCAGTGAATGTTAGATGGTCAACAAGGCTAAGTAGATCTCCAGATAGATTTTCACCTTCTTTGTATTCTATCTTATTAATTGATGTTGGTGAACTTGAATGTTATAATGAAGCTATGCAGGTGGATACAAAACTTTAGTGGTAGTCTACAATGACATATGAAATGGACTCCTTGCTAAAAAATTAGACTTGGGATTTATGTAAGTTACCTGCAGGTAAATAGGCTTTGCATAATAAATGGGTTTACAGGTTGAAAGAAGAAGATGGAGGTAAGAAAAGATTTAAAGCCAGATTAGTCGTAAAAGGATTTGCATAGAAACATGGTATTGATTTTGATGAGATTTTTTCTCTAGTTGTTAAAATGACTTCTATTCGTACTGTTTTAAGTATTGTGGCTACTGAAGATTTTCAATTAGAGCAGCTTGATGTTAAAACAACCTTTCTTCATGGTGATTTGAATGAATAAATATATATGGTACAACCACATGGATTTGAGGTCAAGGGTAAGGAGAGTTTAGTGTGCAAATTGCAGAAAAGTTTATATGGCTTGAAGCAAGCACCTCGACAATGATATATTAAATTTGATACTTTTATGAATGAGAATGGATACACTCAATGTAATTTTGACCATTGTGTTTATTTCAAGAGGTTAAATAATGATAGCTATATTATTCTATGTTTATATGTTGATGATATGCTTGTAGTTGGATCTAACATGGATCATATCAAGGGGTTGAAAGAATAGTTAGCAAAATCTTTTTCTATGAAGGATTTGGGGGCAGCAAAACAAATCCTTGGCATGAAAATATGTAGAGATAGGAAGAGCAGGAAATTAACTCTATCTCAGGTTGATTATGTTGAAAAGGTGTTGCAGAGATTCTACATGAAGGATGCCAAAGTTGTCACTACACCTTTTCCAGGTCACTTAAAATTGACCAAAAAAATGTGTCCAAAGACACCAGAAGAAGAGGCAAAAATGTCCAAGATACCTTATGCTTCAGCTGTAGGGAGCTTAATGTATGCTATGGTATGTACTAGGCTAGATATTGCACATACAATGGGAGTTGTTAGCCGGTATATGAGTCACCCTGGGATTGAGCATTGGAATGCAGTCAAATGGATTCTCATATATTTGAGAGGTACATCCAATAAGTGTTTACACTTTGGGGGCTCTTCTACTACTGTTCATGGCTATGTTGACTTAGATTTGGTAGGAGATATTGATACCAGACGGAGTACTACAAGTAATGTATTTACTATTGGTGAGACAATAGTGAGTTGGATTTCTCGGTTACAAAAGGTGAATGCTTTATCTACTATAGAGGCAGAGTATGTTGCTGCTACAGAGGTAGCCAAGGAGATGATATGGCTTCAATTCTTCATGGGAGAATTAGGACATCCACAGGAAGATAATTATTTGTATTCAGATAGTCAGAGTGCCATTCATCTTGCAAAGAATTCTGCTTTGCACTAAAAAACAAAGCACATACAATTGCGATATCATTTTATTTGGTCAGTTTTGGATGGTTGACAGTTAAGGTTGGAGAAGATACATACAGATGATAATCCAGCAGGTATGTTTACAAAGGCAGTGACAAGGGAGAAGTTGAATTCCTCTTCAACTTCAGTTGGTCTTCTAGACTGAACAACATAAAAAAATAGCAGAATCTAGGGTGATTTCATTATTCCAGTGGGAGCGACAGGTTTTGGTTGATCAGTCTCCAAGTGGGAGGATATTGTTGTTTAGTCTGATTAGTCTCCAAGTGGGAGATTTTTATGTATGTGGAACCTAATTAGAATTATCCATGGGGTCAAGGGGCAGAGCCCCTTGCGAGGTCCTAGGGCAGCGCCCCTTGTGAGGACGAGGGGTAGTGCCCCTTGATGCCAAGAATGACTTAATAATATTGTAAAGGGTCGGCCATCTATTTTTCTATTAGTCAGAGTATTTTTGCCCTAATTTTGTTATGTCAAAAATACTTGTAAAAGGGCTTAGGGTTTGAGATTCATTGTATGAGGGATTATTGTAGCTTCTTGTGGTGGTATTGAGTTGCAAGTTTCAAATTGTAATCATTGGATAGTAACAAAGATATTGGACTCACTGTTGGTGGACGTAGCCCAGGGATTGGGTGAACCATGTTAAATTCTGTGTTATTGTGTTATCTCTTGTTTGTTAATATTTGCATTTTTTGCTTATTATTCTAACACACTTGCATGTCATGGATCCAGGGTCTTCCCAATAGTATATTGTAGGAAAGAGAAATATCCAATACCTGACAGACAACATTTCTTTCAACAGGGCCAACCCTGATATGTAACACAATCAAGCCCTTAGATTTACGCTCTTCTTTGTCATATGCTTTGATGGTAATCTTTTTGCGTGCATCTATAGAATCTTCACCATAGCCTAGCTGGGTGAGCAAATTAGCAGAGCATATATTGAGGCCAGCACCATTACCAATGAGAACGCAGCAGACACAGTTTTGGCCAATCATGACTTCAATATGCAGAGGGGTATTATGCGAATGTCTTAGCGAATGATTGTCTTCCTCAGAGAAAGATAGATAAAGAGGTGAGGTCAGATGACCCACCGTGGATTGAAACCGGTCGAGATCGAGATCTTTTGGGACATTTTCCTCAATGAGGGCTTTATCCAGAATCTACCTATGAGCAGGCAAGATTTTCAACAACTCAAATATAGTGATCTGAGCATTTGTACGTTGTAATTGGTCTAGTATGTTGTAATTGGCATTGTTGGGTGTCAAGACCAATTTTGAATTCTTATTGGCAGGACCAACAATAGCTTTGTTTGCAGGTTGTTTCGGTGTAGATGTAGAAGGCCTAGGGCCTTTGGGAACAATCTTTGCATTAGATCAAGTGACAACATTCGCACAAACCCGAGACTATTTTGGTTCAGAAGATTGAGATGCAGGGCCTCGCAAAACAAATGGAGCTTTGGGTCTAGGAGCATCGTCGCTCCCCTTAATGGTAATCACATCACAATATTCAACATCGATAGGTTCAACCATATTAATAACATTGTCATTAGTATTGTATGTATAGTTGACCTTGTTATTGGTAGTCTTGGCCTTAGAAGATTCACCCTTCTCATGAGGAGGAAAGGGGTCTTTGAACACTTGATGGTCTAAGTTCTTGTTATGACCACTAACAACAAGATCACCATTATCGATAAATCTTGGATCTTATGCCAAAGTTGGATACAGTTGGAAGACTTATGACCCTTGTTTGAATTGTACTCACAATATGTAGATTCATTCCATCAAGTAGGGCATGGTTGTGGATTATAAGGACACAAGTTTTCTAAAGGCATGAGTATCTAATTCTGCAAGAGAGTTTTTTAGACCACGTTAAGAGGTTCCCCTAAGGAAGTGAACTCACGTTTGGGTCGAGGTGCCCAAGGCTTTCTTCTAGAAAATTTTGAAGGTTGTTGAGCATATGTCATATCCTTCTCAATGGCTTTGGCTGCTTGCATACTGGAAGTAAGGTTGAAAATAGCCTTCAGAGGCTTTGGGGTCACATTGTCAACGACCCCATCATTTACAACATCTTGGTTTTTATTGATGATTTTGGTTTTATCCTTGCTTGAGGAGGACCCTTTCTTGTTATCTTTTTGTAGGGTGAACTCTCCTTTCTTGACCATAAATGCATCTATTCTCACAGCCTGCTTAATCACATCATCAAAGGTCAAAGGACCTTGCAGCTATACTTGGTATACAAAATCAGGAAGCAGGTTATCTAGAAAGATATCGAGCTTCTTAGATTCTAGTATTTTACGAGAATATTTGGTATAGAGTTGTCTCCATCATTGGAGAAATGTCAGGAAAGGTTCTCCAGATCATTGTTTCAGATTGCAAAGATCACAGATATTGACTGGATGCTGAATGTTATGCGAATAGTGTTGGAGGAACATATTAGCAATCTCATCAAAAGATTTGATACCAGTAGGAAGTTAGGAGAACCACTCCATAGTGGATCCACCTAGACTACGCGAAAAGAGATGCATGAGATAAGTCTGATCATGTATAAACTCCATGGATAGAGCACCAAATTATCTCAAGTGATCCTAAAGGTCAGAGGTACCCAGATATTTATCATACTTGGGGAGTTCCACACCTTTGGGAAAAGGTGGCATGCTAAGATTCTTGTCAAATGGGAATGGGTAGATGTTCTTCAATGTGAACTGGTTTGTTGGTGTGTCCTTGGCTTTCATGAGTTGTTGGATCTGGGCTTACATGTCTTGGACTAGTTTTTGCATTTTAGCCGCCTCTGTTTCCTCTTCTTTAACTACAAGGGTCTCAAATTTATAGTCTGGGGGTAACTTGGCCCCTTGTTTGGATAGCTCAAGAAAGTATTTATATTTCTATTCTTTCATCAAGATTTCCATCATTTTGTGAAGACTTTTGTTAGATCGGGCAGCCTCAACATCTTGCTGGGTTATCTCTTCATCATCATTACCAAGGATTTCAAAGATACTCTGGGGATTACCAAGGAATTTTTCCCGATTGTCTTGAGCTTGATCTTGATCATGATCATGAGCTATACTATACTCACCATCTTGTTGTTGGTTCACCATCTTGCCAAAGTGCAAGTGTGCAGTATGATGAGAAATTGCTGCTAAGGAAACCTTGGGCTCTAAAAAAGGATTAATCTCTAGCAAGGAAACCTTGAGTATCGCAAAAGGATTAAGCTCTGGCAAGGAAACACGAGGTTCCTCAAAAGGATCAATCTTGGGCAAGGAAATGCGGGATGCCTCAAAAGGATCAATCTCTGATGATCATTCTTTAGAGTCTTGGGGTTCTCGAAACAATGGATTCCTAGCCTAACTGAAGTTCACAGTATGAGTATGCTAAACATGAGGTCAAATAATAGCAGAAGAAGAGCAAAAGGACTCCTCTCTAGAGATTTCAGAGGAAGAATGTGAAGATCCTCTACAGCACTCAGATTGTATGTCAAGCTCAGAATGACCTCTTCCTTGGTTGTAAGGTCTACCTCTATCTCATTTGGTAAAGTGTGGAGGGAACACATTACCTCTTCTAGTCATCACAGGCATAGACAAAGATTAAGTAACAAGAGAGGACCTAGGATTATGCTCATAACTCTATCTCTGGAATAGCAAAGAGTGATAAAGGTGAAATGCACCCAACACAAATCATCGAGAGTAAGGCTAGAACAACCAAGATGTGACTATCATGTCACAAGGTACACAAGCACAATAGACAAGGACAAATAATAGATAGACAACATGAGCTTAAGCAGTAATCTCTTGGTTCTTAAGCTGAGACATCTAGTTTTAGGTAGTGTACAATAGGAAAACAAGCAGA
Organism: Chamaecyparis obtusa; assembly: GCA_027943335.1. NCBI lineage: Eukaryota > Viridiplantae > Streptophyta > Pinopsida > Cupressales > Cupressaceae > Chamaecyparis > Chamaecyparis obtusa. Next base: position 392,706 of record BSBK01000534.1, read on the forward strand.
CAAACCTCAGACAAAAATTAGATCAGACAGAAAATTGACCAGTCAATGGGAATAGGCTCATTATTTTTGAAAACCAGGGAATAGTCTCATGTAAGGAAGTGCCAAACTATGCGCAAAGGTATGCTGTCTCACACGAGGAAATGCATAGAAAGCTAAAATCTCGCATGAGTAAAGGAAAAAGTTTGACAATTTTGGCATGATTTTTTAGGCAGGAACATATTTTGAGACACAACACTGGCTGTTCTCTGACATAATATCTAGTTTTCAGATAGATTCAGACAGTTCAAATCAGCAACTTAACTTCTACGTGCATCAACAGATTTCTATCGCGATCAGGCACATAAAATTGCAATCAGGGATTTCAAGAAAATAGTGTGTTCAAACAATGAGCAAGGGACAAAGCAACCTTGTGCATGAACAAGAATACGTGACATAGTATTCTATTCCCTAAGAGTTTTACTTGTGTATGTTCTCAAAGTGTTTTGCAATCATGCACATAATCCTAGAAAAATAAAAATTTGGTTGCACTATGGTTCATAGTAATGGTTTGACTCTACAACTTTTGTAATCTCAAGAGGGTGAACTCCAATCTAGGAACACCGGGGTTTTGACACAGTCTGATAATTTAATCAATTAGAAGCTACTGAGGAGATCTGATAGGCCAACAAGAAACTACACCCATGGAGATTTCTTCCACAAGGACATTTATATAGAGACTATTGCTACCATGACGAAAATGGCTATTACTGCTTGAGGTTTCATCCATGCGGTTTACCCAATAAAGGGGGTGTCCACTACGGTTAAACCTCTCTAATAAGGATACTCACAAAAAAGGACCACATGGGGACTTGGTTCAGATTCAAGGATCAGAGTTTCTGATGTGCCCAACAGGGAACATAGCATAATCCTCTAGCCTCTTCACCTCACCCTAACATAGCAGACAAATTAATTGACCCGCTTAATTGAAACCACCTCACCAAGGTTTGTATGTCAACAATAATGGCTACCAATCTCTCTAAGTGGGACCAAGAGAGAACATACCACCAAAGACTGAAGACAAAAACCAAGTAAGACCGTGAGTTAATATCAACTCCTTCCCTACCCTCAAGGGGATCTATCTTCGAGAAGAGCTTCGCATGTAAAACAAGCAAATGAAGCCTACTCTCTCAAGAACTCCACAAATAGTGTTCATAAGGCCTATTTACTATGTGAAACAGATATGCTGAAAGTGATTCTATGTGCTTTTTAGAGCCCAAAATCGAAGTGCGATTTATCAAAAGCAGGAAGCACTCAAGCCATACACATGGGAGATTCATTTTAATGTCCAAAATTGAAATGTTATAGAGATTGTAGGCAACTCACCTTAGGTCCAAAGCTTTGCAATCTAGTATTACGCTGTCTCCAAAAGGCAGAATCAAGAAAACCACATCAAACAACAAACATCAGGAAATAACAAATTGAAAGTATAAATCTGCAAATTTTAGGTCTTTGGATGCAAAATTTCACATGAGATTGTGCACAGTCCCGCGTAAGAAAACACCTTTTTTGTGCAAGGAAATGCCAGAACCAGCAAACTTCATGCGATACAGTGAGAATCTTTGTGCGAGAATCCGTACAAGGATGTATAGAAGTACAGACATAATGCAAAATTTTGTCAAAAACTTTAAAATACGATGAGGCTAGAAATTGATTTTCTGCCCCACATTAGGCACCAGAAATGTATGAACTAAATATGGGCCTCTGATTTAGCTCCACACTTCAACATAGTCATTATTCACTAGTTGCAACCAAGAATGAATATCATATTATTCATCTCACCTATCTGGATGATTTGACCTATTGCCTTCTATCTAGGTAGGGTTCAAAATTGCTCTCAAAATCAAGAGTCTTGCAACCATAGACTACTACTAGAATGAAGGATTTATGCAGTTTAATCTAGGAATGAATATGCAAGATTAATCTAAATGAGTATTCTATTAATCTAGGAATGATGAAATTAATCTAAAAATAATGAAAGCAAACTAGATCAAGAAATGAAGTGCAAATTTACTCTAAACATGATATATTAATCTAAGATGAATATTATGCTAAGAAATGAAAGCTTGAATGCAAGATGAGTTTTGGTAACAATGCGACAACACTTTGTTGCTCGAAAATTGGGATCCTTTGAATGAAGAATGAGGTTTCTTTTATAGAAATCCTAGGTTCAATCGACGGTTGAGATTGAATCAGACGAACGGTGGAGATCGAATGAGAGTTCAGTTCAAAATAAAAAGTTTATGCAGAGAGGCAATCAACTATCTATTTTTTTTCTATTTTAAAGCTGTTAACTATTTTATTCCTCTTTTTTATTTTCGATTAAAGCAAAGTTTCTTTTTCTAAACTGAAGAGAAGATTTTGTGGAGAATATTTGATTAAATAAATTAGATATTTCCTAATAAATGGATTTTCTCAATTATTTGAATAATTAAATTCAATTTTTAAGATGAGGATATTTATTTAAAATAAAATATTTATTTAATTCCTTTTTCATGTATTTTAGCTAAAGAGGGTGGATTTAATTTAATTAAAGTACTAGGACTTTATAATTAAATTAATTGATCATAGGGTTTATTTAGCTAATTTATGTTTGATATTTAGGAATTAAACATGTTATGTGATTGATGCAGATTTAGGGTTTTCTACATTTGACACTAAGTCAAGTAAAGTCAATTAGAAAACATAATTGCCTAGTACAATAGGACTTTGATGATTGAGAAATTTTATAGAATTAGACTAAATGTAACAAAATTGGTTGGGATAGCAAGATGCCAATTTTGGGGTACTACAAGACTTTGATGATTGAGAAATTTTATAGAATTAGACTAAATGTAACAAAATTGGTTAGGATAGCAAGATGCCAATTTTGGGGTACTACAAGACTTTGATGATTGACAAAATTATATAGAATTAGACTAAATGTAACAAAATTGGTTAGGATAGCAAGATGCCAATTTTGGGGTACTGTTACCCCAAAATTGGCATCTTGCTATCCTAACCAATTTTGTTACATTTAGTCTAATTCTATAAAATTTCTCAATCATCAAAGTCCTATTGTACTAGGCAATTCTATTTTCTAATTGACTTTACTTGACTTAGTGTCAAATGTAGAAAACCCTAAATTTGCATCAATCACATAACATGTTTAATTCCTAAATATTGAACATAAATTAGCTAAATAAACCCTATGCTCAATTAATTTAATTATAAAGTCCTAGCACTTTAATTAAATTAAATCCACCCTCTTTAGCTAAAACACATGAAAAAGGAATCAAATAAATATTTGGTTTTAAATAAATATCCTCATCTTAATAAATTGAATTTAATTATTCAAATAATTGAGAAAATCCATTTATGAGGTAAATATTCAATTTATTTAATCAAATATTCTCCACAAAATCTTCTCTTTAGTTCAGAAAAGGAAACTTTGATTTAATTGAAAATAAAAAAGAGGAATTAAATAGTTGACAACTTTAACACATACAAAAATAGGCAGCTGACTGCCTCTCTACAGAAAACTTTCTATTCTAAATTGAACTCTCATTCGATCTTCACCGTTCATCTGATTCAATCTCAACCGTCGATTGAACTTGAGATTTCTATAAAAGAAACCTCATTTCTCATTGAAAGGATCCCAATTTTTGAGCAACAAAGTGCTTTCGCATTGTTACCAGAACTCATTTTTGCATTCAAGCTTTCATTTCTTAGCATGATCTTCATTTCTTAGATTAATATATCATGTTTAGCTTAATCATGTACTTCATTTCTTAATCTAGCTTGCTTTCATTGTTCTTAGATTAATTTCATCATTTCTAAATCAATTTCATACTCATTCTAGATTAAAACTACATTTGCTTTTAGTAAAATCCTTCATTCTAGCAGTAGTCTATGGTTGTAGGACTCTTGATTCTGAGAGCAATTTTGAACCCTACCTAGATAGAAGGAAATAGGTCGAGTCATCCGGCCAGGCCGGATGAATGATTTGATATTCATTCTTGTCTGCAACTGGTGAATAATGACTATTGAACTGTGGAGCTAAATTAGAGGCCCATATTTAGTTCATACAGAACACACTGGTTTTCACATACCCACAATATCATAACAACACTCTCAAAATGTCCACAAAACATGAGCTTATGATGAAAAGATGATCCCAAGAATACAACAACATAAGATATGATAGTTAGACACATAAGCATTAACATAAACTCAACCCCAAGCCTCTGGTAATGCTCCTAAAATAGGCAACTCAAAACCTCCCATAAAACCCACAATCATAGAGAAAATACATTTCCACAACATGCAACCCAATTAAATTTATTTCCCAAAAAAGTCCAGTTCAACCCAAAATATAATCCAATTACTATATGTATATTTTTCTATTTAAAAATAATTATTTCAATATAAAATATATTCTATTTTAAAAAAAGACAAAGAAAACCTATATACATATATTAAATAAAACATAATTAAAAATTTAACAAAATTTAATATCAATTAATATTATTAATATTTAAATATTAAAGAGTTGGATACATGACAGATGGCTCGCAATCAAAATTCTAGCCCTAGCAGGGTAGTATCCTCTAACAAATGTCAGACATATTCGAATTGCTTAAAGAACAATGGAAAAATTTTCCCAGCTTCTCATTTCTCTTTTACCAAATCTGCAGCGGGGATTTCCAATTCCTTCACTCTCCTGGAAAAGGAAGTGGCTATGGCTCCTTCGAATAGTCATAATCCTCATCAAGGAGGAAGGTCGCGATCACCACTTCAATCCAAGCCTCAAAAATATGATAACCCTAATAGTACTTTCAAGATTGATTTGGAGAGGAATAGGTATAGGAATGTCAAAGTCCCAAGCAAAACCCTAGCCATAGCACATATTCAGGAGGGCAAAAGGCAATATAATGGCAACAAACAAGAAAATAAACCACAAACTGGTAAAGAATTAGGCATAATTGATTCAAAAGCCAAGATGAAGGATTATCAGCAAGCCCCAAGAAAATCGACCAAAATATACCCTCAAACCCTTCTTTATACAAACAACAGAGATAAAAAGGGGAAAAACCCTACCAAAAATCTCAGGGTCTTCGAAAAGGGAATCCCACAAATGAATTACCAAGGGTCACCATGGGAGAAAATTCAATCCCAATTGGCATAAGGAATCTCTATAGCATGCCTGCCCATAGCAACAAACCCGAAGGTGACAAAAAGTCAACCACTATCATTATCAGTAATGATATTTCCAATGAAATCTGGGAAAGACGTGGATCTCATGGTGTATTCACAATATGGGAGGGAAAATCTGTCCATATCTTAGCCTTAGAGAAATGGTTCAAAGTTGCTCTGGATACATAGGTAAGTATTACTATCATTGACCAAAGCTCTTCATTTTTGGATTGTTCATCTAAAGAAGTAGCTGTAGCATTGTTAGAATCATAAAATATTTTCTTCAAAGGCTTCAACATAAAATTCATAAATGGAAACCAAACTTTAATAGCTGTAACATCTATTAGGAATGAATGTTGAATATATCCTATGGGGGAGTATTAGCAGCCATTCTGTAGCAGTTGTTGCATTCATAACTGTGATTGTCATTGATGTCAACACAGTGATCTACTGAAGATTAGCAGAGAAGCAGACAGTGTTTGAGTTAGTGCACTTGAGATATTGAAGATGAAGCTATGAGGAGTTGGGGAATTAGTCTATGATGTGTTATAAGATCATCATTAAGCGTAGATAGTAATTCATTTATTTATGGAAGTTATGAGCATTTCAATGGAAACAGTATTCAGACAGTGTTCTTGAGTAGCGGTTTGTGGAAATCAGATGATATCTCCTAATCAGGATGGAATCTAGTTATGTGCAATTAGAGAGCATTTGAAGAAATTTTGATAGTGATGTGGATGATAGTGCAAGATTCGAGGTCGCACGAGTGAAGAATTATATTGATTGGAAGTCGACAGTTTTGTGTAATTTTAATGTAATGTGTGGAAACTTTATTTTGTAATTTGTATGCCGACTCATTTGTAATTAATTAAGTGTGCTATAAAGGAAGGAATGTATTCCTTGTTGTAGTGAATGAAGTGATGAATGTAAGTATTGTGAAAGCGAAATTGTGAAAGAGGATATGTGAAATATTGAGATCTGGTATTGAGATCTGAAGAAGGAGTTGGTGCGGGTTGGCACAGTCAGAGAAGGAGTATTGAATTATTGAGGTCAGTAATCTTTAGGTATTATTTTGTTGAGTATTACAAAGGTTAGTTGGACAGTGAGTTCAGTAATCTTACCCTGAAGCTATTTGGGAAGTGGGTCCTTCTGTCTTCCATAACTCCTAACAGAGTTAGAATCTTTTAATAGGGATTCAAAATCTCCTAATAGGGATTCATATGTACTGAATGTATTTCATAAGACTCCTAACAGAGTCCACCCTTTCACAAAGAATATTCATATTAGTGCATCTTTTGTGGGCATCATTCCCACCAGGGTTTACTCTTTGATCAAGAGGTTCCCTAGTCAACATATCTTGTGTCATTGTGATATTATGCATGTATATCTTTATATGGTTGTTGATTACATTACTTACATGGTTAAAATCTATTGATGTTGATAAAAGTTATATTTTTTAGATAACTGATTCACCCCCCCCATCTTAGTTATCTTGGTGGACTTTACTTTCTAACAATTGGTATCAGAGCAACAGGTCCTTGAAAGAAAATTTTCACAGCTTAAGGAGATCCACAGTGAATTTCAGGAAAGAAAGCCCTAAGTTTGATGGAGTAAATTTTGATAGCTGAAAAGAAAAGATGAAGACACATCTACTGTGTTTAGGACCAGGTTATTGGTTGATTATAAAGAATCATAAGACTATCATTGATGAGGATAACATTGAAACTTGTACTAATGAGGAAAGAGATCTATTCATGTGTAACATACTTTCCAGAGAAGCACTCTTGTTAGCCCTTCCAAAAAATGAATATAGTAAGGTAAAATATTTGAAAACATCTCATGAAATTTGGTTAGCTTTACACTCTACTTTTGAAGGTGATGAACATGCAAAGAAAGTCAAATTACATAATTGGATATGTGCATTTGAAGATATAAGAATGATGGAAGATGAATTTGTTAGAAGCTATATTGGTAGAATTTCAGAGATTGTTGTAGGTATAAAATCTTGTGGAGGAACAAAGACAGAGAATGAAGTGATATGGAAAATTTTGAGGAAATTGACTCCTACATTTAAGCAGACAACATAGATGATTGAACAAGTTATTCCTTGTACTATGAACTTTACCAGAGAGACTCTTCTTAGAAGATTGGAAGTAGTAGAAATGAATCTAAGGTTATCAGAAGACTTACCTAGAATGGAGACAACATTCAGTGCACTTAGTCTTCGCCCTACTTTGTCAAGAAGCATCAGTGTGAGCAGAGATTATGCTAGCAGTAGCAGATCTAGAAATGAAGAAGACAAGAATATTGAAGAAGGTATTACCTTGCTTGTGAAAAGAGAACCAAACGGTAAGAAATTTTTAAAATGTTGGACTTGTCAAGAATTTGGTCATTTTTCTTCTAAATGTCCTAAGAGAGTTAAGAAGTATAGGAAGAATTTTAATCCTAGAAGATCTAAAGAATGTTAGTATGCAAATGATGAAGAACTTGAAGCTAGTTTGGAGAAATCTTTGAGTGAAAGTGATACTAAGAATAATGATAATATAGGATTTGTAGAAATTAAAGAAGAAAATCCTGAAATTGAAATTAAGGAAGAAAAGACTTTAGTTTCTCAAGTAGAAAATAAAGTTGATTGGATTATAGACAGTGGTTGTTCACATCATATGACTGGAGACATGAAAAAGTTCATAAAGTTTAACAATTATGATGGAGGAGTTGTTAGAGTTGGAAACAATACACCTTGTTTGATTAAAGGTATAGGATCTATTACTCTTGATGGAAAGACTAATACTAATGATGTTTACTTTATGGATGGTTTGAAACATAATCTTTTGAGTGTTGGACAGTTAGTTGATAAGGGATATCAAATTTGGTTTACTGAGAAAACTTGTGTAATTAAAGACAAAGATGGAAATTTGATTGGTATTGGATGTAGAACCAGAGGTAATGTATTTTAGTTGAATCCTACTGAGATGACATGTTTGATTACTAAGATCGATGACAGTTGGTTATGGCACAGAATATTTTATCATATAAACTTTGATAACATTGTGAAAGTGAGTACTACACTTGCAGTAAGAGATTTGCCTAAAATTATGAAACCTACTAACATGATTTGCAAAGAATGTGTGATGGCTAAACAAAAGAGAAGCTCATTTCCTAGCAAGAAGTTTACAACAACAGAGAAGTTGGAGATTGTTCATACAGACTTGAGCAGTCCTACAAGGACTAGAGGATTCTGTGGAGAAAGGTATTTTATGATTCTTGTTGATGACTTTACAAGAATGATGTGGATTGCATTTCTTAAAGAAAAATTTGAAGCATTTGATAAGTTTAAGATCATTAAGAATAAAGTTGAGAATGAATCTGGAATGAAGATTAAATGTTTGAGATCAGATAGAGGTGGAGAATTTACTTCAAAAGAATTTAACACCTTTTGTGAAGTGGATAGTATTAAAAGAAAATTTTTAGCCCCTAGGACACCTGAACAAAATGGTATTACAGAAAGGAGAAACAGATCAGTGACTGAAGCAGCAAGAGCTATGTTATTTGAAAATGACTTAGCGAAGATATTTTGGAGAGAAGCAGTGAACATAGTAGTGTATACAATGAATAGAGTACAAATCATAGTAGACACAGACAAGACACCCTATGAACTATGGTTTGGACATGCACCATCAGTTAAGTATTTTAGAATTTTTGGAAGCAAATGTTATATTAAGAGAGATGATGACATTGGAAAGTTTGATCCTAGAAGTGATGAAGGTATTTTTCTTGGATATTCATTGAAGAACAAAGCTTATAGATGTTACAATAAGAGAACTAAGACTATTGTTGAGAGCACAAATGTAAAAGTTGATGAAAAGTTCAAAATTTAGGAAAGAATGCTTGATTATGAATCAGATGAAGGAACTCATTCTAGACCTAACCCTGAGACTACTGAATTATTTTATGAAACTGACAATGATTTTTTGAATGAAAGCCACAGTGAGATCATTGAAGAACTGACACTTGAAGTAAGATCTGAGACAATGACACCTAACATGAATCTATCAAGGAACCATCCTTATGAGTAGATTATTGGAAGCATAGACATAGGAGTTTTGACACGAAATAAGGTACAAGAATAGTTATATTTAATTTCTCAAATTGACCCTAAATCTACTAGTGAAGCATGTGAAGTTGAACATTGGATTAAAGCTACGAAAGAAGAACTAGATCGGATTGAAAAGAACAAGACATGGGAATTGGTCCCTAGACCTAAAGATAAGAATGTTATTCAAACAAAATGGGTATTCAGAAACAAGATGAATGAACAAAGAGAAGTAGTAAGGAACAAAGCAAGACAAGCATGCAAAGGATACTCACAACAAGAAATAATTGACTATGAAGAAACTTTTGCACCAGTAGCAAGAATTAAAGCAGTAAGAATGTTTTTGGCCTATGCAGTTTACAAGAAATTCAAGGTATATCAAATTGATGTGAAGTCAACATTTCTAAATGGAGAATTAGAAGAAGAAGTTTACATTGAGCAGCCTAAAGGTTTTCCTTTAACTCAAGAAGGAGATATGATATGTAAACTGAATAAAGCTTTATATGGACTGAAGCAAGCACCTAGAACTTGGTATGCAAGATTGGATAAGTATTTGTTAAAGTTAGGATTTACAAAAGGCACAGCTGATAGCAACCTATACACAAAGTAAATTGAAAATGGGTTGTTGGTTGTTGTTATTTTTGTTGATGATATTATCTTTGGAGGAGAATATGAAGCTAGTGATAAATTTGTAGATGAAATGAAGACTGAATTTGAAATGAGTATGATTGGTGAGATGAAATACTTTTTAGGTTTGTAGATAACACATAACAGTGATGATATCTTTGTAAGTCGGACAAAGTACTTGGATGATTTATTGAAGAGATTTGGAATGGAGAACTGTAAACTAGTTGGAATACCTATGGTAACTGGACATAAGTTATCTAGCACAGATGAGACTCCTGTAGTGGAATAGAAGAAGTACAGATCTATGATTGGAAGATTGCAGTATTTGACTCATATAAGACCTGATATAGCACATTCAGCTAGAATTGTAGCAAGATTTCAAGTTGAACCTAGAGAATCACATTATGCAACAGTAAAGAGGATACTGAGGTACTTAAGAGGCACAATTGAGTATGGATTATGTTATGAAAAATTTGATGATTTTACCCTATGTGCATTTATAGATGCTAATTGGGGAGGCAATGTTGATGAAAAAATGAGCACCAATGGAGGAGCATTTTTCCTTGGAGGAAGATTGGTTTCTTGGTTAAGCAAGAAGCAAAATTATATTTCACAGAGCACATCAGAACCGGAGTATGTAGTAGCAGCAAACAATTATAACTAGATAATTTGGATGAAACAGATACTGAAGGATACTGGAGTAAAATTTGTTGAACCTGTTGTTATACATTGTGATAAGAGTAGTACAGTTAATATGTCTAAGAACCCTGTGTTACATTCTAAGACAAAGCATATAGAGATAAAGTATCATGTAGTAAGAGAGAAAGTAGTAGAGAAAGAAGTCAGACTCGAGTACATAAGCACAAAGGAGCATATTGCAGACATATTTACAAAACCTTTTCCGAAGGATAAATTTGAGTATCTGAGAGGTATGCTTGGGGTTATGCCCTAGCCTACTTTTGAGAAGTGATGCAGATTGTTGCATCCGTCTAGTGGTATATGATTCCTATCTTTCTTCTGGACTAGATGTTGGTACTTCCTTTATGGGGGGAGTATGTGTATCTGAGCTGAGTCATGAGGACTCTAGTGAATGTATTTTCTGAACAGTGTCTTTCGACATTGAAGTTGTTGTTGACATAATGATGAAACTTTTGTCATTGATGTCAATGGGGGAGAAGTGTACATGAAAAAAAACCATTTATACCATATGTTGGAGAAATCTGAATAGGAAAATGAAGCAAGATTTGATTGATGAAGAGGACTTGAAAGTATTTTTAGAACAACAGTGTTGCAGAGTTGGATTTATGGAACTTGGATGTTTTTTTTCCATCTATGTTGCCATCAATGCCAATGGGGGAGATTGTTAGGAATGAATGCTAAATATATCCTATGGGGGAGTATTAGCAACCATTTTGTAGCAGTTGTTGTTTCATTCATAGCTATGATTGTCATTGATGTCAACATAGTGATCTACTGAAGATTAGCAGAGAAGCAGACAATGTTTGAGTTAGTGCACTTGAGATATTAAATATGAATCTATGTGGAGTTGGGGAATTACTCTATGATGTGTTATAAGATCATGGTTAAGAGTGCAGATAGTAATTCATTTATTTATGGAAGTTATGAGCATTTCAGTGGAAATAGTATTCAGGCAGTGTTCCTGAGTAGCAGTTTGTGGAAATTGGATGATATCTCCTAATCGGGATGGAATCTGGTTATACACAGTTAGAGAGCAGTTGAAGAAATTTTTATAGTGACATGGATGATAGCACAAGATCCAAGGTCATATGAGTGAAGAATTATATTGATTGGAAGTCGATAATTTTGTGTAATTTTAATGTAACGCGTGGAAACTTTATTTTGTAATTTGTATGCCAACTCATTTGTAATTAATTGAGTGTGGTATAAAGGAAGGAATGTATTCCTTTTTGTAATGAATGAAGTGATGAATGTAAGTATTGTGAAAGTGAAATTGTGAACGAGCATATGCGAAATACTAAGATCTGGTATTGAGATCTGAAGAAGGAGTTGGTGCGGTTTAGCACAGTCAGAGAAGGAGTATTGAATTGTTGAGGTTAGCAATCTTTTGGTATTATTCTATTGAGAAATACAAAGGTTAGTTGGACAACAAGTTTAGTGATCTTACCTTGAAGCTGTTTGGGCAGTGGGTCCTTTTGTCTTCCATAACTCCTAATAGAGTTAGAATCTTTTAACAGGGATTCAAAATCTCCTAATAGAGATTCATATGTACTGAATTTATTTCATAAGACTCCTGATAGAGTCTATCCTTTCACAAGGAATATTCATATTAGTGCATCTTTTGTGGGCATCATTCCCACCGAGGTTTACTCTTTGATCAAGAGGTTCCCTAGTCAACATATCTTGTGTCATTGTGTTATTATGCATGTATATCTTTATATGGTTGTTGATTACATTGCTTACATGGTTAAAATATATTGAATTTGATAATATTTATATTTGTCAGATAACTGAGTCACCCCCCCCCCCCTCTCAGTTATCTTGGTGGACTTTACTTTCTAACAACATCTCCAACCTTCGCAAATGGTTATGCCTCAAAAATTATCCTACAAAATTGATGCACCATAACATCCTAAAAAAAGATAGGCAATTAAATAGGAACAATGGTTGTCTTTGAGCATAACTATATGATCAACTCTGAGGTCAAAATATTGGTGGAAAATGTAACAAAGAATTTAAACCCAATCAAAATCATAACAAAACCCAGTATATATGAGTTAAAAACATAAATATATAGCGAAAACATTGGACAATATGAGGACATTTTCATTCCATACTCTAACGATGACTTTGTAGGCATCCACCACACCTCCAACCTATCTAACCACTTGGAAGATTTCATTAATCCCAAACTTACCCCAGCTAAGCTGAACCCTTTCAATCAACCAACTCATAATCCCACTCCTCCCCTAGAGATCAACCCTTCATCCTCTCCTTCACCTAAACAATTCGAGCATCCCTCTAACTCACCCCCTCATAACCTCCTAGAAGAAGGGGAGATTCCATCGTCAACCCCATCTAATCATATACAACTTGAGGTAGACAAAGTAGAACCTTTCTTGAAACCTTCCCCCCTCAACCTTCAGGACAGGAAGCCCCTCATTGATTTCAATGAACTTACTTCTCCCTCCAAAGAAGTCCACCTTTCCACACTTCCTCCAACTCTCCCATCATTTATCAATGACTTAATCCCCTTCTTTGCTCACCCACAAACCCCTAGCCCTGACCCCCCACCATCAAATCCAACCCTGAATCTAGATCCCTTCCTTCAATCAAAAGTTTATAACAGAATTGAAGAAATAATCAATGACAACATATAGGAGATAATGTCAGATTTCATTGATATGGACACCATTAACAATGAAAGAAATGAACTTTTCCAAAAACATTCAAGCATTAGATAATGAGGAACAAAACTAAAAAATCTTTGAAAGAGAATTGTTAGAGTTGGAAGCCTTGGGAAATAATCCTGAACTGGGATTAGCCTTCACTAAGGAAAGCCTAATTGAAACCGACTTTTCAAAATCTCCTAAAAAGAGAGGAAGAATAGCTTTGGCTGAACTTCGTAAGAAGGATGCAGATTTAATTAACCAAATGAAGATCACCGATTTACTTCATGCAAGGAGGGGGAAGTTCCCTCCCAAGGATCAATGAAAGTCCTCTCACGGAATGTTAGGGGTTGTAATGCCCCTAACAAACAACGTTTAATAAAATGTTGCATTAATAAATATAAACCAGAACTGCTATTAATACATATAAACCAGACCTGTTATTAATACAAGAAACCAAACTGGATAACAAAGGTTTAACCAACTTCAAAAGAAAATTAGGTTATAGGGAAGTTTTTGGTGCCCTAGCTGATAGAGCTTCAGGGGGCTAGCAATTATTGCAGACCCAAGGAAAATCATTTTCACCCCAACATCCATTAATAAACATTGGTTAAGTGGAGTATCAAATGCCTAAAATCTAATTTAAAATACAATATCCTGAACATTTATGGACCAACTAGTTACTTGGATAGGAGAGTAATAGGGAAAGAACTCAACACCTCTTTAAGTTTCACCCCAGATTAGACCTTTATTATTTGAGGAGACTTCAACACCATTCTAGACCCTTTTGATAAATTTGGGGGGGGGGGGGGGGAAAGGCTAACCTGAGATCTATGGAAGAATTTGCAAAATGGGTTAGCCACAACAATCTTTTGGATTTGATACCAGAAGAAGGCAATTTTACCTGGACCAACATGAGACATGGCAAGGAAAACATACATGAAAAACTTGACTGTTTCTTCTTCAAAGGAAATTGCCCAGGCTTCCCTTTTACTCTTAAAACAAATATTCTTCTCTTTCCAGGCTCCGACCACTTCCCTATCCCTCTAGACATTCTGGACGACACCAAACCCCAAGGCACCCCCTTCAAATTTGAGTAAATGTGGCTCAAAGATGAAATATTACTTCCCTTGATCAAAAATTGGTGGGAAAATCAACACTTTAAAGGTTCCAAGATCTTCATAATAGCCAATAAGCTCAAGAAAATAAAAAACAACTTAATATTATGGAATAAAGAATGGTTTGGTAATAACTTTGAAAACAAAGACAAAATAGAACTAGAACTTGAGCACCTGAATAAAACAATCATACTGTTTGGCACGAATCATGAAACCTACCAAAAAGAAAAAACTCTTAAAATTGAATTAGAAAACATCCTAGCTAAGGAAAAACTCTTTTGGAAATAGAAATCATGAGAGACTTAGCTTAAAGAAGGAGACAAGAACACAAAATTCTTTCATAACAACACCAACATAAGAAGGAACATCAACAAAATAACATAAATCACCAACCCAAAGGGAACATTAATTGAAGAACCCAAAGCCATAGCAGATGAGGCTATTAAGCATTTTAGAAATACCCTCAATAATGATGATTCATCTGATCTTACTACCCAAAATCTACTTCTCGACAGCATACCTAGGATGATCAACCAAGACATCAATAAATACCTTAAATCCAAATTTACCATGGAAGAAATTGGCAAGGTACTCAAACAAATGCAACCTAATAAGGCCCCAGGCCCAGATGGTTTCCCAACCATGTTCTTTCAAAGATGCTGGGAATTTGTGGGCTCATATATAACAACTTCCCTATAAGGAATAAGAAACTCTGGCAAGATGCTCAAAGAAATCAACAATACCTTCCTAGTCCTAATTTTGAAAAAGGACAAAGTAGACAGCTTTAATGATTGTAGACCTATAGCCCTTTGTATTACAATCTATGAATTATTGTCTAAAACTTTAGCCAACATAATGCAGAAGCTAGTACCTATCATTATTAGTGAAGAACAAACATGATTTGTACAAGAAAGTTCTGTCTATGACAATATTATCATAGCACGGGAGGGATTCATTCTACCCAAATGAACAAAAAACCTAGCATGTTCATAAAACTAGACATTAGCAAAGCTTATGATAAAGCTGACTGGAGATTGTTATGAAAAATCCTAGAAAAGTTTGGATTCGAAAAATAATGCATTAACTTGCTTTTTGAATGCATTTCAACTCCCAAATTCTCAATCCTTTTGAATGGATCACCAAAAGGCTTTTTTGAAATCTCTAGAGGCATTTGATAGGGTGACCCAATTTTCTTCATCATTATGGTTGAAGCCCTAAGATGTTCTATAACCAAAGTCAGGATAGCCAACCAGATTGAAGGCATTAAAGTCACTTCAAATGTTGACTCCATAACACACCAACAATTTATTGATGCCACTATGTTATTTGGCAAAAGCAAAGTACAAGAGGCTAATAAATTCAAGGAAATTCTCCAAGCTTACACCAAAGCCTCAGGGTAGGAAATTAATCAAGAAAAATCTAAAATTTTCTTCCTTTACACTGAACCATCCTTAGAAATGGACATATGAAACACCCTTAACTTTAGAAGAGGTGAACTTCCCTGCAAATACCTAGGGTTAACCATATATAAGGGAACCAAATATAGTAAATTATGGGATTCCATTATCTCACGAATTAAAAAATGATCATCCTCTTGGAAAGGTAAATGGCTCTCCTCCGCAGGAAAAATGACAATGATCAAATCAGTCTTAGCCTCCATCTCCATCTACCAAATGTCATGCTGCCACCTCCCCTCAAAAAGTATAATTGAAATCAATAAACACCTAAAAAAAATTTGGTAGGGAAATAATGATCAACATAAAATACCTCTAGTATCTTGGGACTCTCTGTGTACTGTGTGTGTGAAAATTGTACCTGATCTGTAGACACAACACTCAGTAAAATATTAGAGGTTAGCAAAAATCAAAATCGTGCAAAATTGAAAGCTATCTAACCAATCGATTTATTGCCTTCTAGTAGGTGCGAGATTAATGTTCTCAGATTATTATCGAGATCAGTGACCTAGACGACACCTAAATGAAGGATTTGAATGCAAAAGATGGATATGAAATTGAGTGCAATTAATCTATATTTTTGATATTTTCTATGCAATAAGAATGATAAAAACTGATATGAATCTATGCTAGATGAAATTGATATGCTATAAATGCTATTGAAAATTGATATGCAATGCTAATCTAACAATGATATGCAATATGAATGCAAAAATAAGATTGATCTCACAAAGATGTCGATTCGCAAGAGCTTTGATTTCTTCAATTCCAATTCTCCAACGTGATTGTGCAAAATATGAGATGAATTGTGAAGAGCTGAAGCCTTTAATTTATAGAAATCCAGGGCTTTGGAGGTGCATGGGAAAAGCCATAAATCACTCAAATTAACTCATCTTGATTTTTGAGTTATCTGATCATGAAAGATAGTTAATTCTCAAAATCATGCAAAAACATGCAAAAATAGCTTTTTAACTCAAATTAGAGTTTAGATCAGCTTTTTGAACTCCAAAAGGATGTTGAGTTCCAAAAAGTCAATAACTTACATTGATTTTCTGATTTGGAGTTTAACTGTTTCTTTTGAATATGCATAATAATTAAGAATTAAATAAATAAATAAAGTGATTTATCCTCAGCTCAACTGATTTTTGGAATAAAATAATTAATTTATGGGTTAATTAACTATTTTACCAAACTTTTATTAAAAATTATATTATTAAATAATGACAACATGTTTTAATTAATTAAATAAGAATTTAATCAATTAAAGATAGGAATTTTGATCTATTGTCAAAATTAAATAATATAATTAATAATAGATAGAATTAAATTTAATTAAATAATTAAGTGGCAAATATTAAATCTAATTAATTAAATATGAAAATATTTAATTAATCAAACTTAGGATAAATGTGATTTATTGCCAAATAATCATTAAATTAAAGATAATTAAGATGATTAGGAATATTACTAGGAATATTCCCCGATGCAGAATTTAAGATAATCAATTATGATTCGATGATGTTAGATGTGCCTTAGGTTAGGACTTTGATGTCGATTTTATTCGATTTGTCGATGTAGGAGGTTAATGAACTTATAGCCCATTTTTGGGGTATTACATGTACACCCAAAGAATATGGAGGACTAGGGTTTAAAAATATCAAAGAATAAATAAAAGTCTTAGGGGCCAAATTAAACTGGAATCTCCTTAACAAACCCAATCTGAAATGGGCTAAAATAATCCACCACAAATACCTCAATGGAAGGGATCCCATAGCCATTTTCATATTCAGAAATCTCCCAAGTGGATCTCAAATATGGAACTTTCTAAAGGATTGTAGACACATTATAGGGAAATGTCTATCCTGGAAAATCAACAATGGTGAGGATGCACTTTTTTGGGAGGAATCATGGGAGGGTCCCCCTTCCATATCGAGTTTACACAATTGGGGGCATACCATAAACATCATCCAGCAATGCTGGGAAAAATTTATCCACAACTACTCCTTACCCCAAGAAGATTTCCCCCTGGATAGCCCACAATGGAAAAACCTTGACAACATCGATATACCAAACTAGAATAAAATTATATTGACCAACATCCTAACAAATAGGAAAATAATCACAAACAATAAAAAAATATTATCTCCTTTGGACAACCTCCAAGGATGGGAACTATTACTCAAAAGATGGCTACACATTTCTGGTTTGTGAACACCAATACAATAAAACAGATCTCCCCCTGCATAGTTGCCTAGGTAAGGACATATTACCTAAGACAAGACTTTTCTTATGGTTGGCTATCAAAAACAAAATTATCATGGCTAACCATTTTACCAAGATGGGCTTAGAAGGACCAAGTAGATGCTGTCTTTGTAAAGTAAAATCTGAATCCACTAATCATACCCTCCTAAACTGCCCATACTATAGGAAGTGTTGGGAATGGTTTTGTGCCAAAATAGGTTTCATCTCTGCATTTTTGAGAAGCTTAAAATAAATATTCAAGACATGGCCCATTTACCACAAAATAAGCATTTACAACATCCTCTAGAGGATAAGCCCATCAATTCTTATATGGGAATTATGGAAATAAAGAAACCAGAGGCTTTTCAAAGACAAACATATAGAAGTTGATCAACTTATAAATAATATCAATGTTATCATCATTGAATTCATAAACAATAGAATAATGAATCAAGAAAGTGCAAACAAACCTATGATAGTCTAGGATGAAACAATGAGACAACATTGGAAAGGACTTAAAACCCCGTTATGCTTTAATAAGCTCAACATGGAAAAGGCCAAACTTAGAAAAGAATGTATATGGAAACCTCCTCCTAAAGGTAGACACAAACTCAACTTCGATGGAGCTTCTAGAGGCAATCCAGGAAAAGTAGGTATTGGTTGTGTTGTACATGACTCAAAAGGTACCGAACTAGCTTCCTTAGCCAAGCCACTAGGTAATACCACTAACAACATGGCAGAAATGAATATAGTAGTGGAAGGCCTCAAATTATGCATCAAAATGGCATCAAATACCTTGATGTGGAAGGAGACTCTTCCATAACTATTAATGCTCTTAGGACCCAATCTATACCTAATTGGAAACTAAGAGCTCTCCTAGAATTAGCAATAACCATCATAATTTTTTTTGACTCCATTACTTTTAATCATATATATAGAGAAAGAAACAAAAGGGTAGATGTACTAGCTAATCTTGGCACAAATGGAACCATAATTAACCCATGGAGAATATGATGAAACCTCAATCAACAAACACTCCCAGTAGATCCCTTCAAAGGTATGTATAGGACCCAACAAATAAATTTTTTTACAAATATAACCAATAAAATAACCTAGAAGACTCGACACTTTCCTAACCCCTTTTAAAACTAATTTAAACCTCATACATAAAAATGTTCCACCAAGAAGTCAAAGCTTAGCCCTGTACATTGGGACCATTACCAAGCCTCCCCCAACTTCATCAAAGGAATATAAAATATTTAATATTAATAGAAACTCTAGCAAAGAAATATATTGTATTAATATAATTAGCAAACATCCAAACTAAAAAAATTAATAGAATCATTAAACATCTCAACTTATGACAAGAATCCTACCTCTTAAGTTTCACTTCCATGAGCCCGAAGTTTCATGATAAAACATAACACCTCAACAAAATGTGATCTCCCCCATGAGGTAAGTATCCCTAGGAAATCAAAACCAGTTAACAAGGCGTAATCACTACATCAACCTCACATGAAGGAATTTATAATCATATAGAGAGACACCTAGACTGAAAGATCCACCACAAGTTTCCATCCAACTAAGTTCCATCATTAATCTTCATCGTGTCCCTCACACTAACCTTATCTGAGTTAAGATTTTGTATGCCTTAATCTAGAACCTCCTAGACTCTTCAAATGGGTTTTAAATTGGTACACAAGCCTAGCATGGATCCATCGATACCATAGTTTAACCAACCGCTATTGTTTAGAGCACCTTTGCACCCATGAAGACAAATATCCTCACCTTTCACACCGACAGTGTTAGGACAATGGCCTTCTATGGTCCCATCACCTTGGAGAGATGGAGCAGGATCCTGAAACCTTTAGACGATATCTCTAGGCGAGCCCTTGTCAAATCCCTAGGTGATCACCACTTTGATTATGGCTTCACCCCACACACTAATAGGCACTTGATAGGGATGTTTATTGCATGCCTTCTAATGGCTGCCATTCCAAAAGAGAGGATAGTGGAAACCTGCAGGAAGATATTCTTGAATAAATATCTCCATGGCCTAGAAAGAGAGGTCTTTAGCATTAATGACCATTTACTCATTCCCCTACCTGAAGAATACATGCAGACTGATTTTGAGATGCTTCTCAAACATGAAAACTTTACCTGGCATCAAATCATCTTTATCAAGGACCAAGTCCTCTACAATATGCATCGACCAAAGATGAAGAGAAATTGCCTTTTCCTGATCAAATGGTTGAAGGTGGAACCAACAGACAATAACGAATGTATTTTGCAGTACTTCAGAGAGGAGGAATTCAACATTCCAAACAATCTCTCATCAATCCCAAAGGAGCAGCTCAACTTGGAAATTAAATGCATTGCAACCGAGAACTACCCATGGAAAAAGACGTCAAGGCTACTCGAAAAAGGAAGAGGAGGACTCTGGTTCAGAGGAGGAAATGATCTTCATTTGCCGTGAATAAGCTAGGCCTTCTATAGTCTCTTTACTTTCTTATTAGCCCCTTTTGAGTATCGAGACAATGGGCTTGCAGTAATATCTTTAGACGTGCTTATACTTGCTTTCTAACTTCAGAATACTTAGACCATGTTTATATTTCCAGCCCCTTTTGTGTATTGCAATAATGGGCTTACAGTTATATCCTTAGACTATGCAGAATACTAAGACTATGTTTATATTTTTAGACATTCAAGTATAACTAATACTAGTAGCTTATAGTTAAATTGGTTATGCTTCCCTTTGTTGTGACAACTTTACATCGGTTATGCTTCCCTATGTTTGTTACACTGGTTATGCTTCCCTATGTTGTTACATTGGTTATGCTTTTCTACGGTGTCACAATTTTAGTTAAATGTAAAGATCTACATGCAATCGAAACTAGAGAGCACTAAAATTGAAGCTAATCTTAGAATGAACGTATCTATTATGTCAAATAAGTAATAACACCTTATGTTTTGAAAATAAGATTGCATCTTTATTTTGAATTTCGATAATGTTATCCCTTTAAGCCAAGTAATTAACTTGTTAAAGCCGAAAAGATGTTCTCACTATAGAGTAGGAATTGTCTAAGGCTGGTAGATATAAATTGTAGGCCTATGTTGGATCAATGAAATTTAGTTAAAAACCTTAAATTACCCTATAGTGAGAAAGTCAGTGGAGACCAGGAAATTTAAAACTAAATAAATAGTAACGGTCAAGATTATTAGCATAATACTCTCTTCGAATTAAACTCAACACAAAAATGGCTTAGCCTTTAGACAATTATATACAAAAAAGGACTACATAACAAAAGTTGCCACAAAGAAACATGGAAACCCCTCAATGCATGAAGGAAACTAGTGATCTTAAGTAATGGAGTAATTAAAACAACTTGTGTCCCAAGGCTCCTAGGCTTCACCAAATTTTCATTCAAACAGTAAAATAGTTAAGAACATGGCCTAAAAATAATAAATTAACATCAATCTAAATAGAAAAATTGGATAGATACACAGGTTAACAACACCATTAATTTTTCATAACATAATATCAAGAAGATTCTTACATAGTAAGGCTTTATCACATGCAGATTACTATTAGTTGTTAAGATCCGAACAATAATGGGTTACCTAACAAACTAAGCCAATAAAATAAAGGCTCCCAAATGGTAGGATCTAAATATTTCAATAAACACCTTCTTCTAAAGATTTTATCAGTCCTTTACCTTAAGATACTAACATGATTGATGTATGAGATGTGTAATATATGCTTGTTAAGGATCAACACGGGCATGTTCTCCCATTCAAATAGACAAATTATACCAGTAGAACACTCTAGGTTACATAACATACACTATCTCTAAATCAAAGCAAAACAATGTGCAGGAATATAGCTAGCAAAAGTAGTGATGCACACATGAGGTTTCAATATGTATTTATTATTTGTAAATGCTTATGCTTTAATCATAACCGAGGAATCCATTTGTAAACAGGGGATTGCCCCTATACCCCATAATATGTAATTTTTTAGGGATATTAATTCCCAGGCAAGATTGGAGGTTTTCTTGACTCCATTCTTTCATACCAGTGCCCATTTGAATGGAGGATTGATTTGTAAAATTTGTAAAATTTGATCAAATTAATAAATAAAATTTCATGGCCTCGACCTTTTATTAGGCAAAAAATAAAAAAATAAAAAAATAATATTTAAATATTAATAAATAATATTTAAAATATTGAATATTAATATTTAATATAATTAATATAAATTTTAAATTTACTAAAACAAAATTTAATATTTAAAACCTAATAAATAAGATTTTGGGGAGGGGGCCCCACGACACCCAACCTTTCCCCCCTTTTGGTTGCTAACGACAACTTATGTTGCTGACGATAGCCCTTGGGTGCCACTGGCAACCTTTGCTGTTGTGGCTACCCTTGAGGCTGCCATTTGGGTGGGGGGTGGTGGCCCTACCCACCCCTTTCCTTTTTTTGTTTAATTAATTTTTTAAAAAAAAAATTGTCAAAATTTCTTTGACATAAAACAAGTTTTTTTTGTTATATATATATATGTAAAGGTATATATATTTAAAATAATTGCTATTGAATAAATTTATGATAGGTAGGGGTGGTGGCCCCTACCCAAACGTAAATTTAAACCCCTATGCCCATATTTATACAAAAAAATTACCAGAATTCCTATTCTCATAACAATACCCTTAAATTTTATCAACCCAAAAATCCCAAGCAATAGTTCTATGAAACGTTAAATTTTCAAAACCTTCATAAATATAGCAAACATGATGCAAACAAACTTTTTAAAAGAAATGAAGAACACATAGGTTTCAAAACCTACGTAAATACACACAATTGAATCAAAGACCAATTCCAATTCTCCAAAGCCTCCAAAGCTTTTAACATTTCCTTTAATCCAAGGTAGGGTTTGAATCCTTTTGTAATATTTCCATTTGAAAAGATTGTCGTCTTCACGCATGTTAGGTTGTACTTGAATTTGTATGTTGAAATTTATGATTTAGTTTTTTTGCGAGTTTATGGAAAATAATTATTTTTTTGGATTCTCATTATTTTTTGATAAATTGAGGAAAGAAAATATTTGTTTACTTGTGTTGGAAATTCTTGTCATAATTTGGAAACCCTAGCTTTCGTTTGAGAAAACTATGTTGCATTAAATTTGTCAAAACCCTAGAGTGCTTAAGGGAAAATTCTACAGGAAAATATTTAGAAAAATGTAAGATAACCAACCAGCTAGGATTTGATAGAATTTCCTTATAAAATAATAATAGTAAACCTTGCTGGTTGAAGTAAAGACCCCTATTAGGTTTTTTGGTGTGAATGGAACAAAAAATAATAATAATAAAATAAAATTAAAAAATTATATAATATTGGGTGTGGTCATCACCCCCCACCCACATTAGTAACATTGTCAGTGACAACAATACTATCGGAATGATAGCCATTGTTGCCATGACATTAGAGCTATCGAGGCAAGAGGGCTACCGGTTGACAGTCGCTGCTGCCAAGGCAACAAGGCTACCAGACGACAACCATCGACAATGCCATAGTGGGGACCACCACCAAGGTGGGGGCGGGACCCACACTTCGACCTTGGAGTATTTTATTTAAAAAAAAGAAATTATATATTTAAATAAATCTTAAATTACTATTTTAATTTTTTATTTTAACTTAATTAAATTAAATTTAATACATTTTAAATAAACTTTTAAATTTAATAATTATTAAATGAAATTTAATAATTGTTATTGCATAACTTTAATTAATAAATATTAAAATGGGTGATATTTATTAAAGAGTAAAATTGATATTTAATAAGGGTTTGAACATTAATATTATTAATGATGGGTATTTTTTAATAGAAAATTTTATGTATTCCATACTATATTAAATGATATTTGTAATTGTAAGTTAATATCATTATTTTATTGTGAAGATATTTTATGGTATTTAATATGCGCAATAAAACTTTCATTAATATTTACTTGATTTAAAACATTCATATATATGAATGTAGTTATGGTCAAACCATACTTTAGTAAACAACTGACTGTTGTATTCAACTGAGACTTATAAACTGGTTTTGGATGCTATTGTGTGTTTTGTTGCATTTATTATTATCTGATTTGGGAAATTAGGGTGACTTGTAAGGGATGTATACCAGAGGCTTAGGATGTGTTTTTATTTGATGTCATGGTTTGAGGACCAGTATGAATTTGTAATGTTATGGTTTGAGGATCAGTGTGTAATTATGAGTTTAAGGTTTGAGGACTAGTATGTGATCCAAGAATATTTTATGGAACTGAATTCTTTTATCATGTCTTTTGGATTTAGGAGATACTTTTGTGATTTATGAGCTTAGGGTAGGTTATCTAGGTGTATAGATGAGGTGGCTTACAATAAGTGTCAGGGCCCACAAGTGGCTGTTAGGATCACTTATTGTAAGTAACTTAATAAAGTGATAACATGTTACATTAAATGGGGGGTTTTAAAATGAATTAATAAGAAATGTTCCTCGCCCATACCTGAGTACTTGATTGAGGTATTGAATAGGATGAGAGTGGAAGAAGATGCCTGATTGAGGTCTTGCATGATTAGTAGCCTTGTCCATATGAGAGGTTTACTGATGCTGCATATGGTCACTTGAGTGTTGGAGTCTAGAGAGACTGTTAGGAAAAAACTCAAGGGTTAGACATATGTGATGACACTTCCCTATATACACCTTAGGTTTCCTACATGTGTTGGTCACCTCTGGATTAGTTTGTATTCCTTTGTAGTTGATTTGTACCCTTTGAGATAGAGAGCTTTTAGGATCTCTTCCTTAGTTTGTATGATTGGTTGTGGTACTGTTATCCGAGTGTGATCTAGTGTTATCTCCTTAACATGGGTGGAGTGGATTTCTTGGTTCCATGTGGTTGGGTGGTAGTTTTTCTTTCACTATTGAGATTCTAACATTCTTGAACCTGTGCTAAATGATCCTTGTTGTTGTTGCATTCTTCCTTGTTCATCATTATTGCAAACTTGCTCTTATCTTTTTAGGATATTATACATGCATCTTGTATATGATTGGTTATTGCATACCCTACGACTTGTGCAGTGGATGATGGTTCATTGTGTATACCTTATTGTATCAATTGTTTCCACATTTCATTTATATGATGTTGTACTTGTTATTCACTTACATTAGGTGGAGATTGTATATTGATATTGTACTTAATAGATTAATTAACTTATGAGTAATTCTACATTAAGGAACCCTTGAGAATTGTAATCTATGTGTTGAGTTACTTTAATGAGTATGTTTTGTATTACACTATATTGCTTCCGCATTAATGTGCTTGTTGTTTTTAAACAATTAAAAAAAAATTATTCTGTAAACTTAGCAACATGTTTTAGGTTAATCTCTCTTGGGTTCCTTGGCGGGGCATTACAGGAAACCCCTGAATGTGAGGTGAAACTGGAAGCCCTAGATGATGCTCAAAAGACAACACATGTGAATCTTGTAATGAAATCTTGAATGCAAGTGGGATAAAAGATGTGCCAAATCTATCATCTAAGAGGAGATGAATGTCCTTTGATATGTCCTCAATAACTACACTAGGTGGCTTGATGAATGGAGCTACAATGTCAGACAAAGTTGAAGAGGAATCCTTCTGAACACATGCAAACTTAATAGGAGATGGAGGTGTAGAAGTCACAACACTAGTCTTAGGAATAACACATAAGTTCAAGTAACATGACTTCACCTCAATAGGCTCTCGTGAAGAAAGAGAGTGATTCTCCGATAGTGGAGATGGTGGACCAAAATGAGAGAAAGATTACAAGCCAAAAGAATAATCAAATATCCTTGTTGTAATAATATTGCATGTCTCACTGTCTCTGATGTGCACTAAATCTCATGTGAACTCAACTGTCTTCCCTATCCTGGACTATGAGTAATCTAATAGATAGAGAGAAGGTTAGAGGACAAAGATGGAACACATAGTACATCATTGAATGAACCATCATCAATGTTAATAGAACCTTTCCCACATACAATCATAACAATGTTGTTCCCCATCAAAATGTGTGGGGTAGGAGAAACCTCAAAAGATGAGAATAAATCATGAGAAGATGCCATATGGTGTGAAGCACTGGAATCTAGTAGCCATCTAGAAGAGAGTGAACCAATAGTTGCACATAATGCATGACCCTTTCCTTTGTCTTGTCCATCTGTTTGGAATAATGACGAAGAAGAAGACCCGTGAGAAGTAGAAGAAGAAGGAATATCAATGTTGCTCTTCATAAGAAGAGTTATCAAATCTGAAACTTGTTTTGCATATCCATCTATTTTCTTCTCATAGAAATGAGTCTCATCATGATTTGGATTTTTACAATAAGCACACTTAGGTCTTTCTGTCTTTGATTTTTCCCTCTTAGTAGAAGGTGGGTTAGAGGGGTGTTGAGAACTAGAATCCTTCTGAAGCTTTGTGTTTAGTGACTTCTGTTTCTACTCCTGCTTCCCTAGAAATGTTCGAGCTGCCAATGCTTGGTTCTTTGATCATGGAAGAATATCCAACCATGTGAGCTTAGACTGCTCACGTGTCAACTGATCACCAAATACCTTAAAGGTAGGAATGGAAAATCATGGACCCAAAGCATCCATGGTGGAGTAGAATGTAGAAGAAAATATTTAAAACTAACCTTGAAGCTTAGAGAGTATCAAGTATATACACTCAGTGTCTATTTTGTTCTTACCACAACCTTGTAACAATGATCACAATGATTTGAATTTTAGTAAGAAATCCTTAAGAGATAGAATAGAATTAGGTGCCAAAGAGGTCAACACTACTTAATCTAAAGTGCCTTAAATTGATTAATGTTGCCAAAATGATCATGAAACTTGGTCCACATGTCCTGAGGTGTAGTGCAACTCTCAAGGTAAAAGTAAAGACTATCTAAAATGTTTAGGGAAATCATCCCCATGGTCTCATCCATTATGTTTCGATGCTGCATGACTTTGAATGAGCGAGTCAGTTAAGCTGAACCTCATCTAAATAGGACCATAACCCCCTTGACATGAGAAGGAGGGTCATATGTGTCTTCTAGGTGTGCTAATTATGTGGAGTAAGATGCTCAATAGAGGAAGGGTTTTCCATGCAAAATAAGAGGAAAAATACATCCCCCACAATACAAGAACCCAACCCCTAGCGCAAATCTTAAAGCTAGAAAGTACAAACAAGTAAAAAGCACTAATGTCTGATCTTTGTGTACTTGATGAAATTAACTACAGATCTAGAAAGATCACCAAAACACCTTTCTAATGCCTATTCATTTTCAAAAATTAGAGTTTGGATGCACAAGTTATACCCTTGAGAGGACAAAAAATAACTTCTAACTTTGACTAGAAGAAAACCTTGTAAAACAAAAAAATCATTAAAAAATAACCTACATCACTGAGTGGGGCTCAGAATTAGCTTTTTGACGATATCTTGTTTGTCCAATTTCGATATCGTATTAGTAAGTTATGAGTAAAAAATAATCTTTGCTTTTTTTTTTTCAAGAAACATGCAAATTTTTTAATTTCTTTTGACAACATTGACTAGACGCTAATGTCAGTGCTAGTACATATCTACCTCGTAAAGCGAGCAATCCAAAAATGGTCTAAAAATTTAAAGTTATCTAAATTTGAGAAACTTTATAAGGATTTTGGGGGGTTTTTGGGTATTCTGAGCTTAATGGTGATCCATTTTGTGCCAAAATGCCCAGATTTTTTAGCTACCCCCAAATTTAACTTCAACTTACAAAACATGATCCCTGAAAAGACGAACAAGAAGCATCAGGTTTGGAGCTTTGATACCATGTTAGAATTCAGAAATGGTGAATTCTCACAAGCCCAATAATCACCTGCATGCAAATATCTCATCACATGAAGAAACCGAAAAACACAGAAGTGCTATGAAAGCTTAAAACCAAATAATGTGTAATCAATAATATGAAAAATACAAAGAGATCAATCCTTAATAAAGAAGATAAAAAACCCTAAAGGATGCATGTATAAAAGATGCATGCATGGACAAAATAAAAAAATGCAAACTAAAGCTTCCTAAATTTAACTTAAGTGAAAAAAGAAAAAAGTGACTCAATTAATTAATCAATATGATTAAATTAATTAAGTTAAATAATCTTTTTACTCTAACAAAATTAATAGTTTAAAATAGTTTCTCATCAATATGTCTCTCTTGTGCTAGAAAAGATGCTTTATTTAATTTATAAAATTATTTCTATCTTATATCTCTCCCCCTCTCCACTCCTCTCTCTATAGCTTCTTTATCTCTACCTCTCTCTTCTCCTTTATATATCTATCTCTTTCATCTCTATCCCTCAATCACCTCTCTTTATTCTTCACTGTCTATCTCTTTATACCCTTCTTTCTTGATCTTGATCTCTATCTCTATCTTCTTGTGTCTTTATATCCTTAACCCTCTCTCTCTCACTCTTTATATCTCCCTCTCTCCCTCTCTCCCTATTGTACACATAATATGAATCTTTTGTTAATGAAACTTGATTATCATTCTAATTCAAAACTTTTATATTAGTCATAAAAAACACCAAAATCCGACTACTAATATAAGATATACAATTATTACATTTATTAACCAATTGAAACCAGAATAATTAGAACAAGAGAGGGCCTAGAGTTGATATGAATGGGGATATAGGTAGCTTATTAGAATCCCAATTTTCCTGGACACTCCAACTGTGCCCCAAAAATTAAATAAAATTGGGAAGTTATAAAGATAAGCGACAGAGAGGCATAACTGTCACCCTTTTCTCTCTTTGTTTCTATGCAAAATAATTGAAAACATAATCATTGCAACGAGAGAGGATGGACTGGAGTTAATATGAATGCGGATAAATCTTATTCGAATCCCAATTTTCCTCGGCATTCCAACTGTCCAAAAAATATTATATTGTGGAATTTTAGTATAGGCGTGCAGACGCATAACTGTTGTCCTTTTGTCCCTCTCTTTGATTCTATGTATTATCTTGTCATTATTTTTTCCATTCTGCCACCCACTTGCTGAAAATATTGAACTTATTGAGTATTTCGTGAGTCGAATTGGGTACGCAAAAAATGAATCGATTTTATAGCAAATTTGTTGCAAATGCAAGAAGGCACGCGAATACCAATCCATTTCGGTTGCGTTGCTGCGGATTTTCCACTTCTTTACTCCTCGATGAAACCCAAATACAGGTTTTTGGATTTGATTTCCATCAGTATTTGCTGTTTTTTTCCTCTGAACCTAAATTGATATACTATTCAGATTAGGGAGCAGATGCTTCTGAACAGTTTATGTTGAAAACTATGAAACTTGAATTTTTTTGGATACCACCTCAAAATAATCAGCAACATAAATGATGAACGGATATTATATCCCAGACATTTTTGTATAAACTAAGACTATTTTGAGGCCATGTAAAACACTGGGAAGCAGTAAGGGGATGCCTGGATGTACCAATAAAATCCTAACAATGCATTTGAATAGGAAAATGAAACGGGGATGAGGATGCGGACAGGGACGGAGTGCACAATCTGAAGAGAGGGACAAAGGAGTGGGTTTACATTTATGCTGAGTACTGCTAAGAGGCATGAGGTTGAAAAGACGTATATTATGAAAACAATTAACTAATTACATGCCAGCCAAGGCCTGGACCAATTCTAAGTCAATTGATGATGGTTTTCCTTGAGTAGATTAAATCTGAACCTTGGGGCATCTACAGTTTCACTATTTCAGTTAGTTGCCTTGTCTATGCAACTGCGACGATTAGTAAGAGTTTGAATATTCTGCAAAAGTTTATTTACACACTCTATTGTGCCAAAAAATTCAGATGTTTCCCAATCCTCTTCTGAGCAAATCTCTTTCTGGCATCTAAGGCTCCGCACACAGGTTCTCATTTTGCCGATGCTTGTTTGCTCTTTCTGCCCCTTATCAATTTCTAACAACGGTCCAGGCTCAATTTTAATATCGCTTGTATATATCAAAAGCTTCCCTATGCTCCCAGTGGCTCATATTCATTAGGGTTTAAAATTCTTTTCTTCTTTAGACTAGCAATTTCATGGAACTTTGGTAACTCGCCACCAAGGCAGACAGTCTGAATGACAGCTACCTGTTTTACTTCTTTTCTCACTGGACAGTGTTGTATGGAAACAGATACTGTATCTGATACAAAAGCGCTAATTGGAAATGGGAAACTTTAAAAAATGTGGTATCTTGTATATTATTATTATTTATATGTCAAAAAGAATAGAACATAACATAAATTTTAAAATATAGATATTGTTGTTTTCATATTTTGTTTTATGTGACAGGACTTTTTTAAGCCTTTTGGTGATTAAATATATTGCATAAAAAATATATGTATTTGTCTGGAGAAAAAGTATTCTTTTTTCTGTTTTTTTTCCTCAATTTTTTTGGTACTCCGAACAGCATAAAGCTCTGAGGTTACTGCATCCAGACACATCACATATGGCTCTGACATTGCTCATATTCAGAGGCAGTATTAAGGGAAACAAAAAATAATGAAAAGAGCTACTTTGTTTCATGATTCCAGTTTAATCAAAGATGAGACCTGTTAAAAATGAAAGGCTTTCTAAGGAGCCATACAAAGTTTGTAATCCTTATTCCTTCATTAGCTCTAGAAGGTGGATAGAAGGGAATCGACTACCTTGCTACTGCTAGTATAGGTACGATGAAATGAAATAGAGGATACCAAGATATGAGGATAGAGGCTGACTCAACAATGTAGTTTAATGTCACTTCCAAACTTTTACCTTACTTCATAGCCTTCATTGTACTCTAGATTAAATATATGCATTTGGTCAGGGTAAATCTGTTTTTATGGAGAAGATAAGGGACCTCAACCATGTTGTTTGTTTGTTGATGCAGACAAGTCTAGATCATACAAGGCTCCACTCTCACGTTGAATCCTTTAAGGTTTCTTGTATGCCAGCATTTCTAGGTTTCCCTTTGAAAGCACCATTAGAGTTTAGTTTCTGGAAGCTTATATGGAAAATTTCAATTGTCCTTAATCATTGAGGACATACTTGCATTAATCCCTCGAGCAGGGTACATTTCATGGATGTTATTAATAATTTGATTTTTTTTAGTTTTTGCTTGGTAATCGCTTTTGACTGGAGCTATGAACCAGTCGAGTCACATTGGGGGACTCCATCCCTATGGTGATATTGCCAAGGCATTAACGCCTCCAAGATTTGATTCTTGCTGATGTCTTTCAAGTCACATCCTTTTATCTCTCCAGGTCCACGGCAGCAGCCTTGTTTTGTGGTCGATTGAATGCTTTCCTTATACTCCATGTCTCCTTCCTTATCTCTCCATCCCTTTCCTTGCTCCTTATATCTCCTGTCTGCTTATCACTCCTTATCCCTCTGTGCTCCTTATGTCTCTCATCCCCTGATTACTCCGGTCGAACTGTGACTGCAAGAACCAGTCTACAATGCACAGGTGTGGGCCAGTGTCCACCGAGGCTGCCAGCGTGGAAATCGAACTATCCATCCTGCTCCATAGGCTCATGCAGGGAAAGGCATGGGATGGCATCGTTCATTAGTTGGGAATTGAACCGGTGACTGTCCTATTGACAGGACATGCAACAACCGTTGCGCTGCGGGGTGAACCCCTAATAATTTGATTTGTTATAAAAGATTATTATATTCTATTTCTACTCGATTATAGTTTGAGTATTTGTGTACTTATATACTTTAGATAAATGATTTTTTATTTATGAAGTGTTTTACCTTATTAAGAATAAGGGATATTGAGACATTTTCACCATAGCAAGAGTGACTGGTTTGTTCAATCTGTTTTTTTTTCCTCCAATTTTCCTCTATTTTTAATTGTTTTGTTTTTTCAACTTTATGATTTATTTTGATAAGGGTAAAAGCCAAGGTTTTGAAAGGGCCCAGAGCCTTGTACAAAAAAGAAAAGATAGCAATGTGATGGCATGGATAAGAAATCAACTACAAACAGGCCTGCAAACAGAACCAGGTGACATGGAACAGAAAAACAGTCAATAGAAACCTTTCTGACAGTCAATAATGAATCATACCAAGACCAAAAATAAGTAAACCCTGGAAACCAATCTAGGTCACACAGAACCAAGGAAAAATCAGCAGAGAACTAGCTGACAGTGAGACTGCAATCATTTCTGTCTAACTTGTCACCTTAGAAATTTAACTTTACTATTTGAAACAGTTGTCCATTCATCTGGACAGGCAGCTTCGTCTTCCTGCAAACTAAGGGGGAAAATATCCTGAGGGTACTTTAAAATGCATCTTACTGAAATGCCTAAACTTAGATCCCTCCCAGACCTTGAATACCCGCAGGCTGCAACTAAGACCCGCCTTTACTTTTTTTATGAACTTTGATTTGTATCCTTCAGTAATTCTTTTATTGTGTCCTTTAGTGATGATCATTGTCTCCCAGTACTGGAAATCTTATCAAATCAGATAGAAGTATATTTTCTATTGCTAAAATAATACATAATGTATTGGTTTTCTTCAAAATAGTCCAATAAATATTGCTTATTGTTTATTAATATGACATGCATGTTGATGTATATTCTGATACGTTAAGATATTTTTTTGCAGTTCAAACAAAGTGTTGAGCAATTTGCACAGGAGAATATAGCTCCTCATGCTGCCAAGGTGGATGCTACCAATAGCTTTCCAAGGGTACATATTATGTCTGTCTTTCTGGTATTTAAATTGATTTTTTTAACCCATGCTTATGGTACCGTGTTTTCTTTTTGTTCATGGGCAGGATATTAATTTATGGAAATCTATGGGAGACTTCAATTTACACGGCATCACTGCCCCAGGTAAACTACTTTGCTGCTTAGGTTTTTGTAGTTGCTTTTAGATCCGTTTACTTTGTTGGTTGCTTACTTTTTCTTCCTTCTAGATTTAAAATCCGATCATGTTTTTTGTTATATTTAAAGTTCCAATAGTTTTCAGCATTCTACATGTTAATATCTTAGCTTATAGGGTTCTGCATATGATCTTCTAAAACTTGGTCTGAATTTATCAGTTGCTTTTCTTATTAGCTAAATATTTAGACAATGCTGAATTTAAGATCGTTGAATTGTCTCTCATGAAATGAAACCACTTGAAGGACTTACGAAAGTTTTATATGTATGCACAATGAGAACTTTACTGGCATTTTAAATATGAAATAAAAAAAATAGAGATATATGAATAAATAAGTAATAACAAATGAGGCTGTGAGATTTTGTTTAAATTTACACTAGAAAATCAAATTCTCCATTGATGCCAGTTGGTTTTTGGAGAATTTTATGAAGCCTTATTTGGAGGTTTGCTATGAGATAGAATACCATAAATGTTTTTACTATTAGTGAAGGATTCTCGAGTGCTCTATGCCACTTTTCTTTGTAATTTTTTATGTTAGTACTTTTCAGTTTTACCATTTATCAGGGTGTAATGATAACTAGAGTTTGGTCCCCTTGTAGTTTCTTTTGGTTCTACCATTTGCAATGGCTTTGTAATGATTTATTCTGGTGGTAAATAAAGTTTGTCCTTTTTCACAAGGTCCTACTTTTATCTTTAGTTCATATTTTTATATTTTGTCATTTAAGTTGCATGCTTTTGATATTTGCTTCCTAATATGCTTGAAGGATTAGTATGCGGCTGAGTTCAATGTTTGCCCAGTATACCGAACACCAATATCCTTTAATTTCCAATCTAGCAAAATTCTTAAATTTCTTTATGGTCCGATAAAAACGAATCTAGTATCTATTACAAATCATTTGGGATTTTTCCTTGAATGAATATTTTGGCTTTTGATAGTTGTCTTCTAATATTTTAGGATAGGATGATTAGTTTCACTGTGGCACCTGATTAATTTCACTGTGGCACCCCTTGTTAGCTTTTTAAATATTGCACTTCTACCATACTCTGCAGTGTTTTGAGGATTTTATGATGGCAGGGGATGGGTTTTCAGGATGGTTGTTTGTTTGTGGGTGTGTATTTGGAAAAAAAAAATCTTTAAGATTGTGAGAGCAATATAGCAGCATTAAATATATCACTATTTAATGTATTCATTAATAAAAAACTAAGACATAAATTTCTGATTTTCTTTTCATTGTTGAAACTTCAACTGAGTTTTCTGTAGATGGTGGCATAAAAATATGTGGCACTACTACTAAGTACAGCTATGCCTCATCTGGGCCATCAATATCAAAAGAGATCTCTGAATCTGGGTCACTCTATGGCTGAAGCTATGTAAACCCAATTGATTCTGATTTCACTTCCTCATAAATTTGTTGAAGATCTTCAGGACCAACATCCCAACATGCGGCTTAATTCTATTGATACTCAAGAGTCTGTTGATCTTCAAGTTGCAAGGCACTATGAACTGAAACTAGTTTCTCTTCTTTTCTAGAAGTAAGCCCGTTCCTTTTAATTGAGTGGATGAAACTGTAGGTGGACCAATTCCTCTTTGCAACAAAGAAACTAGCAATCTGTGAGAGTAAGGGATTGGCAAGTTGCTTCAGATTCAGTGCGTCCTTTCCATGAAAGCTCCACCATCCAGTAGGCTTGTTTTGTGCAATGGTAGCCCTATCTGTCTTAGGCCCTTAGCCTCTCTAGTTTGCTGGATGTAGAACCTTGAAAATTGAAAAACTTAAGCCATTGCTCTTCAAGAATGGTTGCATCTTCAATGTTATACATTGTACTAAGGGCCTTCATAAACCCCTCCATTACCTCATCATCCTTAGGAGGAACTCAGCCAGCTCTAGTTGCATGCCACTTGGGAATAATGGAATATGTAGCTATATGAGAGGGGCATTTATCATGTTTTATTGCTTTGTGACAATAAGTTTGATATGCTCCTTGTAGAATTGCAATCTCGGATCCTTGTCACAAATTGCTTGCCTCATTTTATCAAACATTCTAACAAAAGTCTAAAAAATTTAAGGCAGGGAGAACTTGTATCCTTATACTTTATCAACCCTATAATAGGTGATATTATAGAGCAAATATTTTTGCAAGAGACATTTCAAAAAAAAATAAAAATGTTGACAATATTAATTTGTAAACAAAAAAGTAAAATAAAAAAATAAAATCACAGTACAAATATATTAAATAAAATGTTTTCTTACTTGATATTGGACGACCAAGCATTATCAAGCTGCTTTTCTCTCATCTTCTTCCGATCTATGATCTTTGATTGAGACCACTTATCTGCTCTACACAAATCATTATGGATTGTAGAGTATCCTCCACCTCCAACATCCTCTCTAATGAAACAAAATAGCTAGCAGGGGTCAGTGCCAACAGTGTTGTGTGGGATCTGTTTTGAGGATTCTTTACCAGAGATGTTTGAGGGCATGCACTGTTTGCATCGCTTTTTCCGTTCCTGCATGACTCGGTATATACATTCAAGGCTTCATCAGAGGAGGCAAAATATTTACTGCTCCCAGGACTCTTGTGGAGAAGCCCTGACACCTCAAGAATGGCCTTATTTTCTGCCATCAGAAATCTTTGAGCAGTGGTCGGCTGTGATCATGAGGGCTCAAATTCCTGAGTCTGAAAAGATCTATTGCCCTTTTCCCAACTACTTCAGCCTGCTAGTAAAGAAGGATGTTGCAGGCATAAGGGCAGATGACATATTGAATGTTTTGTGTGCGGTGTATGGTTCCCTGGCATGCTGAACTTATGTGCTCTGAATTCCAGAATTTGCCACCTGCAGAAAGAAGTGAAGAAGATTTATAGTTTTTCAAGTTTGCCCAGGATCGCAAATGGCAACGCTGTGGGAAATGAAAGGGCATGATTGAATTGACATGTGGATACAATCACATGATATGCAGCGTGATTAAGCTGAAGTAATCTGTATGCACCTATCATGTTTGTGAAGAACTCTAGCAGTGAACAGTCATTCCAGAGTGTTGTATTTTTTGATCATGCCATTTCCGTGAAAAAGGATTACTGTAATAGTTGAAGGTGTGGGGTTTATCAAAGCCAACCAGAGTTGCACGGACACGGGTATGGTATCCGATATGGGTATGGTATCAGGTAGGAATATGGCCATTTTTTGAGGCTTCTCATTTGGAAACGGCAGGATATGGCATTTATTAAATACACACACACACACACACACACACATATATATATATATATATATATATATTACACTAATTTTCTAAGCCATTAAAGAAGATTTTCATTATAATGAAAACAATATGAACACATAATTGCGACATATTCCAAAATACTATATTTAAATATAGTTTTATTATTCAAACAAAATTTAAATACATTAATAGTTTTGTAGAATCACATGCTATCAAATATATCATCACTGTTCTCTTGAAACTCGAGATCTATATCATCAAGATTCTCTGGAGAGTTAGGATAGTTGGATCGAGTGCAACCACCAACTAGATCTCAGAACCCACTGAAGATTCACCAAAGGATCCTCCAATCATGTTAGAATTCTCAACAATGAGATTGAGGTGTGCCAATGTATTTATGAATACATCAATGT
The DNA here is from genome assembly GCA_027943335.1 of Chamaecyparis obtusa. Classification (NCBI taxonomy): domain Eukaryota; kingdom Viridiplantae; phylum Streptophyta; class Pinopsida; order Cupressales; family Cupressaceae; genus Chamaecyparis; species Chamaecyparis obtusa. Next base: position 429,402 of record BSBK01000534.1, read on the forward strand.
CACTTATCTCTGGTTGTACATCCCAAAGTCTACTAGGTCCTTTCAAATAGTCTGAGGAGGAATGTGACAAGAGACGAAGATTGGAATGCACATATACAAGGTCCCCTGCTTTGCTGGCTGCCAACCTTTTTTGTTTCACAGAATGGATGAAGCCATATGTACTCCAATTCCTCTCAGATGCAGAAGAACTTGAAACCTGTAATAAAAGAGTTTATATTATAAGTTACAAAGACATAAACAATCAAATAAAATTGAAATAAGAAATAATTCTAATTAGAATAATTCATATAAAATTAAACCTGTGATAGAAGTTTGATAGCTAGCTTTTGCAAATGTGTAGTCATGGCACCATAGAAGTTCCACCACTTTATGGGGTCCATTTCTTTTTTATCTGCCATTGCATCAACATCTGCATATGTTCCATCAGAGGATGCAAATGTCCCAAACTCATCTCGAATCTCCGCAGCAACTCTGGGATCTGTAAACATTTTCTTGAAAGCTTTTTTATATCCTTCAACCAACCTCAACATCCCTATTTGGTGCTGTCCTATTTGGCAATGCTAACATATCAGCATGGTAGTACTTGGGTTTTAAAGCATATGCCAAAAGTTGCAAAGGAGTTGTCATTTTATCCCATCTTTTCTTGATTACCTCATATATTTGCTTATAAAAAAATTCAGAGGGATCTTGTTCTTTTGCTATAATAATATCTCTAACTGGCTCCACCATTGTATCTATGCAATCATAGATGTCACCTAATATTGGCCTATCTGTATCACAATGACGAATGAGGGTGTATATTGGCTCAGTGAAAGATAGTAAATAATCTATTTGAGCCCACCAATCATCATCAAGAATTAAAGTTCTGACATTATTTGCTCTATCCGTTTGTGATTGTCTCCATACTGCCCAAATGTCACTAATCACCATGCTTTTCAAGGCTTGTTTGACATCAACAAGCCTTTTGAGAACAATGTAGTGTGTAGCAAAGCGTGTCTCAACCACCTTCAATCAAAAAATAACAATTTGTAAAAACATATAAATCTTACATACATTTCAATAAAAACATTTAATAAAAACAATATTTGAATATTTTTAAGACAAGAAATTTACCTTTAATAACTCCAGCTTGGTGAATTGTCTGTAAATGGCCTGTGACGTGATGATTACATAAAAACATTTGATGGGAATGTGAGGTTGCTGCTTCACATGGAGATTTGTATTTAATATCGACTGGGCATTTAACTGAAACGAAGATGTCCAATATTGAAGTCATCGGGAGCTCTGAAATAATGATGATGTTGCCTCTAGTTAGGTCCATTGCAAACAGGGGATACTAGAAGACAGAGGACAATTTGTATTCTTCCAAGGCATGAATTGTAAACTTTGTGTCAGTGTCATTATTGAGTACTTTTGAGACCTGGTGAAATCTCTACTCGTATTTCTCAGTCATTGCACATGGAATAATGTCTTGATGGATAAATAACATTGACTGGATATGTTCGTGGGATATGTAAAATCTGTGAAGATATTAGCATTTCATCATAATATGTGAATGAATGGCTCTGAAATTCCATTTCAGCATGTAAGCCTGCAATTTGGGTTTGTTCTTTTCTGTTTTATATTCTGAGTTTGATACATTTGTGTAATTCTGCCCCGAAAGTTCATACACTCTCAGATTGAAATCTGCAAATAAGCTTTGTCTTTTGGGCATACTGTGAGGATACAATCAACTGCTCATCATGTGGGCTTAGGCTGGGCTCATTCTGAGTTGTGCTAATCAATCATTACTCCCTCCATGGTACAAGGATAAACCACACCAACGTTGAGATTTAGGTGTGTTGAATTGTTTCTGTATTAAATCACTTAGATATCTGCTGTTGCAAAGGGAGATGGACATATTGGTGTGTAATGCCATATATAGATATGATGAGGTCAGTCAGATCAAGGTGCAGCAGGACACGCTATGTGCAGAGACCTACACTACTTCAAGAAGGTGAAGGTCAAGAGACACCATTGAGGTCATGGAATTAATTGTAATATCCCGGATAGATATTTTTCCCGAATACTTCTCAAATATATCTCAGAAATATAAACAAACACTTGCATGCAATATAATATTGATTCAACAGAAATAACCAGCAATATATTCCAATAAATCTCTCAGAAAATGTTATCGTATTATTCAACAGCAATACAATAACAATGAAACTACAAAATAATCCAATCTGAAATATAGAATGCAACAACAAGATCGGATAGTCAAGAACCTGTAAATACAATGGTGGACTTTGCTGTGAATCCACCTTAGAGATGAACTGGGTTTCCGTCCAATCCACCGAGAAAGCCTGAAGGTTTTCGTCCTTAAGTTTCAGAGTTGAAAGCTGAAGCTTCTTGGATTCTCCAAGAGAAATAAATTCATAAAACTAAGCATATCCAAATGAGACTCCAATCCTTCTTTTAAAGCTATAGCTGTGACTCTTCAATTTCCCTTCTTTGTCTTTTCATATTCCCACTTTAAGTCACTTTAAATTAATATAACTGTTAAGTCATAAAGTGACATAATAATAAAGTAAGGAATCTTTTGGCATTAAAACGGAGGACCAAACGAACTCAGCAGACGATGTGTGATAGCTTGCCGGAAAGCTCTCGGCGAGACGCTCCAAGTCCAATACAGAAATGCTAGGAAAATTGAACTTTGTCGACTTACTATAAATAGTAAGTACCCTGGAAACCCTGCAGAAACTGCTCTGATTGGCCTGAAACTGGAATTACCTAGGCCCAATACCACATTAACCCCTATAAAGCCTCGATTAGCCCACCAGACCATGATGAAAAGGCTAACGACGTAGCATGAGATAATGTGCTCGAAAAAGGGGACATTACAAATCATCCCTTTCCAAAGATTGCTTGCCCTCAAGCAATCAGTATCTGCATGTTGTGACCAAAATACCTGGATCCCATACCAACCTCAAGGAAGTTGCTCCACCAATCTGTCGTGAAAAATTGAAACAAACAATATGTCCTGACTTGTGAAGCCATTCACACAGCAACAATACATTAATCATTCTAATGCCGGGATCCCAAATCACCCCATATGCTTGATCAGTCGAATTAATCTGCCCTGTGCTGCCATCATCAGTGAGAAAAACCTCAATCCAACTGAGAACCTCACTCCAACTGAAATCACAAGCACCTCTAAGGTCAAATGAAGGGGGGAACCTAACATCATACCAATTAGCTCCCTGAATTATTGCCAACCGCGAGAATGTTCCTCCTGGATCCCACAAGCAAAAGGGCCATCCATCTCCCCAGCTGTCTGAAATATCCTATCGATCCATGCCCATATTGAGTGAATTGTCAAAAGGGTCCAACTGCCACAACACTGCCCCTCTAATTTGTAACCCAAACTGGAAATTGCGCTGAAGAAACAAACTATCAAAACTGTAGGTCATGACTTCTTCCTTCAAGAAGGGAGGTGTACCAAACCAATCACCCATCCCACACCTATGCAATAATTGGAAAAGAAAGTCCTCTGTAGGTGGGCTGAATGGAAAACAAACTGCATCCCATACAATGTGGCCATAATGTGATGCGCTAACCAACTCCCTTGGAAATTTTGAATTAGCATTAGGATTCCATAACTGTCTCTCTAAACCCGTAATCCTACAATGCACATCATTATGTGAAAAATTCACACCAATAAGCACAATCATCATATCAAGCTCAACAATCCCATACTGAAAAGACTCTACCCAATTGTCATCATCATGCTCACAATATGAGGTGATAGAGTTGCCATAGGCACTGGATGAATCGGTATGGTAATGTAGTTGAGTCCCAGTTGTGTGAAGAGGGGAAAGAATCAAGGGATACTCATCAACACTGTCCTCTCCCCTTAGGTACCCTTTGGTTATACTAATAACCAAGTACCTAACCAAGGCTGATTTGCAATCAGCATTATGTCCTGTCAAAAGCGACAAGACAACTGCCTCCTAGATACAATCGATACTAGACATCTCTCCATCAGTGAGAGATAACGCAAGGAAAAGTATATCGCCCATCATGCAATAAGACACAATTGCCCATCCTGAACCGTTGATGTAGAAGCCAAATTGCCCAACATTTGAAATCACCTCGTTACTCCAATCAGGTGGCCAAGACTCATTTTTAGTAACTGAACTTGGGTCCCAAATCTTGCAACCAATCTCATCCTCATCATGGAAGTAGGAAATATCTTCCTCATCTAGCTCAAAAAGGGGATATCAAATGTCAAATCAACACCCATCTCAAATAAGGAATTGTCAATTGCCTGAAAGTTATCCAACTCATAAAGAAGCTCTGGATGATCCAAAGATCTTTTGGGACAGCTATCCAAGTCATAAGTTTGTTGTATGCTATCAAGTTTCTGAATAACCTCCGGAAAAAATACCGACCTTTCCTTGTTGTCCTATTCCCTATATTGGTTAGAGGTAGCAATTTGATTTCTTGCTTCTTGAAGAGCAATACGTTCGTGTTCCAAAGTACCTTGAGTAACACTAAGCTCTCTATTGAGCTTATTAACCTCATCCTCCTTTTCCCTCAACTGCTCAACATATTTTCCAGCAATATGTAACAGGTAGTCACAATCTGAAAGTAAACACAGATATTCTGATTTCCAATCCTCAAATGCTGTTTTGATCCCCTGTAAATCTGCAACATAAGACCCAATCCTTATACCACCTTGTCCCTTTTCCTTCTGAGCTTTCTTGTAAAGGTCCTCGATAATCTGGTGAGTGTTAGTTATCATGGTGTACAAGAGCTACAACAATGGCATTGTCATTGACTTTCAGTTGACTCTTCAAGGCATGTTTCTCATCATTGTTATGCTGGGATGTACTACCCAAAGGGTCATCCAAATCAGCATTATACATAAATGAGGTGCTGCTAAAGAAATCACATGACTCCTCATTACATGAATTGTTAAAGGCTTTTAAGTTTCTAACTGATTATCGCAGCCTTTAACCATAATTTTGTCAAACTCAGCCACTAAGTCACCAAAGTAGAGCTTTGAGCACTCTTTTGTTGTGATGGTTGATCCTTCCTCCATATTAATCATCTTGGTTGATTGTAAACTCTTTTCCTAAATAATATCACAAACATGTTCCTGTGACCAGCCCTCTTGGCATATAAAACAAATCTGCCCTGTCCTCATTTGGTTCTTGCCCATTTTTGGAGATTCTGCAACCTGTAAGCCTGCTGATATTTGTTCATTTTCAATCAATAAATGCTTGAACCTTTCAGCTTGAAGCTTAATCAATTCAGCTGAGAGCTCACATGCCACGGGTGAGGACCTTAGTTCTCCTCTCCAGATTGCCAACAATTTTGATTGCAATTGATTACATATGTTGTTATCCTCATCTAAGATCAAGGATATGACAGTTTTAATGCAAGTCTTCACCTTTTTTGTATGATGCTTCCAGAAATTACGTAGGAGGCATTGAAATAACTGTTGTACCATCTTATCACAATTGAGATTCAACACGTGACTGAAAATTCTAGTCCTTGCCATTAAATCCAAGATTTTTGCTTGCTTACCAAAGGTAGGATCTTTGTCATTTTTCAGTCCACCTAAACTATCCATAATCAGTTGTAATACCTGTGTCCAAATGCAATCAGTATAAGGTGTAATAGGGGCTGTAATCCAAGTGATCTCATTGAGACATGAGGCGACTATAAGCCTAACGTCTTTATGTGGATGTTTCATAAATCTGCGTTGACCCAAAGCAACCATTGAGGGCTGCATAGCCCAATTGAAGAGCCTGCAATCAGATTGGTCTATCCTAGATAGATATGAATCTATCTCATCTAATTTGGCAAGCATACCTCCCATAATTTTTTGATTCTCCAATTGCCATCCAAGACAACATAACTCATTTCCTATTTCAATTTCCTTTCATATGTCTCTTAGTTGCTCACCGTAAAACGTGTCATTGAATTCTTTTGAGAATATTGGGCTTTCCAAGGTTTCCATTATTCAATTCCTCTAAGCTTCTTGCAATAGATTGAATAAGATTTTAATACCATCAACCTCTATAACTGAGAAATGCTGTCATCACAATAATGTTTCTGATTTATTTTGGCTGAAGATGATCAAATAATTCCCTGTTCTCATAGTTTTGTCATAGTGTTTTCAATTTCAGTTTTGTCACTGTTTCGCTGAGTTAATAAGACTGAAATGTGACTCTTCCCACAATTACTCATTGTGCAAGAATTCTCAGTAATGCAGAAATATTCTCCAAGCAAAACAAGTACCAACCCAAGCCAATCTCTGTAATAACCCAAGCCAATCTCTGCTGAAAATTTTCTAAATAATATCGGGAAGTAGGAGTTTGTTTTATGATTCCGGATTGTTTAACATCACCATGAACAATCAGTTCTTCTCAATGTGTACTAGTACCGGATTTAACTTCTCATAAACTCTTCAATTAGAATAATCACTGATGGTTGGTTATTAAGTTGTTTGAAACAAAGATTCTTCAAATAATCATTCAACATATATATATATATATATATATTCGATCATGAAAGATAAACTCTAGGTGTAGAACAATTTATACACACGCTTAATCAACTGTCATTTAATCAATACTCATTTCCAGATAAACCAAATTGCTAATAGAACTGCACTTTAACAAGGAATACCAACTGATTATCACCGGTCTTCACACATGAATAACACCCCAAATGCAGTTCTGATACAGAGGACCCCGTGTGAGTTCCAGTTGTTGCGTGGAGTAAGGCTATGCCAAGCGGAGGTGTATGTGTGCAGTAGTCTACTGCACCCACACTGAACTCTACTATCGAAACACCTTCGAGCTTACTGCAATGTGCTCGGATTCCCAGTATCGGGCACTAGTTGTGTTTGCTATGCCGCCAAGTATATTTCAAATCCACTGTCAATGGATACATGTGAAGTCGCGTCCAGTCCAGATGCTTGACTCTCCACACCAATCACGTGCACTGCTGCTGACTTTCTTCCAGTTGTGAGCGTTACAAGCTTCCAGCCCTGCCAAACGGTATTATCTCTGCGCCCAGATGAGCCCGCAACTAACATTGTATGTGAGCCACGAGAATGAGATGTCGCGTTAAGCCAATAAGACTGCAGGCAACGGTAGCATCTGCCAAAAGCAAGATCTGTTGATAGGAGGCAGTCATGTTGCTAAGCCGTGACTAGCAGCCGAACTTGATAGAAGTCGGGCTAAGTTTTCAAATGTTTATCAGTCATGAGCTGAAGGTAAAACACCCGACTCCTTTGCAAAGATTTCTTAGAAATTAGTCCGGAGAAATGGAATAAGCTTCCGCCCAAAATATACATAAAATCTGCAAAGGTCGCCGTTGGAATATTTGCCGCGACTATAGTCCTTTTTATGCTCGATAATATAAGTCTCAACTTTATCATTTCCTAAGTTTCACTAATAAAATATAATCTCCCAGCCAATGACTTCATTCTCGGTGTCTCCACTGCAACTCAAGACTTTGTAATATTTAAGCTCAGGCTCGAAAGTTATATGCATAGTAAAACTATAGAGTATTGGGATAATAGTGGGCCCCAAATTATTTCCACGACTCTATAAGATTGAGAACCTTGCGAAATATAAAATTTAATCTTCTCACCAATTACAAACATAAACAAAATATGTTTATTGAGTTTTACGAATTGTCTCCAATAAACTGGGTCCTGCGATTCTTATAAATTTGATCTTTCGTGAAATGTATATGGTCGCCTTTACTTATTTTTCACAATGATCAATCAATAGGTAAATTTAATGCCCATATATTCAACTCCAAATACTCACCGGCTAAATCAAATATTAATTTTTAAATCGAACATTGCATTTGTCTTGTGCAAATTGCAGTCTTGTGGGGTTAAGACGCCCAGTCACACGCTTTACCAGCGCGTGTATTGTGGACCGACTGCCTAGGCACTACCGATTCCTTCCTTGCTGCCGAGAATACAAGACTCATCTTGAATCCAATCACACGCAAGAACTGAAAATGTGTGATACTGCTAAAGGAGTTCTTCTTTCACCCATACATGAAGTAATAATTGCTGAGAATGATGTTTTTTGTTAAAAAAAAATTGCTGGTGTGACAGTGCTTAGAACTACTGGAGTACCAAACTGACCTGTTCACGCTCATAGAATCCCAATGTGAAATCTGTATGATTTGTTTTTGGAGAAAACCTCATAGACTGGCAAGATTTTTAGCTTTGATACCACTGTAATATCCCGGATGGATATTTTTCCCGAATACTTCTCAAATATATCTCAGAAATATAAACAAACATTTGCATGCAATCTAATATTTATTCAACAGAAATAACCAGTGATATATTCCAATAAATCTCTTAGAAAATGTTATTGTATTATACAATAGCAATACAATAACAATGAAACTACAAAATAATCCAATTTGAAATACAAAATGCAACAACAAGATTGGATAATCAAGAACTTGTAAATACAATGGTGGACTCTGCTGTGAATCCACCTCAGAGATGAATTGGGTTTCCATCCAATCCATCGAGAAAGCCTGAAGGCTTCCTTCCTTAGGTTTCAGAATCGAAAGTTGAAGCTTCTTGGACTCTCCAAGAGAAATAAATTCATAAAACTAAGCATATCCAAATGAGACTCCAATCCTTATTTTAAAGCTGCAACTATGACTCTTTAGTTTCCCTTCTTTGTCTTTTCATATTCCCACTTTAAGTCACTTCAAATTAATATAACCGTTAAGTCATAAAGTGACATAATAATAAAGTAAGGAATCTTCTGACATTAAAATAGAGGACCAAACAAACTCGGAAGACGACGTGTGATAGCTTGCCAGAAAGCTCTCGGCGAGACGCTTCAAGTCCAATACGGAAATGCCAAAAAAATGAACTCTGTTGACTTACTATAAATAGTAAGTACTTTGGAAACCCTGCGGAAACTACTCTGATTGGCCTGAAACTGGAATTACCTAGACCCAATACCACACTAACCCCTATAAAGCCTCGGTTAGCCCATCAGACCACGATGAAAAGGCTAACGATGCAGCACAAGATAATGTGCCCGAAAAAGGGGACAATACATTAATGCAGGGAATAACGGACGAGGACACTATTATTGTGATGGATACGTTTGCTCTTCCCATGGAAGGTACTGAAATTAGAATCAATGTTGAGGCTGTCGCTTATGTGTATGTGGAGTATGGCCAGATTTTGAATTAGATCTGAATCTTTAGGTTCAAAGATTAGAAAAGTACAATTAATGAATTGTGAGGAAGATTAAACAATCAAGAGATAAGTATTTCGTACCCTTGAATAATGTTCATTAATCTTTTATGTAGTTATCAATTCATACATTAGAATAGGGAATCATGTATACTTCTAGCATTGGTATTTTTTTTAGGGATAGGTTGATTCTATGAACTATTAGTAATCTCTCCAAACTGCTTCCAGGATGGATCAAGGAGCATAAGGATGACGAGCGATTGCATTCAAGGAAGGAAGAGCTTAGGAAATTTAGTGAGAAAGTTATGCCAACCGGAGAAATGAACATACATGAAGACTTACTTGCAGTCATGAGTCTAAGTTGATATCACATATAAAGGTTGGGTTAGTCTTGGATGGAGAGTTTGCATCTGCAAGGAAATTGAGAAAGATGAAGACACTAAACGAAGAAGAACCTTTTCAGATTATCTTGTGTTCAGTTTCTCTAAGAGGAGGAAATGACATTCAGGGGGAGTTCAATTTCAGAGAACTTCTTTGCAATATTTGAGGCAGCAGGGATCAAGAGGGAGTCTTGTGAAGAAGTGATGTAATGTCCCCTTTTTGGGGCACATTATTTCATGCCATGTCATTATCCACTTCATCATGGTCAGGTGGGCTAATCGAGGTGTGACAGTGATTAGTTGGATATTTGGCCTAGGTGATTTCAATTTCAGGCCAATCAGAGCAGTTTCCACAGGTTTCTAGGGTACTTACTATTTATAGTAAGTTGGTAGGGTTCAAAATTCTTGGCATTTCGGTATTGGACTTGGAGTGTCTCGTCGAGAGCTTTTTGGCAAGCTATCACACATCATCATCCGAGTTCGTTTAGTCCTCCATTTTAATGCCAGAAGATTCCTCACTTTATTTATTGTGTCACTTTATAACTTAACGGTCATATTTATTTAAAAGTGACTTAAGATGGGAATATAAAGAGACAAAAGTGGGAATATGAAGAGACAGAATGGGGAAACTAAAGAGTCATAGCTGCAGCCTTAAAGGAAGGCTTGGAGTCTTAGTTCAACATGCTTAGTTTATGGATTTTTATTTCTCATTGAGAATTCAGGAAGCTTCAGTTTTCGATTCTGAAACTTGAGGACGGAAAGGCTTTCTTGGTGGATTGGACGAAAATCCAGTTCATCTCCGGTGCGGATTCACAACAGAGTTCGCCATTGTTTTACATGTTCTTTATCATCCAGTCTTACTGTATTTTTGTATTTCAGATTGGGATGTTTGTAATTCGTGGTTATTGTATTGCTGTTGTTTAATACAATACCATTTTTTGAGAAGATTTATGAGAATATATTTGCTGGTTATTGTTATTGGATCAAGGGTTTATTGAATGTATTTATTTGTTAAAATTTGCATGAGATATATTTGTGAAAATTCGGGAGATGGCCGAGTAGGGTCATTACAATGGTATCAGAGCTAAGAATTCTGCCAGCTTGTGAGGTTTTTGGGTCAAGTGAGAAGTGATTTGAAGAGAGATTTTTTTTTCTGAATATTATTTGTCACAAAGTTTTTAGCAGTGTTTGAAGTTTTCTTCAGAAACAAGTCGTATAGAGCCAAATGTTTGTTAAGAGTGGAAATTTTCAGTTGCAGTATTGGTCTCAAGAGGAAGTTAATAAAATTGTGGGGATTCGATTGTTATACAGTCTGGTAGTGTAGTGATTAGAAAAAGCTTGTTTGTCCAGTTACAATCACTGATAAAAGAAAACAGTTCAAGTATCGATTCAGTTATTTAGAGTTAGCCATTAAAAGAAGACTCAGCGGTATAAGCAGAGAGTGATCGTTTATTTAGAGTCTCAATGGGAGGCACCTTGAATATTCATCCAACATTGCATGCAGTACTATTCTCGGTAGGGAAGACACCTTCAGCGGAATTGGTCCTTGGAGAGTACCACGCACTATATGTTGTAAGTATTATCACAGCCTGCCTGGAGAACATAGCTGATAAGCCATTGCATTCTAACCGGCTCATATCACTAGTGCCAGAGTGCCGGTGAGGAAGGAACGGGGACATTATTTCATCATATCAATAGAGCTCTTCTTCATCAATGCAAAGCACAAAATAAGCAAAGCTATATCAAATGCACTCAAGAAATGCTGGACTCCATTGTTCTCCTATCCTTTAAGATCTTGTATGAAAGGATGGTTGGTCTCATAAATTCAAGCACATGCATAAGAAGGAATGGAGGGTGTTGATTGATGCAAGTTCATAGTTATGAGGGTGATGGTGATAGCAAGATGATAGCAAGAGTTCTCTGAATCACAAGTAGGCAAGTATGCATAAGATCACAATAGCATTAGCATAGTCATTAGCATTAGGATTCAAAGGCTCATTAGTATTCAAATGATAGGAGAAAATGTTGTTTTCCAACACAAATTACAAAGTGAAAAATTATATCATATGATATTTTTTGAAATTCCCCTATATTCAGGTTTTACCATGTGAGAACCTTCATTTTTTTTTTCATTTTATTAAAATCTGAAATACAAATAAATTCAAAATTCAAAAAAGACCCTCTTGTTAAAAATTCACCCAACTACACACTTATGCAATCATATATATAATTTTAAGAAAGTTTGCAGGGACTTGGGCACAAATTTCATATTTTCCAGAATTAAATTCCTTACAAAATAAAATTGAAATCTAGTAGTTGTCAAACACAAAGATTCATTGTTCTTACTACACCACAAGCAAAACATGCAGCCATATGCATCACCAATTAAAATGGGAGCATGGCGACACACATACACACTAACAAATTCAACTTTCCTTAACATAAACAGATAAAATTATACATATTGTTCCTAAATGTACAACAAAATCACAAGGAATACTTTTTTTATTTTCAATGAATTGAAAGTTAGAAAGTTGCAGATCTATCCCACTCAAAGGAGAATCAACAAGCAATATCAAGCTTTTCTAAAACCTGTATCATGATTTCAATGTAAATAAGCTAAGGGTTTTCAAGAAAATACTCTTTTCTTCTTTTGCTATCCTAAAACTTGTAAGGCAAAGAAGAAGTGTAAATGAATACATAGGATTCATTTACCCTTTTAAATGAATACATAGCCCTTTGATCCTTTTCACACTCATTTTTTTAAATACAAGATAATCAGTGTTACCCGGGGGCGCGTTCCCGACATATTTTGACCCGTCCTAGAAACAGGGATGTCCTGGAAACTCAGAAACCTGTCCCCTGGCTGTCCCATAAAATTAATTTAAATAATGTTTGAGTTTTGATAATTTGTTTGACTTCCACTCTCATGTGAACTCTCAATTTAAATTATTTAACACAAACATTATGCGTTAAGATTCTATAATGTGTATAAGCATGCTTTATCCATGTTGTTATAGTTTGTAGCTTTAGGAGATATCAGCGTAGCTGATATAAGTCAGCAGATGAAGAGGTTGTAATGTTTTGGTTTATTATGGTAACTGAAGATCTTTTATATGGCTTGCGTCTTTTGCCTTTGTGCTGCCATCAATTCATATCATGCCTTCCTTCAGCTCTATTTTGTATCAGCTGCCAACTCATGTGCCAACGTGTAAACATGTGTCTTCATATCTTGTAATAATTCCGTGTCTCTCTCTTATTTTGGGCATCAGATATTATTGATTAATGCCTTTATATGTAATGGTTGCTGATTGATGCGATGTTGAGTGAAGTGGAAGAGACGATGGTTTTCTTTGTCTCAACTCTTGAGGGGTGCATGTCTTGGTTATTCAACGGTGGTCTTTGATGTATTATATAGCATTGAAGGATAAACATGGTGCATCTGAAGGTCATGACAGATATTATGCTGTGTTGTGTTATTCTCTGTGCATTGGAGATTACTGCAGACATTTTCTATGTTATGATATTATTTTCAGAAATTATCATAAGAGCAGATTGTGTTTAGTATCGTACATAAGAAAGTCATTCTGTCTTTAGTGTTTGTTGAGCAGCAGTTGAATACACAGTGTATCGTGATCATTCTGTGGGTGGTGTTGTTAGCAGAGGTGAAAAGAAAGAGTTTTCTGTGATTGTAAACATTATCAATATTTTTATAGTGAGCATCTTGTGTATGCCATAGATTATTTTGTGCCTGTTCTGGTCATGATCACTGCAGTGTGTTTATCATTTCTTGTCTTGAGTATCTGCGAGATACATAAACTCCAGTTACATTATTCTGATCAGCCTGAGAACATTGTATTCAGTCTTGGGTTTTCAATAAAGGATCTATCTTTTGTGGGGCTGGATTTTTCACCCTCAAGTGGAGGGTTTTTCCAGGATAATCTTTTGTGTCATCTATTATTATGTTTCTGTATATTGAATTCTTGTATTCTGGTTCAAAACATTAACATTGTATTAGAGCAGGTCTAGTAAAGATCAGAATCAGAATAAGAAAATTGGGAATTTAAGAGATGCAAGAAATGAGGGATTCTCATGAGAACGTGAAGCTAAAGAGCCTTGGAAGGTAGAATCTCTGAAGAAGCTTCCATTTGTGACATCAACGGGGAGGATGCTGTCATGCCCGTCTATGCTTACATGTTTTGCATTCATGTCTATGAGGATAGCATATGTGTTGGTGTTCGAATTTTTCACTCTTTGCTTGCACTATAATCTTGTGATGGCGAAAGATCTATTGGTGGATTGTGAGGAAAGTTAGGCAATAAAGAGATAAGTGAATTTTATGTAGTTAATATTAATGCATGTTATAACACTGGGAATAGTGTTTGCTTTAAGCATTGATCTGTATGTTTCTCTTCATGATAGTTTGATTTTATGAACTATTACTAATCTCTCTAAAAATGCTTCCAGGATAGATCAAGGAGCAACAGGATGATGATAGATTACATGCAAAGTCATGCAGGCTGTAGAAATGAACATGGGGACACTACTTGTAGCCATGGGTCTGAATTGGTGACACATAACTTCATTAAAGAGGAAGAACCTATACTGTTTGTCATTGTGATTAGTTTCTTCTAAGAGGAGGATATGACATTCAGAGGGAGTTCTGTGAAGAAGTAAAGATGTTAGCTAAATGAGTTGTAGTGTTGTAGAGAACAAAATTGCATAGTCAATTTGGATTTGACATTGGTAGCTCCACAAACTTTCAGTATAGGATGATTTGGGATAAGGTCGAGGAGAACACTGTAGCAAGCTTTCAGTATAGCAAACTTGTGAAGTAGTGTGATTGCAAAAGCTCCTTGTTTGGTCAAACATTGGAGTCAATTAATTTATTGTGATAATCAAAGTTGTGAGTATGCTGCCCCTGTTGAGAGGGAGTCTCGATTGAGAGGGAGTCTCAACATTTAGATGATCTTTTATGTTCTTTAATGTATTTTTCTTTGAGAGGGAGAAATTTGAGGTGAAGGCCCTTGTTAATGCATTCTTCTCAGTGAGAGAAGTTTGAGGTGCAAACCCTTGTTAATGCATTCTTCTCCGTGAGAGAAGTTTGGGGTGCAAGCCCTTGTTAATGCATTGTTCTCTGAAGGGAAGTTTGAGGTGAAAGCCCTTTCTCTACCCTCTAAGAGTAGCCAAGGTGGATGCCATGTGAGAGATTCCATGACTTAGCTCGTGTTTATTCACCCTTTGGGAGTAGCCATGGTGAACATCATGTTGAAATGACGATATCACATTGAAAGAACCTGTGATAAAGTTTTGTTGTTGACATATATGGGTGTAGCCATTATATTTGTCATATTGAGAGACTTCATGACATGAAAATCTGGAAATGATATCTCCTTTGCTAAGAGGGAGTGTTAAAGTTTGTAACTTCAGGAGATATCAGCATACCTGATATAAGTCAGCAGATGAAGAGGTTGTAGCATTTTGGTTTCTTACAGTAACTGAAGATCTTTTATATGGCTTGAGTCTTTTGCCTTTGTGTTGCCGTCAATTCATATTATGTCTTCCTTGAGCTCTATTTCGTATCAGCTGCCAACTCACGTGCCAACGTGTAAACACGTGTCTTCATATCTTGTAATAATTGCGTGTCTCTCTCTTATTTTGGGCATCATATATTATTGATTAATGCCTTTATGTGTAACGATTGTTGATTGATGTGATGTTGAGTGAAGTGGAAGAGACAGCGGTTTTCTTTGTCTCAACTCTCGAGGGGTGCATGTCTTGGTTATTGAATGGTGGGCTTTGACATATTATTTAGCATTGAAGGATAGAGATGGTGCATCTGAAGGTCATGATAGATATTATGCTGTGTTTTGTTATTCTCTTGTGCATTGGAGATTACTGCAGACATTTTCTATGCTATCATATTATTCTCAGAAATTATCATAAGAGCAGGTTGCTGTGTTTAGTATCGTACATAAGAAAGTCATTCTGTTTTTAGTGTTTGTTGAGCAACAGTTGAATTCACGGTGTATCGTGATCATTCTGTGGGTGGTGTTAGTAGAGGTGAAAAGAAGAGTTTTTTGTGACTCTGAACATTATCATATTTTTATAGTGAGCATCGTGTGTATGCCATAGATTATTTTGTGCATGATCTGGGGATGATCACTGCAGTGTGTTTATCATTTCTTGTCTTGAGTATCTGCGAGATACAAAAACTCTAGTTATATTATTCTGATCAACTTGAGAACATTGTATTTAGTCTTGGGTATTCAATAAAGGATCTATCTTTTGTGGGGCTGGGTTTTTCACCCTCAAGTGGAGGGTTTTCCTAGGATAATCTTTTGTGTCATCTGTTATCGTGTTTTTGTATAATGAATTCTTGTATTTTGGTTCAAAACATTAACACATGTTTTCATATGAATATTTAAAATTTCCCTATATATTTTAAAATTTTCCTATTTTTTATATAGCCATTCCCCCTGCTGCCCCCTGCCGTCCCCTGCTTCAGAAAAAAAAATCCGTCCCAGAAACCCATTTCCCAGCCCCCATCCCCTTGCCCCCCATCCCAGAAACCTGGGGTAACATAAAAGATAATATCTAATTTTCAACAAATATGTAGTTTATGGTCCCTTCATTATGTTTTGAAAGTCAATTTGCACTTTTTGATAAGTCATGAACCTTCTTAGGTTATATAAATAGGAAACCCAATTTATTTTCCATTTTAATTCCCAACATTTATCTTATAATTTCAAATCCATTTTAACATTTCATAAGGCTATTTAAATTATTTCCTCCAAAGCAATCAATATGCATATGTGAAAATAATAAAAGCACACAGGAATGCAAACATTTACTGGGCTATCACAATGGGAATCAGGAATTGAAAATGATTTTGGCTAGGTCTAACCAGTTTCACACATCGTGTGTCTTGCACCTTGATAGGGTTTTGATGAGTAAATATGATAGACAAACCATGTGAACACCTCCAGTCAACCACAATTGGGATTTGACCTGTACCTGCACAGTTCAGTCAAAAGTTACATGCACCCGTCCAATATGTAAAAAAAGCTGAAGCGATAGGTAAGCTTAACTGGTCATCATAATTCACATTTCAATAATAGAATTTAATTTTGACTTCATCATAATATAGAGAATACATAATTTAATTGTCTATTAAACAAGATGGGGCAAGACTTAACATACACGAGCATTACAAGAGGAAACCGGCCACCAACCCAATCTTAATAATAACGTGGAATTATTATTAACACACATATACAATGATGCAATAATTAGTTATTCTAATAGTTGCTATTGGACTTAGTTTCCTTTTATTGACTACTTTTTGTAATGAGATACCAAGAGGTACTAATGTTTATAAATCTTTTGAGAGGATGTTGATCCACCTTATGATACTATGACTAGAGATTTTTGCAACTGTGGTAATTGTGGATGATAATGATGCCAGCAGATCTTTTCATCTGATTTAAAAATGTGAACGTGGAAACTTACTGCCTTGCTCTCATTGGTGATCTTATCTGCTTCTTTTACTTTGGTGCCACTCTCAACTCACTGTTTGTATTTGTATGTGTATCCCAAAGCGTTCAATTGCCTTGATATTTTTGCTTTCAATTGTTTGTGTTTTAGTGTTAGCCTTAGTCACCTTATCAGCGTCTAGGATTCTATTCTACCCTAGTTCTTTTCTATTGCGCCTGGATGTACTTTTGTGGATGTACTTTTGAGGCTTATTGACCTACTGTGGTCAATCATGGATATCAAAACAATCTCTTTCTTTCTATTGATCTTGAGGTGGATTTTACTGCTCATTGTACACTAACTTATTTTAAGGTCATTAAGTGCAATTATTTTTTTTATCAGGGAGTTTTTCCTTCTATATTGTAAAAAGATAAGTACAGATTATCCTGCTTTACTTTATCATGATATTGGGCAATGGTTTAGGCGAATTATCAGTCACATGTAGATATGGGCATGGGTATGGGTGCTGGCACACCGTTTCAAATCAGGGTGGGAGTATATGACTAAGGATATGGATACATTACCTAGATATGTGGGGTCCTTATGCTGGAGTTCCTTGATGAGACTGCAATTTACTTTTAGTAACAAAATGGTGCAGTTGGACATTGTTTTCTGCTTTGTATTCAAATAAAATGTTTGATTTGACATTCATGTATATCTCCATTTGATTAATTGATAAACAATTGGAGTTTTTTTATGGTGATGTTGAGTGCAAATAGAAATCTTTTGGAAGATCCTAATGAGGTGATTTTGCATTCTTATATATGTTGGTTTAACAGTAGAGCCTACAAGAGTCTCTTGGCTAATTAGATGCTGATAGCTACAAGATCTATTTTGAAAGAGGAAAAGTTCTTTGTAATTATTTTTGATATATTGATTTTATTTTGCATAGAGGAATATGGAGGGCTTGGATTAGGGTACTCATATCACTGCATGGCAATGGAAGAAATCAGTCGTGCTTCTGGGTCTGTTGGTCTTTCATATGGAGCACATTCAAATCTATGTTTAAATCAAATAGTATGTATAGATGGATTGAATGCTCTGACTCGTTTCATCTTTTCACTGTTTACCATTTCATTTCAGTCTTATTATGCCTTAATTTTTTTGCTGAATATTGTGTAGGTAAGGCATGGCACCCCTGCACAGAAGGAGAAGTACTTGCCAAAGGTTTGCTAACAAGTTTTATCTGTAAATATCAAATCAGTAGTTGTCTTTAGCACACTGATGTATTTCGTGCTTCTTGGATCACATTCACAAATGAAAACAACCATAGAAGAGCACTCAGTGAGAAATATTTGAATGGAAATTCCTAGGGAAAAATCAACTTACATACTGAAACCATTCAAGGTAACATGACGAATAGAAGATGAGGCTGTTGTTACCATATGGAGTAATCGTTGTCCGTTTCTTTAAGATCTTCAATTTTATTTAGAGTATTAAGCTAAGGAGTTCAAATTACATTGTGTCAACTAAATCTTTGCTAACGAATTTGCAATTAAAGTCACAAGAATAGATATTCTTTTAGGAATCAAATGATGGAAAAATTATTAAGATTGTTTTTCTACTAATAGCTTGCAAGCCACTTTACCTTTTTTGAGAAATTGCGAAGCTAGTTCCATTTGTAATATCAATTGTACATTGTCAACCTCAAGACAATGCGGTAGTCATCCTTCACATGTGATGCTGAATATGCTGAATGTGCATTTGTATCTGTTTTTGGTAATTAATGATCTTGTCAAAGTGTTTTTCTTCCAATATCGGTACATTTGTAGTTGTGACATTGCACATGTGTTGTTCCTTAAAAATTTAAAATGAATGTTTTTCAATTTTAAGTAGTTTTCTAGAAGATGTGTTTTTCAATTTTAAGTAGTTTTTTGGAAGATGTTATTGTGTATCCTTCTCAAGGCACCTATTGCACCTTAAGGTGAATATGATTAAAATAGGCACCTTGAGAAGGATATCTCTCGATGTATATATATATATATATAATAAAGTATATATAAGCTAGTAGTAGTCGTGGTGCAACATGGAAGACTTAATTAGTATATAATCATATTGTATTAGGAATATGGTTAGGGTTAGGGTTTACATCATGTTTAGTATTATGCTTAGGGTTAGGATTAAGATTAGTGTTTAGGATTTAGGGTTAGGGTTTTGATTAGAGTTAGGGTTTAGGGTTAGGGTTACAATTAGGGTATGGATTTGTAATAGCCCGAAATGGATATTTCCCCAAATTTTTCAAGTGTAACACAAATTTTTAAACAATATTTGCATGCAATAGATTTCCAAATATCCAGCAAAATACTAGAAAATACTCAAATAAAAACAGCCTCAGAAATATTATTGCTTTTCAATATTCAATAGTACAATAACAATATCCAATTGTAAATACAAAAACTACAACTAGATTGGATAATAAGAAATGAACCCGAAACACATGTGAACTTTGTCGCGAATCCACCTAAAGAGATGAATTAGGTTTCAGTCCAACCCACCGAGAAAGCTTGAAAGTTTCTGTCCTCAGGTTTCAGAAACGAAAGCTCAAAGCTTCCCAAATCTCTCCAAGAGAAATCAGAAATCAAACATAATCCAAGCATCCTCACAATGAACTCCTTTTAAGGATCTGTCCTGTGACTCTTCAACTTCCCCCTTCTGTCTTTCGTCTTCTTCCTCTTTCGTCACCTTTTCCTTTTTTTAAAAATATTAAAGTGACTTTTAATAATGTGTATTCATTTCCCCAATTAAGTCACTTTTAATATTTTATTAATTTGGCTTGCAATTTCCTAATGTCCCAAAAAAGGGACATTACAGTCCTCCCTCCTTGAGATTGCTTGTCCTCAAGCAATCATGAAGCTGTAATTCTATACTAGGATCCGATATCAATTTGCAAGCCTCTTTGTAGCTCATGATAGAAACTCTGGAATTGGGACATGCCATGTTGTGGAGATGAAAATGAGGATGCAGCTCATCCAACAGTAAGATCCCTGGATCCCAAGTCAACCTGTAAAGCGTTGCTGCACTTGTCTGCTGCGTTACTCTGAACATAACTACACCAAGGCTCAGACTGTGAAGCAACCTGTCATGATCCACAACATGCAATGCACTCATCCTGTCAACTCCTGGATCCCAAATCAGCCTGTCAACAGGATCCTGAGAGTAGGAAAAAGTGTCCATCAATCTACTATCTTCGTGTATCAGTTAACTGAACAAGTAGATCACCGCAAGGTTGTGAAAGACAACTCCAGTATGCACCAAAATCAGCTCATCAGACCCCCAAATGTCACTGTCATAATTCGAATCAGCAATATGAATGATAACACTGTTGTCACTGTGCCCCTGTACTGGAAAGATAATCATCTCATAAGGTATGTACCACAAGATGAGATGTCTCCACAAATCTGCTTGCAACTCACTAACTCCTGTAGGCCAAGCCAATTCTGAAAATGTACTAATAGACCAAGTAGGGCAGCCACTAATAACTGTAGCACGGATGAAGAAAAAATCACCAACTAATAAATTATCAGCTTCCATATCATAAGAACTAAGTGACAAATCTCTAAATGAACTGTGGAAGTTTTCACTATGCATTATTGACAACTCCGGAATTTCTGATTCACCATAAATGGTATCAAACAAATCTTCACCTCCACTAAGAAAATGATTATCATCACATGAAACTTTAGAACTAACATCACTCGGTTTATCCTCATCCTCATGTGGGAAAATGGTTACCTCATGATTTCGTGAGGGCACATAATTGCTGATATAAAAATCAGGATTCTGGTGGTTTCCTTGTGTCAAATCTTCACTCATTCCAAACACCCTTTCACTGGAAATATTATGACTACTACTTGTACTAGAGATACCAACACTTGTAGACCCTTGATTGTGTGCATTTCCATGTGTTAAAGCTACCAATTCATGTGAATGTGAAGACAAACCTTTGCTGTTCCAAATCAGAATTCTAGTCCCCTCTTGTAAACTCTCTTTGGACTCCTCATGATTCACCATACCTTGGCTTGCTGTATGTCTTTTCCGAGGGAGTGATGCATCATCTAAATCTTCTTCATAAGATGTCTCAAGGCTGCATGGTGTTACTATGTTGAGGTTTACAGTCCATTCACCAACATTTAGAGTGTCTCTAGTATGTAGTTTTCTGATAATATTGTCTCCCATTTCTTCTCTCATGAGTTCATCAACACCCTCTACTATTTGTTTGATCTCCAACCCCCTAGTGCCTGCTTCTTGCCCCTTGTTTGTGGATGAAACAAACTGAATTTCTGATTTGTATACAGAGAAATGAGTCATGCTAAGCTGGTAACAAAGATCATCTACCTCATTTTCTTTGTCTTCCCCAAATTTGATGACAAGATTCCTATCCACTAACAGCCGCAAGTAATCTGATTTCATCCCTTTGAATGCTTTTGATGGTGTGCAATTGAGAACTAGTAACACCACTTGCAATTCCTTTTTGCATCTCATCCATTTTGGTATTCCACTTAAGATCTTCAATGAATTTGTAAGAATCATCTGCCCTTGCTAACATTTGTACTAGCCTCTCTTCTGTAACCAATAACATGTCCCTCAAATCATGCAGTGATAAAGGTTTTTGCCCAAAATCATCTAAGGCATATGGGCTGTCACTTGTCAAATTTTCTGATTTGTCATCAACTAAGGGAGCAACATTTCCATCACCCTTACTTCTATAGCTGGTGAGTTACAATCTTCATGTGTAGTTTTTTCAACATACTTTTCCTCTTCATATGTTTTATCAATATGGATCTGCAAGTCACCAACAAATATTTCTGAATACCCCTTACTTGTGGTGATTGATTCTTCCTCCACATTAACCATCTCGGCTGATTGGAAACACTTTTCCTTTGTGCCTTCATTATGCCTTGTAAAAGATGAATTTAAGGCTGTATTTCCATCATCACTTGGCTGCATTAAATCTTCCCTCTGAATAATACCGCAAACATGTTCAAGTGACCAAGCCTCTTGGCATGTAAATCAAATCTGCTTTTCCCTCATTTGGTTCCTACACTTAGGGGAAGATCCTGAAACCTGTATGCCCATTGCTATCAGCTCACTTTCCGTCATGTGATCCTTGAACCTCTTTATCTTATGGTCAATGAATTCCTTTGTGAGCTCATAAGCCATAGGTGAGATCTTATGTTCTCTCCAAATTGCCAACAAATCTGATTGTAACTGCTTACATATATCATCATCCTCATCCAAGATTAAGGACACGATAGTGCGCATGCAAGCCTTCACATTGTCTAGATGATGCTTCCTAAATTCCCTTAAGAAACATTGAAACATTTGAAGAATCATTCCTTCACAATTGAGATCCAACAAGATGATAAAAATTCTAGCTTTTGCCATAATCTCCAAAGTCTTAGCCCTCTTACCAAAGGTAGGGCTTTTGACATCATGTAATCCATATAAGCTGTCCACTATCAGTTCTAGAACCTTCTTCAATATACTATCATTATAAGGTGCAATAGGAGCTGTTATTTTGACGATTTCATTGAGACAAGAAGCAACCATTAGTCTCACATCACACGGATGCTCCATTAACCTGTGCTGGACTAGAGCAACCATTGAGGGCTGCAAAGCCAAATTCAATAACCTCCAATCAGACTGGTCCACTTTGGATAAATATGAATCCAATTCTTCCAACCTTGAAAGAACACCATCCATACTTTTCATAGACTCCAATTGTAATCTAATGATATACAACCCATTCCCTATTTCTTCTTCTATCTGTAAGTCCCGTAGCTGGTTACCATTGAACGTATTATTAAATTCCCTTGAGAAAACACTGCTTTTCAGATTTTCCATTGTTTTAATTTTGTCTGATGCACACTTTAATGTCCTCCCCTATTTGCCACTTCAATTTTTACTACAATAATAAGTTGTATGTTTAAGCCCTGTCCTCAAATAGAAGCAAAGGAAGCATTTCACAAAGGAAATGGACAAGTGTGTTGCAGGTCTAAGTATGACTGAACAAACATTTTGTAGTTGATTGAGACAAGGTGATTAGCTCACAACAATCTCCTCGAGGCCTCCAATCACTTATTTGTCTGCAGTTCTAGAGGTGAACAAATCTGCTATCATTTTCTGAGTACATAGACTGATCTGGAATGACAGTACAACAGGTATTGCAAGTCTGTAAGGCCTCCTTAATGGCTTCCTACACATTCCAAATAACTGCAAATACTTTGTAAACTACCCAGCTACGTCAAACAACCACAAAGACAAATGGTGAATGCCCAGAAATTAGATTGTAGCCAGCAATACAAGGTCATAGCAGCCAGTCACACCCATTAAATACAACTCTGAACTACCACCGGGCATCAAGGACTAACTCAGTATGGTTGCTTGCCTTCACAAATAACGAGGAATGACAATTTTTAGCTCTGAATGATATCTCCAATATAAAAATCTTATTTCAAAATTTGATCCACTGTGAAGAGATGAATAGACGGAAACTATATTCTGGAGAAATACTGATTTTGAAATCATATGCAATTTACTTTCTTTCAACAATAACAACAATCAGAAATATACTTGCAGTGGCTAAACAAATCCTTCCAGACAGTAATCTGAAATGATTAATCTTGAATAATTGATAATGATATCATTTGATGCAATCTTCAAACAACATGCATATAGTCCTGAAATATATACTAGTTTCCAAATATCAATTGAAGCTGCTGACAACCTATAGATTCCTTGACCCGAGCAAAGAATGGTGTAGCAGTAATAATCCCTGTACGGTACCTTGGTGGCAACTCCAGTAACATGCAATCATGAACAATAGCGTCCAAGAGATCACAGTTTGGAATACACCCGATTTTTTCTCTGCAAAATTCCTTTCTTATGCCCAGATTCCTGCAATTCTGTGCTGCCAATAACTGGAATGACGGATTTGATATCTCTGGTCACGTCAACATTTCCCAGGCGACATGTTGAAATGGAGATTCAAGGGACGTTTTTGCTAGCATGAACTATTCTTAAACTGCCAATGTTATCTTAACGAACAACTTCCATATAGTCAGATATCCACTAGGCTTGACAAGGTACTTGGTGAATGTTCTTCTCCTGTCGACCTCCTGAATATGTCTTCCTGATAGACAGGCTTGTATGGTCGTCTAACAAGCAACTCTTAACCTGTAGTTGGAATGGACTTTCTGGAAGGAAACGACACTCTTGCTATATTCCTTGTTCATGTCTGATCACCTCTGTTATGCGATAACACCAAAACGATTTCCCAGTTGCTGCAAAGAGACTTACTATAGTCTCATTTGATGAAAAAAAAAACTCCGCAATCACTCCAGATATTATTTACGACAATCCCAACCAGCATGTGGTTTGCTACTGGTTCGATGAGCAAGCTAAACTAATGACCACTGATTTACTCCAATACGAAATGCATGACCTTGCATTCCCTTTCCGCCTCTTGAATTTTTTATTCTATACTCACACGTAAATGTGAGAGCTATCAGAATTTCGCTTCACCTTTGTAAAGCCCATCAACAGTCCAACGTTCTTTTAACTCAGGAAGACGACAAGGATTGTTTTCTATCAGCAATGAACGATTCCCTTGCAAGTAATCTTCGAATCTTCCCATCTCAGAAGCAAACACGATAATGTCTTGAGAAAGATTGCACAAACGCTCAACATGGCTTTGTTCATATGCTAACAATGACCCATTCTAATGAACTAATGGCTACCAACATTCCTAGAACAGCGTGTATCATCCCTTAGCTAGTCTGACGGTTCAATAACCATTTCTATCACCACAGTTCAATAAGTTCTATCACTCTTCCTTTCGACTCTGTAAGCCATAGATGTCGAGCCAACCCAAATATCTGTATTTGTGCTACCAAATAACCAGTCAGTTACCTCTACCAAATAATGAATCTTGGTTCTTAGGGACTTTGCCGAAAACTATAGGAAAGCATCAAAATATTTAACTGGCAACAATAGTTCTCGCTAATATTCACAGCACAATCTAAAACATATAAATTTGGGACTTTTATTTTGTCCGCCAAACCCTATTAGAAAGGTAGGAACTTTATTGAAATATTTCAATATTTACATCCACACGGCATAAAAAACTTTATATATGTAGCCACTCCAACGTTATGTGAAGGCTTCAGAAAATTAATGCCCGACTCCTTGTTAGACCAATTTCCCGTCAATATAAAAATCCAACGAAATTGGTCTTATCCTTGCAAAATCCTAGAAATTGCCTTGCCCAGCCTGCAAACTTGTTTTTATGTGCGCACATGATATATTGTTTTTCATGGCTTGCGCCCTTAGCCCTAGATAGTTTTCCATGTCACCATGCTCCAGTTTTGATCGCATGTGCTAAATTGTAAAAACCAGGGAGATTTTCAAGTTTTATGGTTTGCGGGAAATAGCTTATTTCATGTCGGGGGGTTTCAAAAATTGTCCAAGCGTAAAACCCTCAATGTTTTCTATTTCCTCATTTACCTTTGTGTCTAGGTGTGAAAACCCTGGTTGTTTTCGACCTTTCGCCTCTTTGCAGCTAGTCTTTGACATCAGTATTTCCTATGTGCGCTGCTGCGACCGAGTGGGGCCCAGTTCCTTAGCCTTCAGCGACCTGGTGGGCGGTCAATTTTCTTTTTGGCAGTTAATGTTTGGCGGTCCTAGTTTGGTAGCAGGGTAAAGTTCGGTTGAGATCTATGGTGGTCGTGATACCGCAAAGAAGAAGTGCCCAGATGTTAATCATTGCGGCTTTATGACGGCTGTTAGATTTTCTTGTAAAAGGTAAATTGATAGGTGGGTCCGCTGTCAGGCGGTGCTGATGTGTTCGTTTCTGATTGGGCGTGAGGGCCGATGGCGGTGGTACCGTGTTGCTAGGTGTTGTAGATTTGTTATATTTTGATTGGCTGCGGGTTTGGTGATGTGGAAAGTTGTTGGTGGGGCCGAGGGTTTGCAGTGATTTAATGCGACTCCAGTTGTCAGAGGATCTGACGGCTGTCGTGATGCCGCTAAGGAAAAATGAACGAAAGATAATCTTCACGGCATTGCGACAGCCGTCCGTTTAAAAGGTAAGGTAAGCGGTGGTCCGAGTTGCCAGAAGTATGACGTGCTTGATTTTTATTGGTTGCTGAGGTGGTGATGTGGCTGTGGACTTTTCAAACGGGTTAGTTGACTATTGATGAATTATAAGGACTGCTCGATATGTTGGGAAAACATAAGATCGACGACTGTGTTTTAAAGTTTGATCAGTAGCTGTTGCGACTCGAATTTGAATATTTCCGTAGGGTTTCTGGCCAGTTTGTTGCAGTTGGCCGTAAGCGACAGGTGGGTAGCTCGGAATTGATTTTCCAGGATGGTTGAAGTTAGAAAAATGATGCGAAGATCTGGGCGGTCGTCCTGATTTGATTTTTCTTCTTGGGGTACCATGTAGTTTTAAATGTGAAGGCCTGTTGCTCTTCGCAGGTGGCTAGGGTTTGGAGTGTGTTAGTGATCTTCATGTTATGTACACGCGAAGTTTTCCAAGTGGATCCTGGCATTGAAGTTTGTTTTTCCTGTAACAAGAAGTCAATAATTTGTGATTGCAGTTAGCTTGTGTTGTTGACACTGATGCAATTGTACATCAGATTTTATCTGATGTCTTCCTGGGTTTCTAGTCTTTCTCGCATTCTATCACTTCTTGTTCAGGTTGGTGGTTGTAAACCTAAATTTTGTGCTCTAAATGATCCGTAGCTTGTTGCAATCCTTACTCCTATAAAAGGATTCTCAAGATCATTTAGAAGGGTTCAAAAACTTTTGGTTCCAAGGTTCCAAAAGTTTTGGTTCCGTTCCAGGGGTTCCTTTCACTTGGTCCCGTGAAAGTTCTTTCCTGTAATATATTTTCCTTCTTCTCTGCATATAGGGTGTTCCCTCTTTCCTTTCTGGCTATGAGAATATAATATAAGTTGTAACAGTTTGTCTTCTGTATAAGATTTCAGCATTTTTGTTCTTCTATCAGATTGTCTCCATTTGAGTTTTGAACTTATTGATTGAAGCATCAAGGGTATTTTAGTCTTTTTATTTGCATTTCCAAAGTCTGCAATAGAGTTGTTTTTGCAGGAACAACTGAGTTTAGGACCTGTTTTCAGATGTGTATGAGCTGAGGTATCAAGGGTATTTCATGCTTGTCTTTCAGTGGATGTTGATCAATGTATTGCTTATTTCCTAGGTCTCTTCTAAGGGGAGGGTTAAAATCCTTTGAATAGGTGATAGCATATCTGGGTACACAGGTGGATTGTTCAAGTATGGTCTGATCAATGGTAGAATGTGTTGTCTTCTTCTTTCATAGCTTTGTTGCAGTGAGGTATTTGACTCTGCTGCCCATTGGATAAGGCACTGGTCTATGAGGGACTTAGGGTATTTTAGGGGTCCATTCAACCCAACATCAATCATTGAAATGAAACACCTTTCCCTTTCATGTTGGTAGTAGGTAGTAGAGGTCCATTCTAGTTTTCAGATTCATTTTATGCAAGTAGGGCTATTGCATAAGTTTTGGTTTCATTTGGGTACAAGATACCTATAAGAAGAGTCATGAGTGTGCAGATAAGGCAATACTCGCCTGAGTGATGTGGAGCTCGAAGGAGGATTTCTTTCAATCCTCATCAATTGGCCCTTTTTCCTGTAAGACTTTGGAGTGGTTACTAACAAGTTTGTCAATCATAGTGTAAACCTGACAGTGGGGAAAAGGAGATCCAACAGTCCTCAAATCGGTTCCCATGGAAAGCAAATTAACTAGGAGCCTTGTTTTTCTCCGCTGATATATTGGGCCACACTTTATTATAAAGTAACAAAAATTATTAAAATTAATCATCGCAAGACACAAGAAAAATCCCTGCGGATTTGAATGTTTCCAACTGCTGTCGGCTCGACCACTATTTCTACTCTCTAAGTTGTAATTTTCTTAATCCAACTATGTTTCCCGCTGGTCACTTCGGTTTAGAGGACGGCTTCGGACTTACGACTTTACCAGTTACTTAGAATTCTTAACTTCCAATGCATTCCGTCCGTTTGTATCATTGAATTCAGCTCACTCCATAGTTTCTCCCTCAACAATACTATTGGTAACGGTATTGGCTTTCTATTAGAAAGATACCATAAAAAAATTGGGTCCTGTGAATTAATATTAGACAAATATAATATTTAGACCAAATAACTTACTTCACCATTATCAAATTTGCTTCAATAAATCCTTTAAAACCTTTTAAAAGGATAATAGAAAAATTTGTTGACTTCAGAGCTGCAATCTATTTTCCAAAAATTTCAGAATTTCATAGGCTGGCAAGAAAACTAGCTCTGATGCCATTGTAATATCCCGAAATGGATATTTCCCCAAATTTCTCAAGTGTAACACAAATTTTTAAACAATATTTGCATGGAACAGATTTCCAAATATCCAACAAAATATCAGAAAATACTCAGTAAAACATATGTGAACTCCGTCACAAATCCACCTCAAGAGATGAAAGCCTAAAGGTTTCTGTCCTCAGGTTTCACAAACAAAAGCTCAAAGCTTTCCAAATCTCTCTAAGAGAAATAAAAAATCAAACATAATCCAAGCATCCCCGCAATGAACTCCTTTTAAGGATCCCTCCCGCAACTCTTCAGCTTCCCCCTTCTTTCGTCTTCTTCCTCTTTTGTCACCTTTTCCTTTTTAAAAAAATATTAAAGTGACTTTTAATAATGTGTATTCAGGTCCCCAATTAAGTCACTTTTAACATTTTATTAATGACTTGTAATTTTCTAATGTCCCCAAAAAGGTACATTACAGGATTAACACCATGGTTAGTACCATGATTAGGGTTAGGGTTTGTATCAAGGTCAGGATTAGGGTTTAGGATTAGGATTATTGTTAGGGTAAGGGATTACATCATGGTTAATATTATGGTTAGAGTTAGGGTTTTGATTAGGGTCTAAGTTTAGGGTTAGGATTATGGTTTATGGTTTAGGATAGGATTATAGTTAGAATTATGGTTAGGGTTAGGATTTCCAAATCATTGTTAGTATTATCGCTAGGGTTAGGATCAAGGTTTATCATTTAGGATTATGATTATGGTTAGGATTATGGTTTTGGGTTAGGACTCAAATAAGGGTTTAGGTTTACGCCATGGTTAGTGTTAGGTTTGGTTGTAGGGTTATGATCTTGTTTAGGATTAGGGTTATGGTTATGGTTTGGGTTAGGGTTTAAGGTTAGGGTGAGGATTAGGGTTTAGGTTTAGGATTATGGTTATTGCTTACATCGTGGTTAGTATAATGGTAAGGTTTAGGGTTTTGATTAGAGTTAGGGTTTAGGTTAGGGTAAGGGTTTACATCATGGTTAGTATTATGGTTATGGTTAGGGTTTTGATTATGGTTTGAATTTAGGGTTATAGTTATGATTAGGGTCTAGGGTTTAGGATTAGGATTATTGTTAGGTTTAATGTTTGGGTTATGGTCTTGTTTAGAATTAGGATTATGGTTAGGGTTAGGTTTTAATATAGGAAGGCCATTTGACAAGGAATGACAATGATTTTTGTACCCCCAAGAGAAAGTGGATATTGCTTTCATGCACTGATTTTTGAAATGCATCCTTGACCTGTTATGTACTTTCTTTTATCCTGCCAAAAATGATGTAAAAATTCACACAATATATCATTCACATAGGTGAATTGAACTAGATCCTTTTTGATTGGCTATATTTTGGAATAGATTGATGCATGGGCCATCTTCTGCTATACTTTAAGAGAGAAGAGATCATCATCAAAGCTATTTTTAAATTTTCTATTTGATATATCACTCACACTTATTTTGACAATTGACACGTACTATTGTGTATGCTTTACATATGAGCTTGTTTTCTTTCTGTTTTGTATCCTCATGCATAGGACAATTGAATTATTAATACACGCATGTGTTAATTTGTTGACAAGGACATGCAACTATAACATGAAGTGGATGCCTGTAGCATGTGTATACTCTTGTAACTTTAGAATTTGAAATATATAGAGGGTTAGATTGGAAAGTTTACATACATAGATCTTGGATTCTACTTTTTATTTCACTTCTGGTCAAGTCAATAGCATTTTAAATGATGAGTTAACTTCATTGACTGGTATATCTTCTATTTTCTTCCATGTTTCCAGATTACGTGTGTATGGTGGACCAGATAGTCCTTTGGGTTCATTCTTGTGATTTTTCTTTTAGTGTGTTTTTTCAGAGTGCTATGTTACTCTTTAAAACAGATTTATCAAATGTATTCAAATTTTCAATACATTGTAGCATTGTAATGCTAATATTCATTCCTTCTTTCACAAGTTCATAAACATTTATACGTACTTGTTTTTTTTTGAAGCTAATCAGTGGTGAGCATGTTGGTGCATTGGCAATGAGTGAGCCAAATTGTGAGTTTATTACAATTTTTCTATTTTTCTTCTAATTTGCACATATATTTGGAACTTCTCTGTTGTGTTGGAAGTCAAGAAATTTGAATTACACTAAATTTTACCTACTTATGCTTTACAAAATGCAAGTTTGTTGCCTAGGAACCTGACATAGATTCATTCTCAGCTGGTTCTGATGTTGTCAGCATGAAATGTAAGGCTGATCGTGTAAATGGTGGTTATCGGATTAATGGAAACAAAATGTGGTGTACAAATGGACCAGTGGCACAAACTTTGGTATTTCGTAACTTGTTTACAAGCTTTGTTCTCACATGTTTGTATTTCGGGACAACAACATTGCCCATTTTCATCAAATTTATAGATTCTCAAGTCTCAAATTATTTCCAGATGATATTTTTGGTACTATGCCATAAAAACTTTCTGTTCTTCATGTTAGCTTAGAAAAATTACAAAATTGATTTACCTTGGGATTTTCTTTGTATTTTCATAATGCATATGATACTTATTTACGATAATTTGATCTGTCATATGTTACAATTTCTTAATAATCATAAAAATGATGAATAAACTATGAGGATACACACTTAAAAACCTATACAAAATTAGCTTCATGAATTGGGACCCAGTTCAACCATTAGATGCTAACTTGTTTTACATATTAAAATCTAAAGTGAGAAAACAATAGGAACAAGGTTTCTGGTGATGCAGAGGGTAAGGTGAAATAGATTATGAATAAATCTGTCCATGCATGGGTTTTATGACTACTAGAGAAAACAAAGCATGATTAGATGTAAAAAGTGTTTTTTAGTCCCGCCTTTAGTGTAAATCAGTCATCTATGATGTTGAGGACATGGAATGAACATTGTCTTTCTTTGTGAAGGTATATGATTTGCAGATTACAAGTGTTTTGATATGGCACATCATAGATTACTGGAGTTTTTGCCCAGGTTAAAATTGACAACCTAAATTTACAAACTTGATACTTTCTTTTGTTCCAAAACTTGAAGATCACAATTGCAATCACAAGTTCCAAACATTGAAAATACTCCAATAAATAACAAAATGCATACAATCCTGTTCTGTATGTTTGAGTGAACATATGGGGGAGAAGTATGATACAAGGGAAATGGATCATGGTTTACCATTGGAAACATTAACTTCAAAATGTTTCTCATATTGGCAGTTTTTCTTTCTGTAACAATTGCATTTTGTTTTATTTGATGAAACTTGTATATGTAAGTATCATGTGTATTAAAAGTAATGTCCTATTACCCTTAGATGTATAAATAATTGAGTATATGTATATTTTTATAATTATCAATTCTAGTTGTATTTGTAATAGGGTATCTTGAAAATTTCCTGTATCCATCCAAAACTTAAGGTTGGTAGTTATTAAGGCTGACTGCCTATATACAACTTTAGGAGGCTATGCATTGTGGTGGATAGGCTTGTACGTGGAAGAATTGTTAGTGTTTGAATTCACATCATTGAGTGCGACTTAAAATGGAAAATATGTGTCGTAGAACTGCCCTTTCAGTTAGAAGGTAAGGCACCTATAAACAAAATAAAGCTTAAAACCTTAATTTGGCCAATATAACTTGTTTATTCTTAATGTTTACAACGTTTTTTTGGAGTGGTTTATGTTCATGTTGAATATAAACAAGGTTGCACAGAGACAAAGGTACTTGGAGACTCTGGTATTGGTATGGTTATTTTTTGAAAATAGGAGACGGGGGGTACTTGGAGATGCCGCTATTTTTTTCATTATAATTTAATAATTTATAGAAAATCTGAAAATATAGTGGACTGTAACTACAATTTAATGATACTTGGAGATTGTAACACCAAAATCCCCTACCAACACTATAATCCCCACTCATTTCTGCTGTTACAGTTGTTCTTAAATTCTCAAACCTCGAAATGGTTTCCAAAACAAGTAGATCACTAAACTAGCAAAGTCTCTGCGGAAGTCTCTGGTATGGGAGACATGTCCCTGATGGTCCCAACCGGTGCTGAGAGGGGAGGGGTGAATCAACACCCAATAAAAGTTGAAGACACTCTTAGATCTACTAAGTGTTACTACATGCAAAACATATCCTATAAAAGAAATGAACAACAAAAAATCACAGTAGCATAGAACACCAGATATATCACATGGAAACCCAAAATGGGAGAAAACCACGGTGTGAGTAGGAACTCACAAATTTTGCACTCTTTTGAAGTGCGCCTTGTGAAAAGCCTTCCCTGTTAAGGGATTGCAAACACACTGTTAGGTGCGATCTGATTAAGGGATTTAGAATAAGGCCTGTTAAAGCTTGCCTTGTTAGAGGACTTTAAAACATCAACTAGATGTCATCCAGTTAAGGGATTTAGTACAAGGGACTTGTTAATGTCCACTCAGATACTGAGATTTGGCTATTGCAATTGTTAGAGAGCAATAGAAGGGTTGATCTTTTGAAGTGGCTTTGCAGAGCCTGATAAGATCACTGTTTCATTTGCTGAGAGTCATCATCGGGCACCACTGATATGCTCTCCTCAGGTTACTGTGCTTCCTTGCACACTCTCCTCTTTTTCTTCTTCTCGTCTTCTTTTCCCTTTCTTTTGCAGTAGCTTTTATCAGCATGCTGTTTCACTCTTTCTTTTTGGCAGAATGAAGGAAAATGATTTTCTTCACTAACTAAAGAATAAATACACTTCCTACAGAGTGTGGGACAACTGCATAGAAGGAGAAAGATGCACATGTTGCTCAAACCAAATTACAAAAGATTTTCCCGCTCTTTGCCGTTGCGATCTCTTTTTGATCCACCATCTAGTCGTGTTTCAGTCATGAGAAGAAACATCAGATGCGTGTCACAAGCTTTCACTTAATAGAAGATCCGCCATGAATCCGTCATTCAGTCTTTTTAAAGGAAACATTAGATGCGTGTCACATACTTTACCTTAAAAGAAAATCCTCCATGATTTGTGCAATAAATCACGGTAAAAGAATCTCCTCAGTAGCCTTCAACTGTGCCTTTCACTGGTCTTTTCCTTAACAAAAAATCCTGCGTGGTCTGTGCAACAAATCTCGGTAGAAGAGTCTCCTTAGTGTTCGTCAACTGTGCCTTTCACCAGTCTCAATGATTACTTAACAATCATTGGTGACCGGTTTACACCTTTTCTTATGCAGTGTTCTGGTCTCTGTTTTCACCAGTCACTTCTTTGTTCTCTGTCTACATCAATCATTGCTCCGGTCAATGACTTCACTGGTCACTGTCTTCACCGGTCGCTTCTCTGAGCAGTAAGTGAAGTGTTGGACAACACTGAGCTCATCATCTTGTCACCGGTTTCCTAAACATTTTCTCTTGTCACTTGTTCCCTAGCATATGGACATTGTTAGTGTAGACATTAATGACATCAATGACAACACCATTGGTTATTACCGGTGGTCTCTTTACCGTTTACCGTAATGCCAATAGTTCCGTCTTCGGTACGTGTCCTAGGGGATTGGGGAAGTGTCTCCGTGCAACTATGAATATAAATAAATGATTTTTTTAAATTCCTCTGGGCAGAAGACACTTTTTCAACTGTAGGGAAAATATTTTTGTACTTTTTGAGTAAATGAATCCTATGACCTTGTGCTTATGTTGTTAAGCTAAAGTCAAAGATTGAATAGTCTAAGTACACAAGGGGAGATAGGTTTAAATAGGACACAAACACTTTGGTCAATTAGATTAGTGATTGGTATAAAGCCACAATCTCAACTTCAACCAAACTGGCAAACAAAGGTTACAAACTTGCTGAAATAAATTTAATCTATCTAAATGCACATAACAAGCAATACAAAAACTCTCAACAGAAATTTAGATGCAAGATAGGCATAATAAATTGTATTGAATCAATAACAAATTCTAGATTTGACAATAACACAAAGCAGCAATTTCAGTAGCTACACATGGAATTACTATGGGAAAATCAAATGTAAATTATAATGTTTACAAAGATATTGCTTGAAAATAAATAAAAAGCTAATTGCTACTTAGGAACAGACTACGTGCATGCAATGCAACTTTTTCTATTAAATCCTATCTTTCTAAAACTAAAACTAAACCGTTAAATTGTTAGTTAGATTGATGATAAAGATAATTGCAAATTGACACTTTAAGTCACATTTCTCATATGACAAGAGATCCCAAGATAGATGATCTAAAAATAGTTGACTTCAGGTTAAAAATAGAAATTGCTTAAAATAGTGTAGGCTAAATATAAAGATAGGTAAAAATGGCCTAGGCTATAGACAGGGAATTCCGAAACTAGAAGAAAGCTAAAAATGGCATGGGAATAGGTTTGACTAAAAATATCAAAACTTAAATCCTTTGAGAAAGGTGATGACTAAAAATGAGAGGTAAAAACAGATTTCTAGATGAGTCATTTTTCTTTTGACCATGGTTGACCCTTTGAATACATCTAAAAAACCTGAAGATCCACTTTAATATTTTGAATTTCTTTGATAGGCAAGCACTTTTTCTTTACATGTGCACCGATACACTATAAATAGGCTTTTGAAGTTTGACATTTGATTTCTTTTGTACATGTGTGCACTTCATCACTAGGTGCACACCTATGAACATGTGTTAAAACAATTTTTGCAGCTTGAAATGTCCCATTGCCAAGGTGCACATGTACACCGTAGATGCACAACTAATAATTAGATTTGAAAGTTGAGTTTGAAAGCACGTTTTCTTTATTGAGTTGTGCACGTGCACGTTAGATGTTCCCTTGATAGTTGGACTTGAGTATTCTCTTCATGAGTTCTACATGACACCCTAGACATGCACCAAATAATTGGATTGAAAGTTGAGTTTGGAATCAGATTTTCTTTAGTTATGTGTGCACTTGCAACTTAGACACACACTTGATAATTGGATTTGCGTATTCTCTTGGTGAGGTGCACAAGTACACTTGAGATGGGCACTTGAAAAAGGCTTCTTTGATGTTCGTATTTTGAATTCATTCTTTTTTGAGGTGTGCACTTCTCCTCTAGGTGTACTCTTGTCAATCTAAAACTTGAAGACATTTGATCTTCATTGTTAGGTGCATGCTTGATGCTCTCACGTGCACTTGTGAATTGATGTTTGATCTTCTAATTTTGATTGTTCAAGGCATCACAAAGATGCTGATTTTCAGTTGACATCCCTAGGGTGGCCATTGAGGAAGTTGGGCCACAAAATGTGGTCCAAGTAGTGATAGATGCAACATGTGTGCATAGCTGCAGGGAAGCTTGTTGAGGCAACCTACAGACATATTTGGTGGACTTTGATCTTCACTGTTAGGTGCATGCTTGATGCTCTCACGTGCACTTGTGAATTGATGTTTGATCTTCTAATTTTGATTGTTCAGGGCATCACAAAGATGCTGATTCTCAGTTGACATCCCTAGGGTGGCCATTGAGGAAGTTGGGCCACAAAATGTGGTCCAAGTAGTGATAGATGCAACATGTGTGCATAACTGCAGGGAAGCTTGTTGAGGCAACCTACAGACATATTTGGTGGACTCCATGTTGTGTGTATGACATGAACAATGCACTCAAGGGCATGTGGAAGATTGACTAGATTAGAGGAGTGGTTAGCAATGTGAGAGATGTGTAGATGTTTATCTTCAACCATGACACTTTACATGCACTCTTCAAGAACTTCGCGAACAAGGAGTTCTTGAAACCAGTTGAGACCAAATATGCATCCTATTTCATTTAGTTGGAGAGAATGCTTGAGTTGCAAGAGGCATTGCAACTCATGGTTACGACGAATGATTGGAATCAGTAGGATGAGGCCAAGACAAAGCAGGGGAAGAGGGCGAAGGAGATAGTGAAGATTGACATATTTTGGAGTAATGCAAAATACATAAGTCTCTATCATTGCTCCAATTTTCTAGGTAAGTAGATATGGGGATGGGGATGCACCTACCCTTGGAGAGGTGTATGAGTGCATCAATTTTATGCTTGACCAGATGAGGGTTGTTGTGCCAAGAGGACCCCACTTTAGCATTCTACAATGAGCACATTTGGCTAATCATTCAATGCAAATGGGACCAGTTGAACACTCCCTTGTACATGGCTGCTTATTTTTGAATCCGAAGTGGTACATACCTAGGCCTGATAGAGTTGCATCGATTCAAGATGATGAGGTGAAGGCAAGGTTCTTCAAGTGCATTGATAGGATGTATGGTGTTAAAATTGTTGGCAAGATTCACACTAAGTGGATGAAATTAGCCACTCTGAGGGGTTATTCGA
Source organism: Chamaecyparis obtusa (assembly GCA_027943335.1). Classification (NCBI taxonomy): domain Eukaryota; kingdom Viridiplantae; phylum Streptophyta; class Pinopsida; order Cupressales; family Cupressaceae; genus Chamaecyparis; species Chamaecyparis obtusa. The sequence continues at coordinate 466,269 of BSBK01000534.1, forward strand.
GTGCGGAAAAGGAAGATATAAGAACTATGGCATAGGAGGACCCGATTTTGTGGCGGAACTGTCATGGATAGAAATCAACGACTACCACACTAGCCATTCGTCTGCTATCTCAAGTTTCTAGTTCTTCAGCTTCAAAGAAGAAATGGTCTACTTATAGCTTCATCCACTCTCATAAGAGGAACAAACTTACTTCTAGGAGAGTAGAGAAGCTAGTGGCTACACATAGTGCCTTGCGTATAACTAATTGCCAGACACGTGTGTACAAGGAGAGCCCAATAATATGATGGATTGCAGAGGAGCCATCATAGGTTGATGAGGAAGAGGACGCATTGCCTTTAGATGCAAGGCTAGTTGGTGCTTGTCTGGCGGATCTTGACTATCAGAAGTCTCGTAGTTCCAGTGATGAGGAGTTTGTCTTGAGGGATGATTAGAGGCCTCCCTTCACTACATTTTGACATTTTGTACTTGTTTTGATATCAAGCTACTCATTGTAATCATCTTTTATGATATTTTGATCTTCATATAAATATAATAGAAATCTTCCATTCGTCGATTCAAAAATTTCATTTGTCAAATTGAAATTTTATTTAGTATTCCAATTCTATCGATATTCAATGTTCAGTGCAATGTTCAAGTATTTAGTATTACAATATTAGTATGTATTTGCAATTTTGCTATTTTACTTCTTAATATCTTATACAACTTTTCATAACTAGCAGTCTAGCATTTCAAGTACTATATGTATAGTACACAACACCTCCCTTCCCCCTACCACTATCCCCAAACTTAGGCCCTTTTATCCCCCGTCCCAGAAACCCGTTGTGACGAGTGGGGTAACTATGATTTTATTTCATTTGTTGAGTGTGAACTTATTATACTTGGAAAGTTTCAATTTGAAGCTATGTCCCCTTCACTTATGCGTGCACAATTTAAATGCATGCATCTCATGCTCCCTTGCACACTTGACATTACCTTTATCAGGTGCATCCCTCTGCTCTAAGTGCACACTACTATTAGAATAATATCTCCCTAATATTCTATTTATTATTTTAATGGTCAATATTGTAAATCTTGTAAATATTAGAATGTTTCTAGTATTGTAGATAATCTTTTGTTATTAGAATGTTTCTAATAACAAAGATTGTTTTGTAATAGAAACATCTTCTTTGTAAACTATAAATGAGCTTCTTGCTCATTCATTAATTTATCCAAATTTTTACCTATTACCTGTTGATTTTTATTGCTCGTTTAACCATGGGTATAATCATTGCCCTCCCAACCATAGACGAACTGCTATCGTCCCCTTGAGCACTCTAATATATATCAATCTGCACATCTACTTTTGTTCAATTATTCCCTTGAATGAGATCACACATCTCATAATATATATGCAAGAGGTGCTCTTTCAACAAGGGATGCCTCTCTTAATAATATATATTAATATAATTATATATGAAATAATTATGCTAATATAATATGATATTAATATCAATAGATATTATATTATTAATAGTTATATTTATCAATATATTTATATAATTATATAATCACAACCTTTATGTTGACTATGTCGGCCTGTGGATTCCGACCACAACTATAATAAAATCAACACTCCCTCTTAGCTAGGGAGGAATCCCACTCGACGTCAAAGTCATTTAGTAATAACCACCATCAATTAGTTTCCCATTGATTAGTTCCATATCAATTAGTGTCATTCATTAATTGTGAATCTGGAGAATGCTTTATTATTGTAAATGCTTGACCATCGATTTGCATAATGGCATAGTAAACATTCTCGTCTCAAGTGATGTGATGCATCACTTGAGACCATGTTAATTGGAATCTGGAGAATTCTTTATTATTGTAAATGCTTGACCACCGATTTGCAAAATGGCATAGTAAACATTCATGTCTCAAGTGATGTGATGCATCACTTGAGACAATGTTAATTGTCTTACCATCGAACAGTCCTCCTGATTCTAGAAATCAACACTCCCTCTTAGCTAGGGAGGAATCCTTCTTAATATTTACAAGTTACATCATCTTATTGTGATGATTGACCACAACGGCTACATCCATATGTGGAAAGGAAAGATATCACCTCTTTGTGATATCAACCATCATGACTTATCCATAGCTATCACCTCACATGATATCCACCATTATGGCTATCCATAGATATCACCTCATGTGATATCCACCATTATGGCTTATAGATATCTCCACATGTAATATCCACCAATATGGCTTATCCATAGATATCACCTCACGTGATGTCCACCATTATGGCTATCCATAGATATTATTTCACGAGATATCAACCATCATTGTGAGATCGTCAGCTCACAATGATGGTAAGATGCACAAGTGTTCATCATTGTGAGATCGTCACCTCACAATGATATTCACCATGGCTCATCCGAGGGTAAACACACAAGTACTAGAAAATCACCACAGACTCTCTCACGTGGTGTTGTCATGGCATCACACACATGACATCCACCATAAACCATATCAAAGGGTGGAGATAAGGGCTTACACCTAAAGTTTCTCTTCAAAGAGAAAAATGCATTAACAAGGGTTTGCACCTCAAACTTCTCTCTCACAGGTAAGAATGCAAAGCAGATCTTCATGATGACATGGTTCCCTTTGAAATAGATATCAACCTTCTGACGTCCTCATCCGAGGTTGCTTAATATGAAATGTCAGATTCCCTCTAAATCTGATATCAACCTTTTGATCTCCTCGTCCAAGGTTGCTTTTGATGAAATGTCAGACTCCCTCTAAATCTGATATCAACGTTCTGACCTCCTCGTCCAAGTTTGCTTGTGGTGGATAGTCAGACTTCCTCTAAATCTGATATCAACGTTCTGACCTCCTTGTCCAAGTTTGCTTGTGATGGATTGTCAGACTCCCCATGAATGTTAATTCCTCCTCTTTGAAGAAACTGATTGTAATGACAATCTGTATAGGTTCTCTCTCTTTGAGAGATGTATCCAATTATGTGCCACCAACTTAGTCCCAAGGCAACAGGCTATGTCTCCGTTCTTTAACTTGTGTGACTTCCTCATAGGATGTATCAAGCTCTTCTTCCATTGAATGTGATTTCTCATCATCTTTTTTTTTAAAAACTTTATTTGCTCCTTGATCTGTCCTAGAAGCATTTTAGAGAGAGATTACTAATAGTTCATAGAGTTAAACTATCCCGAGGAAAGATACCAATGCTAGAAGCATACAAGATTCGCTATCCCAATGTTATAGTATGAATCAACTACATAAAATTCATGATGAAAAGGTATGATCATAAAAATATTTATCTCTTGTAGTCAAAGGATTACGCCCTCCAAGCAATACTCATACAACAAGAACCATTGATGGAGTTTAAGCCATCTCTAACTTCCACTAATTCAATCGTTGCTACTCTTGCAGGAATCAGTACTTAGAACAAAAACAAGATCTGCTATATCCTTACTAAGCGGCGAGATTTATTTTCTGCTTGTCCTTACTTGCTGTGCATTTTATTACATGACAGACACAGGAACAATTAATTCCAGTTTTCCTCTGAAAACAAATATCCAATTGACTGCTGCTGCTTCCATTTACAAGAATGTGTTACAGCTTACAAAAGGCCGGTCAGGCATTGGTTAAGCAACTAATCCCAACATTGTTCCTTCTGATTCTCTGGCAAGAATTTTCAATGCATTTCCAATTCATCTTGGGATTGAACAAGGTTTTAGTGTTCCTATGGAATGCACAAAGATTAATGTTTGAGACGAAATTTAGAAATACATAGAATATAGATGATGATGGGTGGCAACCATATGAAGTTTACGTTGTGATGAGGAACTCAATCCTTGCAGAATCAATCCTTCAGCGTCAACTCATTTACATATTTCTAGATAGATTTAAATATCAGAATGACTCCAGTAGAGATCTCAGAATCATCTCCTCATCATTGGCGATTAAACATATTGTTATATCTCACATAGCGATATCATTTGATTATCAGCAGAATACAAGCCACACCTTCATTGTTCATATCCGCGGCTTTCAACATCTGTATACTTCCTCACAGAGTGACATGTTTTTCAAAAATTTGCGGGCAAACTTGGTGACCCTCACCACAGAGTTTGACCTATCAATACAGCAATTCAATCCTTATTAGCAAACAAGATCCATAATTTGATCAGAGACATCAAGAAGGGTCGGCAACACTCTTTTCGAATCCTGTTACATATAAATCACCTCCATCTTATGTGACATACTCTAATAGTTAGTGGACTGTTGATAGCGATATACCATTGTAAGCCACAGTAACCATTACTACATCCAATTCTCACACTCGCACATTGCTGCCGCAAGGTCAAGTCAAAGATCAGATTTGAATACAATACTGTGACTGGGCGTTCCCACATAGAACCAGATCTTTGATGCTCCAATAGTAAGTCAATCACACCTGAGACAACTTCAAATATTTAATATTTGCTCCTCATTGATATCGCTCCCAATGATGATCTGCCACATTTATATAATAATTGATGCCTACTACTTGCCAACGTGGACAAACATTACATATAGCTGTTGGTGAATGGAGAAAATCGATGCCTCTTAAAGCATATATCACACCTCTTCAATATATCGATGTTGTTTTTCTTTAATAATCCCACAACATTAAATATATTCACCATTATTAATATCAGCCAGGATATCAATGTGTGTGAAAACATATATTACTTTTCATTTATGTATAACACAACCAGTATATATCTCTGCTGCCAATGGAGGATGTCAACATGTAGTGGAAAAATATATCACAACTCTTGTGCAGTGAGTTGACCTTTCTTTGTTTACCTTCCGTACATGTATCGCTGCCTTGACAGAGATATATCGTGCTCTTCCTTCGTCACTGTAGTATATATTTCATAACCACGAAAAAACAGAGAGAAGAAATAGTGACATTGCCACATGTAAAATCACAGGTTCAATGGAGGCAACTTCTAAAAAATTTGAAGAATTTTCAATGCCAAAATGATGCGAATCTGCGGACAATGTTATGTGAGGATGTACATCAGATCTCTTTGTTGTGAAATGTAGGATCAAGTAGAAATAAATATTATTATGTTATAGCAGAGATTGGATGTGATGGAGAACAATTGCCACTGTGATTGATTGTTTTACCAACAACACCCGATTCATATATATATGATGTTAATAGTCACGAACATGTAGAGACATGTCCATACGTGGCAGTTGCCACGTAGGGACATGTCTCTACATTACGTAACTTATTATGAATGCCAAACGGTGTGTATTAATCTTTGTTTATATGCTGTTTCATAACCGTCACCATTAGTGACTGAACGGTGTTTAACACAACACGTATGATTTACGGTAAGCATGATAAGTATCGTGCACTGTAATAACATTACAGTTAGCACGATAATTATCGTGACTGTAATGTTATTACAGTAGCACAATAATTATCGTGCTACTTATCATATATGGTATTAGCACTTACTATATCATTAGTGATACTCGGTGATATACTTCAATTCAACATAGTGACATGACAATAATATATATATATCCATTGTTCTATTATGACTATGACTTGAATACGAAATGAAGCTATATCTCAACACTCTTTTCGAATACTCAATTCTCTGATTGAAAAGGTGATTTCCCTGAACTTGGGACCTATATATTTGTCGTGTTCATGGATGGTATCTCCTCCCGTTGATAATGTAATTTTCTGGTAATATATGATCCCATATTCGCCTCATCTATAAATATATTCACTGATATCCCCCTGTAGTGAATGAATGAATGACGGTGAATCTCGGATGGCTCAGAGTCTTAAGGAAACCTATTGCTGTATCCATTGCAACTCACATGTGATTCCAGTAGTCAATGATATCTCATATCATTATCTTTGGTGCTTCTAAAGAATTGATGCAATTCCCTTGAAATATTGATTGTATTTTGTATTTGAAACTAATTCCATTCCTTTCTTTTCAATATGGTACTTTTGTCGAGTGTATCTTTAATTCCTCTCCCGTGAATGAAGACTATCATCGCCTGTTGGATATATTCTTGCGGATTGGATGATTTGCATATAGTACTACTTGATAGGTGTTTTCCAGTGCCTGTAAATTTTGAGTACATGCGAAATAGTCCCATTTCCTTCTCAATTACTCATAAATCGCACAAGCCCCTAGGACATGCGAAATAGTCCCATTTCCTTCTCAATTACTCATAAATCGCACAAGCCCCTAGGAAAGCACATTACTCTAATACCATGTTGATTTTTTACTGCTTGTTTAACTACGGGCATAATCATTGCCCTCCCAACCATAGACGAACTGCTATCGTCCCCCCGAGCACTCTAATATATATCAAATTGCACATCTATTTTTGTTCAATTATTCCCTTGAATGAGATCACACATCTCATAATATACATGCAAGAGGTGCCCTTTCACCAAGGGACGCCACTCTTAATAATATATATTAATATAATTATATATGAAATAATTATATTAATATAATATAATATTAATATTAATATATATTATATTATTAATAATTATATTTATCAATATAATTATATTATCACAATGATAATATAATCACAACGTTTATGTTGATTGTGTCGGCCTGTGGATTCCGACTGTAGCTATAATAAAATCAACTTTACCTGTGTAATATGGCATTAGAGCTAAGCTAATTATTTCTTTTTGAAAAATTTATATTTGCTCTTAGAAATGATTTGTTTTCTAAATTTTTCAAAATTCTGGGCATTTAAGGCTTTCGCTGAAGATTTTTTCAAAATTTTACTTGCAACTCATAGGATCCTCCTTTTGGGAGTTAGTTTTTGTGCAGATTTTCGTGGCCAAATTTGATGTTTTTTGAGCTGTTCACGAGGCTGTTTTTGTCATTTTAGCTAAACAAGACCACACATTTAGTCATTTTTTTTTTGCTAAACACGCCGTTTTTTGTGAATCTCTCACATTGGTCGTTTGTTCCCATTGCCAACATTTTCTGTTAATACGACAGTCGTTTCATAGTGTTGGTTCGTATCTTCTGCACACGTTTTTGTTTCTAGGTGTTTCTTGAATCGACGGGATGAGAATCTGAGAAACAACGACCATTTTTCTGGTTACCCGACCTGCCTTTTGGTCCTTTTCTTTTGCAAACAGGACTATATTTTTAGCCGCCTATGTTTCGTAGCTACCTACAAGGGTTTTTCTTTGGTAAACGACCTTTCTTGCAGTCAACATTTGCTAAAAATGGGCTTCTTTCTCAGTTCATGGCTTGCTTTTTTTTGAGCGATGGCCCTTTCGATGCTTTTGACGGATTTTTGTTTGTAGTCCGTTGCCTTTTGTTTGTGTTCAGATCAAGCCACAACCATCATTTTTTGCAAATACGACTAGGGTTTCTTGAAAGCGTGACCTGCATTTCTGTTCTTCCAAAAATTCTCCATTTTTTTTACAAGTTGCATATCTTCTTTAGTCGCCTAGGGTTTTTACCAACAACCCTTTGGTTTTTTTTGTCGAACTCAAATTTCGATTGCAAATTTTTGGTGGGTTTTTTGAGAGCTTTTTTGGGTGTCTGGCAAACTTTTTAGGGTCTATCAAAATTCCCACATTGGGATCCGTGCCCAATTTTTTTCTATTTAGCCTCGATATCAGTACCTATTTTTTGCCTCAATCTTGTTCAAAACATGTTTTTTCTTGTTGATCTTATTTTGCCTCAATATTTGTGCTGCCATTCGGTCAACCACCTTTGACCTCAGTTTTCTTCAATGGCATCTTTGACGAATATTTTGCTTGAGGGGAGTTTGAAATTCAACGGAAAAACTACAATACTTGGAAGCAACGAATGATGACAATCTTTGAATATAGATGTCTTGACAAAATTGTTTTGGGCAAGACTAATTGTCCTATAGATGAAGGCAAAGAGCAAGACAAATTTGATGAGCAAAATTGAGAAGCTATCATGCTTATCAAACTCTCCATTACTCATGATTAATTGCTGCTGGTTCCTTCTGTCGAAACAGCTACAAAAATTTGGAGCCATCTAAAAGGTTTGCATGAAACCTTTGATAAGAGTTGTGCGTTCTTCTTGAAGAACATGCTCTTCATGATCATGGTGGATGAATAGGTGTCCCTGTAGGATTATCTCAATAAAATCAACGACATTCGAGATCAGTTGGAAGCCATTGGACGCAAAATGGAAGAAGACGTGGTGGTGATCACCCTGAAGAGTCTACCATCTTCCTATGAGCACTTTGTTGAAACTCTCAACATTGCTTCCACTCATGTTGATGTATCATTTTCTGATCTCTACATAATGTTTTTAGAACAAGATCATTGGAAACAACAATTTGGCAGTAGTACCTGTTCATCTTCGAACACACAAGCTTTTTCAGCTAACTCTTTTCATAAGGATACAAACAACTATCAATTTTCTCAGTCTTCTTAACATAATCCCTTTGCTCAGTCATAAGAAGGCCTGAAGAAGAAAAATATTCAGTGCAACTACTCCCATAAGTTTCGTCATATGAAGCTAGAGTGTCGTAAATGCTTAGCTTCTCAAGCCAAGCAATCTAGTTCACAGCCTAAAGCACATGTAGCGGAGCACACTGAGCAGAGTGAGTCTGCCTTTTATGCCTTCATGGCTAAAAGATTTGTAGATCATGTCAAATCTTCTGCCTGGTTTATTGATTCAAGTGCCTCACGCTACTTCACTCATCATCGGGATTGGTTCATAGATTTTCAGCCACTCTCAGATTCAGATAGTTTTGGAGGGGAAGAGTACACCATTGTCGGAAAAGGCAATATACAAATTCAGTCTTGGAGGGGGGAAATTGATTTTCCTTGATATGTGCTATGTTCTAGGAATGAAACTCAACCTTCTCTTTGTTAGTCAAATTTTGAGGCATTCTCCTTGGCTAGATGTGCCCTTTATTTCACATCAGTGCAGTATCATTAATTGGGAGACTCAGTCTATTGTTGCCGTAGGGCTTGAGGATCATGGTCTATTCAGACTTGTTGACTTTGGCGATTCTTAGGAGCTCGCTATGGCAGTCCATTACTCCCCTATTAGTACACTCTGGCATCAACGATATGAGCACTATCTTTCTCATCTTGTTTGGGAAGATGTTGTCATTGGACTGTCAGAGATTCAGACCCAGAAGCTTGGAGTTTGCGGAGCATGTTAGGCTAGGAAGCAACATCTCACTCCATTTTCGAATGACGACTCCTAAAGAGCCTCTAAGGTATTACAATTGGTCCATGCTGATGTTTGTGGACCTATGGCTACTCCTATTACTGGGTCTAGATATTTTTTACTTTTTTGTTGATGATATCAGTTGTAAAATGTGGGTGTATTTCCTTCATAAAAAATCAAAGGTTTTTGTTTTGTTTCAAAAGTTCAAAGTATTTGTAGAAAAAGAGTTTGGTCAACAAATTGTTACTCTTAGAATTGACAATGGGGGAGAATTTTGTTCCTTTGTCTTCTCCCATTTCTGTGAACATGGCATAAAGCACCAATTAACAATACCCTACACCTGTTAGCAAAACGGTGTGATTGAACGTAGAACCGCATGATCATCGAAATGGCCTGGTCTATGCTTGAACACAAGAGTGTTCCAAAGAAATTTTGGGCTGAAGTAGTCAACACTGTCGTCTATCTTCTCAACCGCTCTCCTATAGTGACTGTCAAGAAGTAGACTTCGGGGGAGGCTTGGTCAGGCCGTAAGCCCAGAATCAGTCATCTCAAAGTTTTTGCCTCTGCTGCTTTTGTTTGGATTCTTGATGCTAAATACACCAAGTTCGATGCCAAGAGCCAGAAACTCATGCTAACCAGCTATAGTGATAATCACAGCCTACCGACTAGTTGACATTTAGACTAACCGTCTCATCTTTAGTCATGATGTGGTCTTTAACGAGGAACAAGGGCCATTTTAGCTCTCTCCTCTAGTTATGGATTCAGAGGATCAGTGTCTCAAGGCTCAAGACTTGGGTGTGTGTTTTCCATTAGGTCCACTTGATGGGAGGGCTCTAGCTGGGAAGGCTCCAGTTGTTCCTGTTCCTGTTCCTTCCTCTCCATCAGTTCCTTCTCATGCAAGATCACCCAAACATGCTGCTACACCACCTAATTTTCCTCAGGATTCATTCGATTTTCTGTTTGATGATGATGATCTTGTTGCACCTCCTGCTTTTGATGTTGACACTTTTATAAGCCGGCCTAAATGGTGGGCTAAAACGATTGGCGATCTTCATGATGATGAGCTCATCAAGGGTAGAACTGCTTGACAGAAGAGCAAACCTTTTGATTCTGTAAATTTTACTCTCATGGCCAACATTCACAATATGTATGAGCCGCAAACATACACAAAGACAAAAGGGATACTTGAGTGGGAAGAAGCTATGAAGACAGAGCACCATAGTCTGTTGAAAAATAACACTTGGATTCTGTTAGATCTTCCTTTAGGAAAGAAACCTGTCGGATGCAAATGGGTCTAAAAAGTCAAATACAAGGCTGATGGTACTTTAGATAAGTGCAAGGCTTGTCTTGTTTGCAAAGGCTTCTCTCCGCGGGAAGTAATTGATTATCCAATAACAAAGATGAGCACTATTAGATTTGTCCTAGCCATGGTAGCTCAATGTGGCTAGAAGGTTCATCAAATGGACATCAAGAGTGCCTTCCTGAATGGTGAGTTACAGGAAAAGGTTTACATGACACAACCCCTCCTGGATTAAAAGTTGTTGGTAAAGAACACCGGGTACTTAAACTGGTGAAAGCATTCTATGGCCTCAAATAGGGTCTTTGGGCATGGTACATGAAAATTGATAAGTATCTCACAGATCAGAATTTCTAGAGGAGTCCTGCTGACTCAAATCTATATGTCAAGACTACTAGCAGTGACATCATCCTCTTGGTTATTTGTGTTGATGATCTCATCATCACTAACAGTTCAACATCTTTGATTCAGGAAATCAAACAGAATTTATGCTAGTCTTTTGACATGACTGACCTTGGGCTTTTGCACTACTGCCTAGGTGTCGAGGTTTGGCAGCAGTCTCATGGCATCTTCATCTCTCAGTCTAAGTATGCAAGGGCTCTTCTAGACAAATTTAGAATGCAAAAATTTGGCCTAAAGTTGTCCACCGGATCTTGTTCTCTAGTTGAGAATGAATCCTCATTCAGGCAACTAGTGGGTAGTTTAATCTATCTCACCGCTACTAGACCTGATCTGAGCTTCCTAGTGAGTTACATATCACGCTTCATGCCAGCTCCTACTTTAGAACATTGGATTGCAGCGAAGCGCATCTTGCGCTATGTCAAGGGCACTTCTGATTTTGGTATCTTCTATGGACATACCAAAGATCCCAGCCTCATCAGATACATTGATTCGGATTGGGGAGACTTTGTTTGGACCAGTAAGAAGCAACAAGTTGAATCTCTTTCCTCGACATAAGCTGAATATTGAGGAACAATCAAAGCAACTTGTGAGGCAGTTTGGCTTTGAAGGATGCTTTCAAACATCCAGATGTCTCAGACAAGCCCTTCACCCCTATTTTGCGACAATCAAGGGGTGCTCAAACTTGCCAAAAATCCAGTCTTCCATGAGAAAACCAAGCATATTGACCTTCATTGTCACTTTATTCGCCAATTGTTTGAAGATGGATTTGTAGATTTGCAATATGTGTCTACAACGGATTAGACTGTCAATATTTTCACCAAGTCCCTACTTCCAGAGAAGTTTGTTAAGTTCAGGGGGTGTTGATGTTATAGCGGCATGAGTTATCTTTCCCTCGTATAGTCGCTTCACTTTGTAACGTCAAGACAATGAAGGGTCAAGACAATTTTATATTCTTCTAGGAGGAATTTACATGGATACTATAGATTGATATCTTTTGCTTCAAGGAGATCAATACTAAGGAGAATTCATTATTGTCTATATATTCACATATAGAGAGGTGCTATTATCATTGCTATAGTTCGGTCTAGTGTGTGGCCATATTGTAAATTTGTCTTTTGCTTTTTCATTAAATATAAGTGATATATTTGTGGCTGGGTTTTTCTCGCTCAAGTTGAAGGGTTTTCCCAGGATAATTCGTTGTGTCCATTGTTGTATCTATTATTTCTTCTGTCTCATCTTTGATCTAAAAACTAACATGGTATCAAAGCGGGGTTAAGAAAAGATCCAATCAGATTTGAGTAAGAGGTCAAGGCAACTCGCTAAGGTAGTCTCTCAAGAATTCAGAGATGGTGTGGCTGCAAATAAAACTTTGACAGACTTTGGGCAGCGTCAAAGACCAGACCAAGATCGGTCTGGCCATAGTTAGCCTAAAACACAATCGGATTTAGGACTTGGAATTCGGGATCGTGAAGGCAACGAGTCACAATCTTGAATCCTGCAGAGGACGATAAGTTTGCTATGCAGTTTTTGCAGATTGTTCTCATGTGCCGAATTGTGTGAAAGATGCAGCGAAAGCTTTGAGCAGAAGATTCAACAGAATGCGACAATCGGTGGTGGCATTAAAATGCGTGAGATTACTTCATGGCCTGGTGCGATTTGGGGATGAACGTCATGCAAGAGCTGTAAGATTGCTTGTGTTTAGCCTCTTCAATTTAAAAGATGACACTTCTTTGAGTTCATGCGTGTGTATTGTTTGTTTGTAGATGAGGCCCTCGAGTGTTGTAGCGTTGAGAATGAGTTTCATGGCATTGAAGAGGATGAGAAAGTTTTGGTGAGTTTGATGGACAAAACACCCAAATTTCAGCGGCTTTTAGATTGTGCAATTGCATGTCTTCTGACGTCGGCAGCACAAGGGAATAGATTTGTTGTTATGACATTAGAGCTCGTGGTGAGGAAAAGTTTCAGGCTTTATGCTCAAAATTGTTCTTTCGTTGGGACTTTGGTTGATAAGTTTTTTTTAAGACTTGGATATATTTTTTTAAAATCCGAGTCTAAAGAAGTCCTGGAAAGATTCAAAGAATTCAAGGCCCAAGTTGAAAACAGTTATGGGAAAAGAATTAAAGTTCTAAGATCAGATAATGGAGGGGAGTACACCTTCGGAGTATTTCATAACTTCTGCATTGAGGCAGGTATCAAGAGGGAGTTCTACTGTGATTTCTTGGTGTAGTGCAGGAAACAAACATCTATGGCCCAAAGCACTGCAGAAGCTAAATACATTGTAGCATGTGTAGTAGTTTGAGAAGCAATGTGGCTTCAAAAGATCCTTGCAGGATTGTTTGGTCAAACATTGGAGCCAACTGTGATTCATTGTGATAATCAAAGCTGTGTGAAGCTCTATGTCAATCTAGTGTTTCATGATAGAACAAAACATGTGGAGATCAAATATCATTACATCAGAGATATGGTGTTGAGGAAAGCTATTAAACTCAAGTATATTTGCACTAATGAACATACAATTGACATTCTCACCAAGCCTCTCTTTAGAGTGAATTTTGCACATTTTCGAGACAAGCTTGGTGTTGTTGATAATGTTGTCCTTGCTGAGAGGGAGTCTTAGCATCAGTGATCCTTGCTACTTGGTACTTGCTAAAATGCATATTTCTTTGAGACGGAGAAATATGAGGTAAAAGTCCTCTTCCATCTCTGAAATGAAGATGTTGCTCTTTCCACTCATGGGAGTAGCCATGGGGAATGTCATGTTGAGAGACTCCATGACGACATCACGTTGAGTGACTCCATGATGAGCACTTGTGATGCAGTCAAGGATGGAGAAACCCACAAAAGATCAGTCCAACCTTGCAGCCAACATAAACACAACAAAAACAATAGCTAAGATACCAAAGAAATGAAAGATCAACCTTCAATTATTATCAGAAAATCTGTTACAACAGATTTGCAACATGCAGTCTTACACGCCAAGCATACATGCCTAATTATGATTAGAAATCCCTTACAAACTCTAGCCAAACTATGGCCAAATAATCTTATGAAAATCACCTATCTCTTAGGAATAATTCCATAAGCTTATATAGCCAATACAACCATCGGTCGACCCAGAAAAGATCACATTTCCCAAGAATAGAGAAAACATAATACAAGTAATAGGTCGGCTCCCAAATCCCTAGGAACAACCCCCAATGAATAAAATAAGAGATGCAATCACATAAGAAGGTTGGCCTCAAACATAAAAATGCGCTGGCACGATCACAATCGTGAAATCCAATCAGTAGATCGGAAGATCGACCGGTGAACACAAAGACTGATTGGTAAATGAAGAACATGATAGTCTTGCCAAGAATCTGCAATAACTCCCGTACGATGAATCCAAATGAGGTGTGGCCATAGGATAAGGTTCATGGTGAAGCCACAAACACACTGTAGAAATCGCAACTCAAACAAGTACAGATCGACAACAACCCGAAACACTTGACTGATCAACAAGACACTAAATATCTTTTTGGTTGATGCAAGATTGCTTAGAGCCCAAGATGCTCTTGCATCAACTTGTGCACATGCCTTTTTCTGCACATGGGAATAGCCATGGTGGACGCAATGTTAAGTGACTCCATGACGTTATCAAGTTGAGAGATTTTGTGATAGACTCTTTTCCACAAATGGGTGTAGCCATTGTGGGTGTCATGTTGAGAGACTCCATGACATGAATATTTGGAAAGATACCTCCCTAGCTAAGAGGGAGTGTTGATGTTAATAGTGCAAGAGTTATCTTTCCCTCCTATAGTCGCTTCACTTTGTAACGTCAACACAATGAAGGGTCTTCACTTTGTAACATCAAGACAATGAAGAGTCAAGACAATTTTATATTCTTCCATGAGGAACTCGCATGGATACTGCAAATTGATATCTTTTGCTTCAAGGAGATCAATACTAAGGATAACTCATTATTGTTTGTATATTCACATCTAGAGAGGTGCTATTATCATCACTGCAATTTGGTCTAGTGTGTGGCCATATTGTAAATCTATCTTTTGCTCTTTCATTAAATATAAGTGATATATTTGTGGCTGGGTTTTTTCTCCCTCAAGTTGGAGGGTTTTCCTAGGATAATTCATTGTGTCCATTGTTGTATCTGTTATTTCTGCTTTGTCTCATTTCTGATCGAAAAACTAACAAGGGGGCTCCTTGGTGTCGTAGACAAATTGACCATTAATGGAGGGTATTAGAATAATATCTCCCTAATATCCTGTTTATTATTATATTAATGGTCAATATTGTAAATCCTATAAATATTAGAATGTTTCTAATATTGTAGATAATCTTTCGTTATTAGAATGTTTCTAATAACAACGATTGTTTCGTAATAGAAACATAGTTTTTGTAAACTATAAATGAGCGTCTTGCTCATTTATTAATTTATCCAATTTTTTACCAATTACTTGTGTAATAACTACAAGAGTCAATGCCATAGCCAATTTTTTATTTTAACTTTGCCCTCTCGAAGGTGTATTGAGGCATTTTCTCTTTATAGAGGTCCCTTCAAAATGGAAACTCTAGGATTGAATTTGGATGAATCTTTCCATTCAAGTGGTCACTTATGAGTGCATTTTGAAACTTTAATTTACTTTACCTGATTCTACACTTTAATTTCAGTACACACATCTTCGAAATCCATGATCAAATGCACACCTCAATACTATTTTTTTTTTCTAATCTTTGCACTTCTTTACCATCTATTTATTTGCCTCAGATAGGTGCATTCTTGATAAGGAATTATTGTCTTTGGTTTTAAAAACATGATACCTTACTCCTATATCAGTTGCTGATTGTTGTTTAGACAAAACAAATGTAGATGACTTCAAGGGCTCCATTCTCTGATCTTGTGAACATTTAGAAAAGTGCCACAAAGATGACAAGAAAAACAAACTAGATAAGATCTGATCATGACTTGTGCTTTGGAAAACAATAGATGTCAGCTTTAAACTTGACACCATACAAAAAAATTGTATGGCTACAACAAGAATGTGTAGTGAACCTTTGCAAGGAAGCTCTTGTGAGTAATGATCCAAACACAAATGGCCAGCTCTATGCCAACACATGCGCCCTTGACATTGAGCAAGCCATGTGGTGAACCAATGTTCTGGCTGAGTTTACAGCTCTCATAGAACATGCAGATGATTTTTGTGTTCGACACACACTCCTTAAGCCAAATGAAGGGTTCCACAGCTCTTGGAGATTGTGGTCTATCTGCCCTCAAAAGACTCAATCACAACTAAGCTGTACATTCAAGAAGCGTGGGCTTCGTAAGTTGCAGCAATTGTGGCGAGGCAAACATGGATTGATTTTCTGATACGATGGTCAAGAGTTAGACCTCGAAAAATCATTGACAAACACAAAACAGAATGAAAATTTGTCCATCGACAAGCAAGGAAATTGATGTGAGAAACACTAACCCTTTCATTTATTTGGTATATCTGGATAGGCTTGTGCAGGGGATGGAGGTGTTACAGCGCAGTATAGTACGTGAGCAAAAACTGCTGCTAACATTCTACAAACCCCTAAAATGCTCCTGAGAGCTACAAAATCGTAGAAAGTCTGAGAAAAATTAAAATCACTTTTATTTACTTATTGTGGATAATTTGATTTGGATAACTTTCCTCGTTCTTTTGTGGGGGAATACTAAGTGATAAACTCTTGGGTTACAAAAATTTGGTCAGTAAGGTTTAGCAGGTCAAATTTAGGAAATCACTCCACAAAGATATTAACAAAGTTTTGAATTGTGTGTGATCAATGACTGCTGAGCTACTTGACATTTTTGCTGATAATGAAATATGAAAGGGTTACTATCATGTTTGTGGAATGATGCAATGCTGAAAGCTTTAAGAAAGTTTGTCTTTTTTTTGTCCTCAGAGCTGCAGTCTAATTATGCAATGTCCCTTCTTATTCTCCTTTTATAATTTCCTGCAAAACCGACGTTAGTACAAAATATTATACAATATTTGCATGATTCATACTCTACTCTAAGTTAGTAAGGGGGGGATTTGATTCTTAGGGCTGCCTCTAGGTCGGGCTTCATAGAATTCCCGATTCTTGGCTTGAGGGATATAAGATCCACTCTAAGCAACTGGGCTATCGACACATCATCCCATAGAGCACTGCCCATTAGAATCTCTTGGAAGCAATAAATGCTATCCAAGTCTATGCATGTGCATATGACTGGCATCAATATATATACTGCCTACGTGAGATTATAATAATCTCGAGAGTAGGAAACCTATAACAATTTCCTCTAGCCCCCTCCAGATATGGGGATCCATCTCTAATCAATATAAGATTCATTTTATATGGAATCCATATCATCATCTATGGTGGACATCGAAAATGTACAATCCTTAATATTGATTATATAATCATTATTTTTAGATTTATTCATAAGAGAAATCCAGAATTACTTAAGATTGCATTGATTTTACATAATATATATATATGTATATCTTATTTACATATATATGTCTGTAAAATATATATAAATGTCTATAAAAAATAGAGTAATTCAGATATATATATATATATATATATATATAAATAAAACAATAATAATTAATAAAGAAATATTTAATATACCATTTGTTGCTTACAGACTGCGTTTTCTTTTTCTGTTGCAACTCTGTTATTTCCTTTTTGTCGTCCATAACTCCTTACCTATCTTCCTGTTTGTATTTCTCTTTGTTCTCCTTTTTTCCCCGTGTCCCTTTAACCGCTGTCTGGCATCCGTTAAGGATGTGTGTGGGAGGGGGAGTCACGTCCCCTCCACACTGGTTGACACCCCTTAGGGGGTGCGACTGGTCGCAGCCTGTTGCAGCCTGAGCCTGTAATCCAGTAGCACCTTCTAAGGTGCGACCTTACACATCAGTCACCCGCCCCTTAGTTTATTATAATATTTTAGTTGTTTATTATTAAATAATATTATTAATTTATATATTATTATTAAATGGTTAATATTAATAATAATATTAATATATTATTATTAAGTGATTATTATTATTGAATAATAATATTATTAATATATTATACATTATTATTAAATGGTTATTATTAATAATATTATTAATAATATTATTATTTATTATTATTAATATTAATGTTTAATTTATATAAACTAATATATATTATTAGTATTAAATGATTATTTTTTTAATAATTAAATAATAATGTTATCAACAATGTTTAATCTAATAATGGCAACATTATGTTAATTAGGAAATGATGTTTCTATTTTAATAATGATATTAACTTCAAACGTAAGTAACCATATTACCAATCTTTTGATTAAACAAACTTTACTTAATTGTAATAATTTTTTTGAATATGTCTTGTTCGTATGAGTTTTACTTGGGGGACATAACAAATTATCCTAGAAAAAGTTTCTAAGCCAGAAGATGCCTTAGTGTATTTCAATCCTTCTGCAATCTACTTGTACCATAAATCATAGCGTTACTAATACAAGAAAATTATCTATTTGTTCAATGCATTTGCTGATCTCTGAAGCTGCTTTCTCTGTACTATCTCTAACACATGTTTCTTTGACACAGGTAATTTATGCAAAAACAGATCTAAATGCAGGCTCGAAAGGAATCACTGCATTCATTATTGAAAAGGGCATGGAAGGGTAATTTTCCTATAATATGCTCTTTTGTGATCACCAATTAATTTTTTGACCTCAGGTCCTCTTCTTCAGAAATGAACATCTAGTTGCTTTAACATTTATTCTTTAATTCATTCTAGTTCCTAGTCGTTTAGACCTCCCATTTCTTAAAAGATTGTATTTTTGAAGGAGTATGGCGAGTTCTTCTCCAGGCTTTTTTTAAAAGTCGGGTATTTTATATCGTATTATATGTTTAGTTTAAATATTAAATAAAACTTAATATATATTTAGATTTGGTTTTAAATCATGTTTAGTAATCTAAATTAATTTGATTTATATAAATTATGATTAATAATTTAAATTAATTCAGTTTAGATTATTCATTTATTATATAGTTTAACCAAATTGGAATCTATATGATTGTAGATTTTTATTTAGTAAACTTCTAATTAATTTTGTTCTAATAATTGGGTAATTTTAGTTAGGCCTTTGCATATAACTTTGTATGCTGGGATACATTCCGATGTAATTTGTTTTAGAGTTTGAATCTAGTTAGATGGATTGTGATTTCTTAATTCGAGTGTGACACATATACAAACATGCTTGGTATGATTATGATACACATCGTATGCGTAATGTAACCTTATTTAGTTGTAATTCATATTGACTGTATGAACTTAATAAATGTTATGCTTCCATTGAAATTGGGCTTTTTGTCCTATTAAGTTCATTGGACGACAAGAGGGGATATTCCTTGTTTATATCAATGTTGCAATGTTTATGTTCAGAATTTTCCTATTAGGTTTATACCAATCTATAGGTTAAATCAAATTATGCTCAAAATAGGATCTAAATACTTATGGATAGTTTTCATTTCTTTATAATGTGAGTGTTGTAATCTTCGCGTTTTCTTGTGCGAATTGTGATATTGGGTACTAGAAAACCTAGGGGAAACAGAGGCAGGGATATGTTTTCAGTGGATTGTATTTCAGTATCATGTTCTTTGTGTGTGCTTTTTCTGATTGTCATCTATGTTTCGATCTTATGGGCTCTTGTTGGTTATTATCTGTTTTTGGTATCTTCGTAATCATTTTGGTTTCTATGTGTGAAACTGCATCTAGGATTACCTGGTTGTATACCTGTATGATGTTTATGTGATTATGAGCCTAGGGGAGGTTGAATAGGTGCATCTTAGAGGAGTGGCTTACAATAGGGGCCGGGACCCAAAGTGTTCAGCACCTGGGTAACCTATTGTAGATTATGTAATTAAGTGATAACATAGTAATTAAAATGGGTAGAGATCATTAAAAAGATAATTTAGAGTATGGTTATGATTATAATTTCTCATTTCCATGAGAGAGAATTCTAGTCCCACATGGATCGTATTGAGGGTCCGGGGCCCAGAGTGGCCAGTCCAGGGTAACTCAATGCTTGAGGGTCCGGGGTCCAGAGTGACCAGTCTAGGGTAACTCAAGTAAATAGACATGTGATGACACTCCCATAGCATGTAGCCTAAGTCACCTCTTGAGTATCTGTTTATGCCTCTGGATTAGTGTGTCTCACCCTTTTCTTTATTTTGTACACCTTGAGTAGAGAACTTTCAGGATTCCTTGCTCGGTGGTTTTATCCTTGTTTGGTTTTGGTCATCCGATTGGGGTTTGTGGTTATCTCCTCAGCACGGTGGGGTAGACCTTTGTGGTTCTACACGGATGGGTGGTACTGATTCTTTACCATTTGAGATTCGACGTCCTGGTGCCGGTGCTGTTGATACTTCTGCAGTTGGATGTCTTTATGGTTCTTCATTGATTCTTCATTGTTGGTTTCTTTAATTTCTCCATTATTGTTATCCTATATTAGAGTATCCCATGTGATACCTAATATGATCATTGTACTTTTATGTTAGATTTATTATACATACCCTGCAACATGTGCAGTGGATGTCAGTTTGTTAGTTATCATGGATGTCCATGAGGATTGTATTTATTCTTGAAAGTTGTAATTGTATCATTTATGATATGGAATCTTTTGTCATCTTTCTTTAGTTGTGTTTTGTTCTTAAATAATTCTATGTCATGTTCTGTCTAGCTTTGCTATTTGAATTTTTCAGTTACAAAAACACTAACATAACTGTATTACCACGGTTTTCATAGAAGTCTTTATTTTGTGCATTGTCCAACAAGTATGTAGCATCTTATTTGGAGGAAATGTGTAACATACAAATCCATATAACAACAATGAAAGAAACTAAATACATGAACTAGGAATTGAACAAGAAGAATTTTATTGAAGTAGTTCTAACATTTTGGACAACGGTACATATTTAAAAAAAAGAAGAAGCTAATAATGAGTTAAACTTTTAACTATAAGAAATGACGGAAATGAAATTCATGAAATAAGTACAGAAATGAAGCTAAGCTATGTTGCATGAAATTAAATAATCATAAATGAATCACCAGATAGGGTTAGGGTTTCTTACTGCATTCAACTGCTTTGAGTTTCCATTCTGTCTACCTTTTGCACCCATGCATCTTGGGAGGGAAAGCATCACCAGGACATTTTTACCACCCATCCACGGATCTACTGATCTCCTTTGCTCACTTTTTACTCAAAGTGAGCCTGGTGGTTTTGCCCTACACAACAAGCCGGTCATACTCTATAGACACTCCTAACTAGCACGACTTTTGACTTAATCGTGTTTCTGGTACCAACAAATTGACTACCACTAACATATTAGTGTACCTTGGCCAAGGTTCTACTATTGCAAGCACGATTATTCGTGCAGTCAATTCTACACCCTAATCAGTTCATTTTTCTCAACCTCAAGGCGAATTAAGAGTGATTTTCATCTTGTTGACTCAGGATAAGGTCTTTCCTTAACCTTACATGCTTAACGGAGGAATCAGCATTAATTCTCATGCTTGTTTGAATTAAGGGTATACTTGTTCTACAATTGGACATACAACCTTGTGTTTTATTTCTTTAGACTTGGAGTTATGCGTGTTCTATTTCCCGATGTCCGAAATAAATAACATGGTTCTTTCCCAAGGCTGGAATAACCATAACGAGTTTATCTCCAAGGGTCTGAAATTAACAACATTGTACTAGTTTCAGAAGTCTGAAATAATAACACGGTTCTAATTCCCAATGTTTGAATTAAATGTTTTAATTTCAAAGGTCGGGATTAATCATTGAGGTTCTAATTTCAATGGTCTGAATCAAACGATATGATAACAATTAAGTAGTGCTGCATAATCCTCATTTCAATGTTGGATGTAATCATCATATCTAGCATTGAAATGCTGATTATGGCAGCGTAAGACACAATATAGGGAAATTTTAAAATATATAGGGAAATTTGCAAATATACGTGACATTCATATGAAAATATGGATAAAGCATGCCATTTTGCCTCTGGTGGTGGTCTATTCTCTCCATATTAATCCAGCTTTTTGTTTTCTCGTGGTTGAGATTGGCTCTTAAACTTAGTATTTCCATCATTGTCTGATTCTACTACTTAATGTAATATATACATATAAAAGAAATCAAATTACAGTTTCTTACTTTAAATTGTACTTTTAGTTTCTCTTCGATGTGGTTCTTCAATGAGCTTAACCTAATAATGTTAAGATCTCTACAATTTGATATAAATTTTCAACTGATTGAAATTCAGAAATCAAACTTTCTATTATAGATTTTTTACGTCAACGGGATGTCATCATGTTAGAAAATATCTACATAGATTCCTATGCCAAGTAGTATTTCTATTCTAAAAAGGAATATGAAATGTTGTATCTTATGTATATATTACATATTTTGGGTGTTATGTTCAGTGAATTAGAAATTTACTACAAACATTATCTGCCTTAGCACTTTGGTAACTTGCTTGATGGCTAGTTCCAGTGGTATAATTTTGTTAAATGTGCTACAGTACTATTGCATGAAGAAGATAGTATTAGTATCTTTACATAGATAACAGTTTACATGTTAAATGTTTTTGGCTTTTTAGGGCATGTAAGGTGGGGCCCACAAACCGACCCCCCTTGTGGAAAAAAAATACTTTTTTAAATTTAATTTTGAGTTTTTCGGGCGAAGAGAATTGGGGATGGCTGGCTGTCCCCGGTACGGTTAGGGGACGGCGACGACATCCCTAGCCGTCCTCGGTACTTCCAAAAGTCCCCGATTTTTTTGGGTGGCGTCCCCAAGTTTCTGGGATGTCCCCATGAAAATTCCAAAAAATGGGGACGGGGAGGGGACGTCCCTTGGCCGTCCCCAAGTCCTCGAAACATCCCCGTTCTCGAAACTTGGGGATTTAGGCCGGGGACGCGTCCCCGGGTAACCTTGCATAATTTCCTTAAATTGATTTATATCTTATTTCAGATACTTCACTCATAATTTGGCAATTAACACATAGAAATAAAAAATCAAAGAGTAAGAGCCAAAAATCTGGAAATTCTTTCCATAATACAATTTCATAGACTGGAACCCCCAAAAACAGCTACCAAAACTCATTCCTACATGCTACATGCTTGGAAAAGTGCGTTCATCTTAGGAAAACCCTCCAAATGATACTCGCTGCTTCCTTTGTTGCAGTCCTCCTACCCTTCTACTTGTGTGTGAGTCCTCTTGGCCTCCATGAATGCCTAAGGGTGCTTCCAATGAACAACCTCCTTCCTTCTATGTTTTGATACTCCTACCATGCCGTAAATGAGAGAGCCAAAATCATATGTCCCAAAAATGAAATAGAAATGCCTTTATAAGTTATGTGAAATTTCTCCTCTCCTACTCATGTTATTTTCCTCTTCTTATGGCTCACGTTATTTTTATTTGCTTAACAAATATCTCCTTCCTAGCAAAAATGTGAGATTCTTGTTTTGACCAAGGGATCTATAAAGTTTTATTAATCTCCATTTTGACCCCACCTTCATACATGGTAATAAATTCTTTTCTTTTTATTTGACTTAGGAAAATTAATCTGTCTAATATTTCTTTATTTAATAAATAAAAAGTAAGACTCCATAAATATTTATTAATTCAACGTTAATATAATTTAAAATGATTAATAGATGGAAATAAGGTTTATAGTTTAATATGTTAATTAAGGAATCACAATTATTTAACAGGTTTAATAATTAAAAATGAGTTGCAAGGAAAAGCGTAAACACGAATATAAATTGATATATATAATTTTAAGTGAGATTAAAATAAAGCATATTTAAATGACACAGATGATATTAGGATTATCCAACGAGAAGAGTGCAAGGGTGACCACCGTCAATACCTAGGCACAAGGTCCTATCGACAAGGTCTAAGGTAGAATGACAATTTGATGGAATACTTCTAAGGTTACCTCCTATACTTCTAATAAGGTCAAGGACCAACCCTAGTATGCATGACTTACTAACTCAGAACTCGGATGGTTTGATGTTCATGATCATGTTTACATTCACTCTTGGTGATGTTTTCCCTCCTTTCTCAGAGGATGGGTCTTTCTTGCACTCACTCAAACAAGAAATGTAGTCAGTCCGTCATTATCAAAATGATTATATTGCATAAAAAAATAATCATTACAGTTGTAGATAAATCTACATCTCATCATTTCACTCTGAACCACTGTTCCAAGAAACAAAAACAACATTAAGCATAACCTTAATCGAAACAACTGTTCCAATAAAACAAGTAAATATCATCTAGGGCATTAAATCAATAACCACTGTTTCGTTAAAGCATTAATTTATCACCAAGGGCATCAAATAACTAAAACCACTATTTTATGAAAAACTAGGTTAAACTTCTAGGGCATCAAATTAGTAAATTGTTTCTTTAACACAAGCATATAACATCTAGGGCATCAAGTTAATTCAAAACCACTATTTCGAAGAAAACCACAAAGTATCGTTTAGGGCATTAGTACTCAGGAGGTTGTGACAAAATGTAGTTTATATTACACCAATCAACATCAAAGTTACCTCACATCTTGTTTCCCAAAGTCTGTAGCCATGAAATTTCTGTTTGATATTTCTTGTTTCATCTTTGTTGGAAATATTGTCATTGATGTCAAAGGTACAAAGACGGAAATATTGGAAAAATTGTCATTGATGTCAATGGTGTTCAAAGGAGATTGTTAGAAATGTTGTCTTTGATATGAAAGGTGAAAAGAATGTCATTAATAAAGTCATGGATGTTAAAGGATTGTGGACAAGAATGTTCATGAAGATATTGTCATAAATGTATGGAGAGCATAGTGGCAATGAACACCAAAGGCCATAGAGTAGAAATAGATAAACACTTTAAGGAGCAGCGATGAGTATAATAGTTTGAAGATATAAGCTTATGGATGCAAGGACTGATATCATATATGTTTTGTATCATATACATACTATAAGAATTCCTCATATGGTCGCTAACTACCAGAGAGAGAAGCAATGAAACATATACAATGCATGCTAGCTGACTTCCTTAGTATACACAGGAATATATTCAAGCAAAGATTATATGTCAAGGCAAACAATGAAATATATTACTGTAATGTCCCATGTTGGGACCTTTCTTAATTTATCCTAAATTTCTCAATTAGGGTTTGGATTGTAATGTCCATGATAGGATTAGTCATTTATCTCATTAGATTTAGTTATCTTTAACACTCATCCAACCTTATTACTATTTTAGCTCCATGAGGGAAGAGTAGATGTTATCCAAGGTGCCTAGAGACCAACTACAATGGGCTCCCTCAAAGTTTACAGGTCCAAGCCCATATCCTATCTTGGGACTTTCCCTTAAGGCTTCTAGGATGCTGACCCCTACCCTATCTTGGGATAGATAGCCATTGCTTGGATTTAGACAAGCCCCTCCTTGGTAACATTACAACCTTCTCTACTTAAGCCAAAGAGTAAAAGAGATCTTGTATAATATAATTGATATAATTCCTATATATATTAAATAAATTAGAATATATAAAGACCTCTGGTCTTGATAGAATGTAAATATAATATTTTGTTATTATCATTGATTCATAAATACTTTCCGTAGTCACAATCTTATTCCATCTTCTCTTCCTTTTGAACAGTATCCATTATATTCCTTATTTAATTCTTCTATTTCCTAATTCTTTTATTACTAAAATATATTTCAAAATAACGAAAGCTTTGACATTTATTTAATTTAATATATAAATTCAATGGAACTAAATCCCATATATTTCATCTCACTAAGAGGACATACCTTTATTTTTATGTGTTGGTTTTCTATTCCCTAACACCTCCTTGTTCCTACGTAATGAATGAAATAAGCTTATTACTTTTGTTAATGTTGGTTTGATCTTGCAAGTAATAGTTTATACTTTATTTTTATATTTTCCTTCAATGGTCCCAATGTAAGGTCTTAATATTTTCTTACTTTTATACTTTTTTCCTCCCTTGAGTTCCTCCTATATTTTCTCCTATCTTTTCTCCTTCAAGTTTTCCATATTATTTCTTAATGTTTTTTCCTTTTCCCCTGTAATTGTTTTCTTATACCTTAGTTTTCCAAAAGTCATGTCTTTTGGATTATATTATGTTATTTTGTTTATTTATATTTACTATATGAATAATATATTATAAATAATAATAGATTATAATTTATAAATATAAGCTTATGAACTTGGAAATATTTCATCATATTATTCAATTTAAGAACAATTAAAAAAAAAAACAAAACTTATCTTGATTTGTTGTAGCACTTTCCTTCCCTTCTGATAGATGTTTCTCAACTCCAAGAATGTCCTTTATCAAATCTTGACACTCACCAAGAATGCCATTGATCAATCCTCATGGATAATTTAACTATGTCTTCCTAATTCTATCAAATCCTTAGGGGAAGTCTACCAGATCAGGTTTCCTAACGCTCTCGAGGATCTCCAGGGTTTTGAATGGTATATGATCGATTACCATCCTTGGTTATTTTACTGTCTTCTTTGGAGCACATACCCAAAGGTTTCATCTTGGAAGAGATATCCTCTATCCAAGGCCTTTCTGTAAGAACCCCAGATCGGTCCTTAACTGCTGCAGATGTTTATCTCAATTTGTTGTTTGAAAGTTTATGATTTTTTTTGGATTTTCAAGGGTTTTAGAAATAAAAAGCAAATATGCAATAATCTAAAATTTTGAAACTAGTCAATTAACTACTGCAACTTCTATTTATTTTCCAAATGAAATACAAAAGGAAATCAAGACAATCCTTTATTGGAAAATGATTAACAAAGGAAACTACAAAATGCATGAAAAACTTGGGAGAATACACCAGCTGCTGCAGGAACTTATTTATTTCAACTCTACAATGTTGTGGCTGTAAATCTGAAAGAGGATAATGGATGTGACTTATTCCTCCATAAAGCTGCAATTAAATACTATCTTCTTCCCACTGCTGAAACTAATATTGCTGAAGCACAAATAGAGTCTCTGGATGAAACTCTCTGAAATTCCGAATTCACTGGATATCTCATCAGCTTGAATGGATACACACAGAAAAACTACGTTCTTCAATGGCAAAGCTGAAACCCTTCTCAGAGCTCGAAATCACAATGATCAATTTGCAAAATAACAATGGATGCCTTTCTTCTTTCCCTAGCAAACATAAATAGACTTTCCAACCCTAAATTGCAATTCCTTGAAAAGCTGTGATTTCTTTCTTCAAGGCATTAAAAATATAATCATTAAATAAATTTAATGATTTAGACTTAGGAAAACATGCCAATAAATTAATACATTAATTTGGCCCCCTTCATGATATTAAGACCCATCACTTAAGTGATTTAATATAAAGTCAATTTACAACTTAATATTAAATCCTTTGCCATTTAATTAATATATAATCACTGAAAACTAAATAACTCTATCAAAAATGAGAATCTGGCTTAATCGTCTGGAACTGGAGTTGGCATAATAATTTCGCATGTGATCAAATAATATTTCTAAAAATAGCAGGGGTTCATTTCTATGACTCTAAAAGTTGCTAAAAATAGCAAAACTCAAACAAACAGAGTCTGAAACCTCTCCATACCAAATCAAGGATGCTGAGCTCTGCAAAAGTTGAATCATCAGATAAGTATATCTCCTCTGTGCACAAATTGACCCTCTATCTGTGTCTTCTAGCCTACGAGGGTCCAATGATAGGCTAATCAATAGCTAAAATGATGTCTCTAGCTAGAAGGGGACATCACACTTTCATCTTGGAAGAGATATCCTCTGCCCAAGGCTTCTCATCTTGGGAGAGATATCCTCTACCCAAGGCTTTTCATCTTGGAAGATATCCTCTATCCAAGGACTTTCATCTTGAAAGAGATATCCTCTGCCCAAAGCTTCTCATCTTGGGAGAGATATCCTCTACCCAAGGCTTTTCATCTTGGAAGATATCCTCTATCCAAGGCTTCTCATCTTGGGAGACATATCCTCTACCCAAGGCTTTTCATCTTGGAAGAGATATCCTCTATCCAAGGCTTCTCATCTTGGGAGAGATATCCTCCACCCAAGGCTGTTCACATATGCATAAGTTGACTCATCAAAATATTCTGGCATTATGGTGATTATATCAATCTTAGTCAAGTCATTCTTATGGAGATTATTTCAATATCTCATACTATGGAGATTATATCAATATCTCACTCACCACCAAGCATAGCTTGGATCTCATCATTTATGAAGATAGAATTCATATTTCCACTGTACTATCCATATTGCAAATCAGTACCAAATTGTATGGCTCTGTAATTATAATTGTACCTTCTTACTTTTACCCTGTAGGATGGTAAGAACCTGGCTCAGTACCAAATTGTATGGCTGTGTAATTATAATTGTACCTTCTTACTTTTACCCTGTAGGATGGTAGGAACTTGGCTCTGATACCACTGTAATGTCCCATGTTGGGACCTTTCTTAATTTATCCTAAATTTCTCAATTAGGGTTTGGATTGTAATGTCCATGATAGGATTAGTCATTTATCTCATTAGATTTAGTTATCTTTAACACTCATCCAACCTTATTACTATTTTAACTCCATGAAGGGAAGAGTAGACGTTATCCAAGGTGCCTAGAGACCAACTACAATGGGCTCCCTCAAAGTTTACAGGTCCCATCTCATATCCTATCTTGGAACTTTCCCTCAAGGCTTTTGGGATGCTGACCCCTACCCTATCATTGCTTGGATTTAGACAAGCCCCTCCTTGGTAACATTACAACCTTCTCTACTAGAGCCAAATAGTAAAAGAGATCTTGTATAATATAATTGATATAATTTCTATATATATTAAATAAAATAGAATATATAAAGACCTCTGGTCTTGATAGAATGTAAATATAATATTTTGTTATTATCATTGATTCATAAATACTTTCCATAGTCACAATCTTATTCCATCTTCTCTTCCTTTTGAAGAGTATCCATTATATTCCTTAATTAATTCTTTTGTTTCCTAATTTTTTTATTGCTAAAATATATTTCAAAATAACTAAAGTTTTGACATTTATTTAATTTAATATATAAATGAAATGGAACTAAATCCCATATATTTCATCTTACTAAGAGGACATACCTTTATTTTTTGTGTTGGTTTTCTATTCCCTAACACCTCCTTGTTCCTATGTAATGAATGAAATAAGTTTATTACTTTTGTTAATGTTGGTTTGATCTTGCAAGTAATAGTTTATACTTTATTTTTATATTTTCCTTCGGTGGTCCCAATGCAAGGTCTTAATATTTTCTTACTTTCCTTTTATACTTTTTCCCTCCCTTGTGTTCCTCCTACATTTTCTTCTATCTTTTCTCCTTTAAGTTTTCCATATTATTTCTTAATGGTTTTTCCTGTTCTCCCCGTAATTGTTTTCTTATACCTTAGTTTTCCAAAAGTCATGTCTTTTGGATTATATTATGTTATTTTGTTTATTTATATTACCTATATGAATAATATATTATAAATAATAATAGATTATAATTATAGTGTGATTACTAATTTATTATTTATTATATTTAATAATTTATTAATATTATTATATTGATTCATCAATATATTATATTATATTAATATATCATATTTTATTATTATTATTTTAATGATATATTAGTATGCTTATATATTATTTTAATAATAGATTATATTATATCATTTTATTTATTAAATTTTCTTTTATTATTTTATAAAATGTTAATTTTTGTTTCAAAATGGGGACATCACAATTACATAAATATGATTTGCATTTCAAGATCAGCAATAAGATCATATTTTAAAGTGATTGAGAAGATTTCAAGTGCAATGATATTAAGTTGAAAAACTCGGCCTCAGCAATAACTCGGCTGGCCCAAAAAATTTGAAAAACTCAGAATCGCCAAAAACTCGATGGAAAAATCGGCAATAAATCGGCACTTTTATTGAACATTTGAAAATATATAATTTCTTAAAATATTCTTAAAAACAAACACATATACACCAAATTTGTAGAACATATACTGATTTGAGATATCCACCATATATGAATCAAAGTTTTGAGTTAAATACATAGTAATTACTATTAGAACTTAGCAGATTAGCATAGAATCATATACCAAAAAACAAGCGCGGCATCTAAATAAAAATAAGTTCAAATTTCAATACATATCAAAGTCAAACTCCATGAAGCTACAACTTCTGAATACATAGTAGGTTCAAGTTTTAGTATCAAAGAAAACTAGAAGTAGAAATTATAAATTGCGTCTATGACTAAAGCTCAAAAGAGATCGCTGCTGCTGGGTGGGTGGTGCTGAAGTAGTTGAGCCATCTCCAATAGGGGGC
Organism: Chamaecyparis obtusa; assembly: GCA_027943335.1. Taxonomy (NCBI): domain Eukaryota; kingdom Viridiplantae; phylum Streptophyta; class Pinopsida; order Cupressales; family Cupressaceae; genus Chamaecyparis; species Chamaecyparis obtusa. The sequence goes on from BSBK01000534.1 coordinate 496,652, forward strand.
TGAATAGGAGCCTCAATAGAAGCCCCTGATGGATCATGACCAAGCTCATGTTCCTCCTCACATGCTGCCACTTCTGCAGCCCAATCATCTTCCTCCATATCAAAGTCAACTAGCTGATCATCAGTCAAGAAAGGATCCACATGCACATCCACATCCACATCATCACCATCAGGAGGAGCAACCCAATCTGCTCCATATGGATCAATCTCATCAAGGTCAAGTGCTTCATATGAAGCCTGTCCTCGCACCTTTTCATGCAATCGAAGGTTGTACCGCATATAAACCAAGTCATTCAAGTGCTTCTGAGTCAACCTATTGCACTTCTTTGTATGTATGTTCTCAAACACACTCCAATTTCGCTCACAACCACAAGCACTACATGGCTGCGATAATATTCGGATGGCAAGCTTTTGAAGATTAGGTGTTGTGGCACCATAATCTTCCCACCACAGATCTGCAAAGATTAAAAAAAAGTTAAACTATTTATAATGTGGTGAAGATTCTAATAAACTTAATGAGCGAAATAAATGGTCTAATAAAAGTAAACACATGATCTTGTTTACCTGGCTGTAGAGTGTATCTCCTACATTTGCAATCAGGTGAAGAAAACAATGGCCCATCTTCCCTCTTGTAGCTCTGTAACTCATCAAGTACAAGGTCTCGTTGGTCCAAATCAGCAACCAATCTCCGAATACATGTGTCTATGCCAACTTGAACCTTTGCATCTGCTTTGAAAGTGTCGGAGAAGTAATACTTGGGGTTCAAGTAGTAGGCAGCAGCATGAATATGTTGGTGGAGTTGTCGGTTCCACCTACAATCGATTATGTTCCATATGGGTCTATATTTGGTCTCATTTGACCTATACAAGTGTTGAATGGCCTCTTTGGCCCTATCCATGGCCTCATATAGATACCCCATGGGGCTTTTATCCCCATCCACTATTCGGAGAACCTTCAACGGTTCTGACACTTGGACATAAAAAATTTAACCAAAATCAGCGAATTGCATTATTTGAAAATTAAATAACAAAATTATAAATCATCAATCAAGGTTCAAAAACTTACCTTGATGATCTCCTCTATTAGCCTGCTAAATCTAATATCAAACACAGCCTTCGCAACCTTCTTTGCTTCAGGCTTCTTGGCATAAGGACTCTCCAACCATTCCACACTCACAAACATCCGCCTTAGGTTGGGCAATGCTTCTAATACGCTTTGCAAGGTGAGAAAATTAGTAGCAAAGCGTGTGACCCCTGATCGCACGAGATCCTTACCATCAGTGTATTGTCTCATAAGACTCAGGACCCATGTGTGATTGTAGATGTACTTTGTGATATTTCTTCCATCTTCGACCACCTTCTCCACCCAACTCAGTTTCCCTAGGTCCTCAAGGAGCAAGTCAAGACAATGGGCAGCACAAGGGCTCCAAAATAATGTGGGATGCCTATCCATCAGAAGTCTACTGGCTGCCACATATGCAGCTGCATTATTAGTCACAATCTGGATGACATTACTCACTCCCACTTCCACCACCACCTCATCCAACATGTTGCACAAAGTCTCTGCATTTTTCACTTGATCAGAGGCATCAATTGATTTTAGAAATACTAACTGCCCTCTTGAAGCAACAAGAAAGTTGATGAGCGTCCTATTCCTACCATTTGTCCACCCATCAAATATAATAGTGCAACCTCTCTGTTCCCAAATTCTTCATTGCTCTTCCACAAGTTGATGAATGCTTCGGACCTCATCTTGTAACAACGGTTCACTCACCTCATAACGAGATGGGGGCTTGAACCCTTTACCAGACACAGAGATCGCAGCAACTACTTGATCCCAATATGGACTACATAAAGCATTGAAGGGAAGATTGTTGTAGAACCAAAATCTTGCAACTGCCACCTTTGTCTTTGCATGTATTTCTTTGTTCCATGCAGTGCCTTGCAATTTGAGCTGAGCACCAGGAGTGTTACGTGGAACCCAAATGTCTGATATAAACCCGCCCACATTTCCTGATCCTCGTACCCGTGGCCCAATGGAAGAAGAAGCCTCTGCACTTGTTTGTGACCCTGTAGAACTAAAACTCCCCATTGGGGCTGCCATGGCCTCTGCTGTCCTCTTTTTAGTTACCTTATTTTGTGCATATGCTTCAAGGCTTGCCAAAGCCTCCCTCATAACCTCTTCCAGACACTTATCACACGGTGTAATATCATTTCTAGGAATCTTTGCAAGATGATATTTCAGTCGGCTTATGCCCCCACTCATCTCCCTAAGGCAATGGATACATTGGACATCTCGATTTGGACCTGGTGTCCCATGTTTCCATAAATCATCCCTCTTTCTGCCACCAGCCTTATTCTACACTGGAAGCTTGTAAGTACAAGGATAAAGAATTAGATGTTAAATCAAAATGAATATGAAGTAACTAAAGTCTGCAAGTTTAAATTATTATGGTTAAATTCATTTTAGTTTTAATATTTATTAATAGCATAAATTTGTTTAATTTTCTTTTATTCATTTTTTATTTTAATAGTATTGGACAGACTCACAGAGTTTTTGAAATTTTAGTGTTTATTGGAAGAAATAAGAATTATTAATGGATAAAAATTAAAATCATTTATTTAAATTTTAAAATCTTATTTATAATTATACTCTAAGTATATATATAAATTTATTATAAAAAATATATATATACTTTAAAAATGTATCATTGCATAATGCTATAGAATTATTTAATATTATAAATTTTTATAGTATATATTTATTTTTAATATTTATTATTTATTTGGCATTAAACAGTTAACTAAAGACTGTGTTCTTAAATATAATAAAATTTAAATATATATAATTTTTAGTTTTACACTATTTTTTAAATCCCTGAAGTTTTTCAGAACAGATTATCATTAAGTGAAATTATGAATAATGTGTAATTCATTAAATAAATAATTTTTTCTCTAATATTAATATCCTAATATTAATTTTCTATAATATTATGAACATTAAAATTTTTACTATGAACATTAAAAAAATTTACCAAATACCGAAAAATAATTAATAATAAATAGTTTGGGCTAGTTTTGGATAATAGTGATAAATACATGGTGGCGGGAGATTTTGACGTGATCCTGTCATACTCAGATAAGTTCGGAGGCGTATTACGGAGGTCTATCAAACATAAATGGATTTCAGAAGCTTTATTTAGAGTCAAATACCTTAAAACTATGCGTCTGGTGCTCACACCTGTGCTCGCGATTGGTGCTCGTGTCTAAAGATAATGTCTGCGGACTCTGCACTGTGGTGCTCGTGATTGGTGAAGACTAGCGTCTAAAACGCGGGAGAATGATGCTTGTGAGTGGTGAAGAAATCGCGGGTAGAAGACAAAATGCGGGCGGCCGAAAAACCCTAAAAAAAACCATTTTTTAATCTTTTTAAATCCGTTGACAAAGTCACCGATTTAATGGCATTTTACACGCGATTTTTCAGTTTTAAAGCGCCGCATTTTTTTCTTTAACTCGGCCACGGTTTTTTCGGCGATAATATCTTCTATTGTTTTCACCTGCGATATATCGCAGGTATTTTCAACCTTATTAACATAATGGACAGTGTTCAACAGATATGGACAGTGATCTGTATTATGGGCAGTGATTCATTGTCTTATGTTTACATATTTAATAACAACAATAAAATAGCTAAAATTGACTAAGTAAAGCACATAAGACAAAAGAGTCAGATAAGACAAAAAGAATAAAACAAAATAAATAGGACATAACAAAGACACGGTTAAAGAGCAGCTGAAGTAGCTCTTGGAAAAGGACAGACATTTGTTAGTAATAAACTGATGTGAAGCGATTCTATTTTAATAGATCAGTGATTAATGAAAAGATAGCAATTAAGATTAATAATAAAAGGACACCTCCCTTTATAAAAGATGCCTCTTCGCGTAAGATATAAGAGAAAAGTAATGAGTGAGTGGAGGCGTGACAAGTTTTTTGATGTGAATAAATAAACATAAAGAAGATTATTTAAGAAATCAAAGTGGAGAGATGAAGACTTATCACAGATGATAAATTGGATTTGGGTGCAGATTGAAAAGTGTGTGACAGTGTTTTTGGAGGAGTATCCTTCATGTTTTTGTGAACAGCTATATGGCATTTTTTATGGCATTTTGATGAGTGAGTATACAGCAGATTTGTGAATGGATATAGAATAAAATTAGATCAGTAAGAAAGGAAAGATATAAAATCATCTTGTTAGGTTTTTGAAAAGGACAGGGTGAGTGGTGTGTGTAAAACAAATGAGTATATCAGAATGAAGAGAGAATGATAAGAAGAGTGTGGAGTATGTGTAGATGTTCCTTAATGTAATATCATATGAAAAAGGATAGATTTTGTGGAGACATTAGAACAGAAACATATGAAGGATTAGTGAGCAGAAATATGAAAAAGGCTTGAGCAGATTTATGAAGACCTTTTGAAGCAAATTATGAAGAATTCATGAGCAGATTAATGAGTATATCAGAATGAAGAGAGAATGATAAGAAGAGTGTGGAGTATGTGTAGATGTTCCTTAATGTAATATCATATGAAAAAGGATAGATTTTGTGGAGACATTAGAACAGAAACATATGAAGGATTAGTGAGCAGAAATATGAAAAAGGCTTGAGCAGATTTATGAAGACCTTTTGAAGCAAATTATGAAGAATTCATGAGCAGATTTGATGGCAAAGTTTTGAACAGATTTTTGAAGAGTTATAGGAGACTTGAAGCAGACCAAATAGCAGAATTAAGAGTGCAACAATGATAGAGTGAACAAACAAAGATTATAAGAGGTTTATAACAGATTTTAATGAGAAGATTGTGAGCAAATTGTGGGAGTTTTATGATCGGTTTATAACAGAATTAAATAGAGCAGATTAAAGAAGAGATTTGTAGCTCTTATGAAGACAATTTGAATGAGGGGTTGGTCTCTAATTGAATGAGGGTTTAGTGTGTCTAGAAGGCAGGTGCTCACAAATTGAATGAGGGGTTGGTGCCTCTAGTGGTCTGGTGCTCATGAATTGAAAGAGGGGTTGGTGCCTCTAGTAAATTAGAGCCAATGCAATTTGTAAGAGATTATTATATAAGCAACTTGGCATGGTTTTCTCCTGTAAGGCTTTCCATACAAATATCATGTGCTATTGTGTTCTTATTATTACTGCTCAAGTTTTAAATATGGTTAGAGGAAGAATAAATATTCAACAAGTAGAATCTAGCTAAATGGTACTTCTATAGATCAAGCTTCTTTTGTTTAGTTGATGTCTCATAGACTGTTGTCTTTTTTGCTATTAAATATGCTATATGACTCTGCAGCTTCAGCACTGCTCAAAAACTTGACAAGCTTGGAATGCGAGGCAGTGATACGTGAGTTTTGAAAAATTTCTAAGATCTTTCTTCTAATTTTGATATTTTTATTTTATCCACATGTTTCAGTTATGCTTTGCAGATGTGAACTTGTTTTTGAGAGCTGTTTTGTTCCTGAAGAGAACATTCTAGGGCAAGAAGGGAAAGGTAATCTAACATGTAGAAAAGATGTTAATATATCATGTCTTATCAACATATGTAACATAGGAGCCCTAGTAATTTTCGTGGTATGATTTATGATATCTTTTAACAAATTACCACTATTCTTACATGTTAGAGATTTACTTTTTAGAAGGAAATCCCTAGGGGGCTTTTCTCCAAGTTTTTTGAACATATACTTTTCAATCAACAAGATAACCTTGGTATGCACGCTCTGTTCAAATCACAATACATTAGGAGGTTTCTGATCATGCTGATACTATATTAACACATGTTTATCGAACTGTTTTCTTGGGGTCAAGGGCTTTAAAATCTTTTCTATACCAGGTTAAAAATTTCAGAGTGAAATTAAATAAGGTATTTATTTGCTTTTTTTAGGAGTTTATGTCATGATGTCGGGATTAGATTTGGAGAGACTAGTCCTCGCTGCAGGGCCTATTGGTCTAATGCAGGCCTCTATGGATGCTGTTCTTCCATATGTTCGCCAGCGTGAACAATTTGGTCATCCTATTGGGGAGTTTCAGTTTATACAGGTTCAAATTTAATATCTTGCAAAATAGATCTTTGGGATGCATTTGGCTTACAATGGCTGCAGAACCTCAGATTTTCAGAATTAACTTTTTCATTGCTTTCTTTTTCACAGGGATAACAAGAATATAACAGAACATGTAACTAGCAATAACAGTTCTATTTAGAATTAGTGGTGAATAGTGAGATTCTTACTGGTTGTATTTGTTTTTGGAGAGACAGGGAAAACTGGCTGATATGTACACTGCTCTGCAAGCATCCAGGTAAGACATGATGCACTCATTTTTTTGTTGAGAACAGATAATAACATTTAATACAAATTGCAACTCATCCTTGTGCTTGACAGGGCTTTCGTCTATTCTGTTGCAAAGAAATGTGACAGTGGCGAAGTTGACAAGAAGGTATAGCATGTTTAAGCACATTCCTATCTGATCAGCATTATATTTGATTGGATGATCTGCACATATATTCTGATTTGCTCAACTTAAAATTTGCAAGGTCACCTAGCTTGCTTTTTATAAGGGTCTCAATAAGTGGTTGTTTGCAATTAGTTCCTTAAAAATGCTAGTTTCTATTATTATCAAATGAGTGTAGACTGAAAGTTCATTAAGCTGCAAATGCTTTGTACATAATGATAAATTAAAACATGCAAGTAAAATGGTTAAGGTTCAAGCAGCAGCAGTAGTGCACGAGAGTGAGCAACAAAATATGGATATTTGCCATGTTCCACTTGTTTTTTTGAGGGACATATATGTCAGGGGATGTGTTTCTGGGATGGCATTTCTGGGGCTGTATTTTGGGGATGTTGGAGGATGATAGTATAAAAATACTTGGAGCACACATTGTCCGTGAGACAGAAATGTTTAGGAATTCACAAGGAGACTTCTTCTCATGAGACATATGCAAGCAAAACCGGACACAAATGATGCGAGGTAAAAATCTATTCAAGCATAATTTAAAATTTAAATCTTAAGCTTTGCTATCTATGATTCTATTATCATTTAACCTTGATAAAGTCAAAGTTATACAATAGAATTGATTTTTAATTTTTCTTGTTTCAAATGCATGGTGGGAGATGTTTGGTGCTAAGGTGCCAAATCTACAAAGGATTGCAGTTCGTATCTTGAGCTAGCCATGTTGTGCTTTAGGATGCAAGCACAACTAGAGCATATACACTTTGAAAAGCACAAGTTGGCAGTGAAAAGGTTGAATGGTCTTGTGTTTGTTCACTACAACCTTCGCCTTTGTCACAGATAGATCCTGGGTGCTAAAATATCTTCTATTGCTTTAGAGGAGGTTGATCCACAAGTAGAGTGGAATACTGAGGTTGATGATTTTGTTTTCAGTGATGAAGACTTGGAATGGGTTGATCAGGGGGATTGAAAGGCAAAGGTAGTAGTGATGGCAGAGGAGGTTTGTAATGTCCCCATTTTTGGGTGTATTGCAGTTAACACTAACCTTTTGGATAAGTGTCAACGTTAATAAAATATTTATTTGATGATACCAAGCTTAGATGGTTTAGAAGAGTTAAATGATGCTTTCATATGTTATTTCTGACTTTCGGTTTGGGCTCCAAGATCCTTGGAGGGAGTGTCTATTTTTAGTAAGTCACCCAGTCAAGATTGCTCATCATCTTTTATCATCGAGATCACTCTTGTGCTGTCAGATTTCAATTCTAGTGCTGTTAGGCCATTTCCGCAAGTTGGGTGTTCTATTGGTTATAATTTAATTATATTTACTAAGGTTGCTAATTTTATTGAAATTATTTAATAGGCACCTTAGTGTTATAGCTCGTTGGAATCAGGATAAGAAGTTTTAAATCTTGGGCACATAAAAAAGGGACCTTGTGTGTCAAATTATCATTATATTAATGAAAAGTTCTTTTCTAGAGCAACAAGGGAGTTTAAATTAATAAAAATAGTATAAAGTTGCTTTTGGAGGGAAAATAAAATAGAAGAAACAAAGTTTTCCTCTAAACATTGGAAAAGAAGGGTTATAAAAGGAGGGAAAGGGGAAAAGAGATTCATTCTTGACATTTGATTTTTATAAAACTTCTTGTGGAGAGTTTTAACTTTGATTTACAAGAAATCTGAGTACGAAAACCCTTGGAGTTTCTCGGTGGTTTGGATGGAAACCCAAATTCACCTTAGGTGTGGATTCATCCAAAATTCACCATTGTGCTTCATTATCAAAATTGTTGGAGGTTTCAACTGGAAATCTCTCTAGAGGATTTGACAGGCAAATTTATGAAGTCCGCAGGCAAGACAAAATCCTCATGTTTGCTTATATCTCCTAGGGCATTGGCTATATTGTTTTGGGTATCTTGGGATATGAATTCACATAGTTGGGCAATTCACATAGATCTGATATGCAGGTTTAAAATGCTGCTTGAATTTATTTTGCAATTGCTAGGCAAATATTGGGACATTGTTTTTGGTGTGTTATTGTAATTTGGAGTTGTACGCTAAATGAAGAACTATTAATGAAGTCTATTTGTTGTTGTAATCTGAATGGTCAGATCAATGCATCACAATCCCTATATATCAAGAAGGTATTTATATTGAAATTCATTGTTTCAGGCTTTCAGCTCTTACAATTTCTGAGTTTTTTTATTTCTGCTGTTCACTAAGGTCAGCGCATTATATGTGCATCATTCTGATTTTCTGAGTTGTATACAACCGTCTATAATGTTTAAACTTTAGATATTTAGCAGTGTTACCCCGAGTTTCTAGGATGGGGACGGCGGGACGCGGGGGGATGAGTTTCCGGGACGGCAAATTTTTTTGCCAATTTTGGGGACGGGGGGGATGGCAAAGGGGACGTCTATATAAAATATAGGGAAATTTTAAAATATATAGGGAAATTTGCAAATATACATGACATTCATATGAAAATATGGATAAAGCATGCCATTTTGCCTCTGGTGGTGGTCTATTCTCTCCATATTAATCCAGCTTTTTGTTTTCTCGTGGTTGAGATTGGCTCTTAAACTTAGTATTTCCATCATTGTCTGATTCTACTGCTTAATGTAATATATACATATAAAAGAAATCAAATTACAGTTTATTACTTTAAATTGGACTTTTAGTTTCTCTTCGATGTGGTTCTTCAATGAGCTTAACCTAATAATGTTAAGATCTCTGCAATTTGATATAAATTTTCACCTGATTGAAATTCAGAAATCAAACTTTCTATTATAGAATTTTTACGTCGACGGGATGTCATCATGTTAGAAAATATCTACATAGATTCCTATGCCAAGCAGTATTTCTATTCTAAAAAGGAATATGAAATGTTGTATCTTATGTATATATTACATATTTTGGGTGTTATGTTCAGTGAATTAGAGATTTACGACAAACATTATTTGACTTAGCACTTTGGTAACTTGCTTGATGGCTAGTTCCAGTGGTATAATTTTGTTAAATGTGCTACAGTACTATTGCATGAAGAAGATAGTATTAGTATCTTTACATAGATAACAGTTTACAACTTGTTAAATGTTTTTGGCTTTTTAGGGCATGCAAGAAGGTGGGGCTCACAAATCGACCCCCTTTGTGGAAAAAAATACTTTTTAAAATTTAATTTTGAGTTTTTCGGGCAAAAAGAATTGGGGATGGCTGGCCATCCCCGGTACGGTTAGAGGACAACTACGACGTCCCCAGCCGTCCCTGGTACTTCCAGAAGTCCCCGATTTTTTTGGGTGGCATCCCCAAGTTTTCGGGACGTCCCCATGAAGATTCCAAAAAATGGGAATGTGGACGGGATGTCCCTTGGCCGTCCCCAAGTCCCTGAAATGTCCCCGTTCCCGAAACTTGGGGATTTAGACCGGGGACGTGTCCCCGGGTAACCTTGATATTTAGTCATATGGTATGTTTGCAAACTTTTTGTCACAATGTCTCCTTGATTATGTGAAAGTCAAGATGAATTATATGAAGGGGAAAATATTATGAAAGCATTAAACAAATCATATAGATAATAATATTCATAACCATTCATATTCAAGTGAACTCCAAATGTTTGACAAAATGTCAAACATCCAAGATTGAGAAAACAGGGCAAAATTAGCAGAGGTTGTTACAAGCACGAGGAGATCCATTGGAGGACCCTAAGGATGATGTGGATGTCACTGTGGCTGAGCCTGCGACACAGGAAAATATCATGGCTGTAGAATCATCTAGGACCTATCTTAGGTGTACACGTAGGAAGGTTGTGGGGTCGATTGGTCACTTATAGAGGCTGCTTTGAGCCTTAGTCTTCTATGTTCTAGCTTTTATTTTGATAAATGTTTTGTACTTTCGATTCCATGGTTTTCATATTCGATGAATATTTTACACATTTGATACTATTTTTATTTCTAATGTGTTATTTAGTTTAACTTATTTTCTTCAGCTAAAGCCTAAAATTTGCATTTATACTTATATGATCAATGTAAACTTGTGTATGTGTTCAAAGTAGCTTCTATTTGTTGAGATTATTGTGTCTTTAAGGTTAATTTATTAAATGATGCATGCAACAAGTTTTAAATCCTTAAAAATCTTTGAATTTCTTGGGTTTTTCAATATGCCGAGTCCTTGCCAAGTTTATGCCAAGTCTGGATGCTGAGTCCGAGTCAAAAATCAGCTTGCTGAGTCTGAGCTGAGTTTGAGTCTTGTAACACTGGTTGTCACAGACTGAATGCTAACATCATGATGTGAGCCCTAAATTATTCTAGAACTGGTTTGTCTCACAATAGCCAGCCTCATTGATTATCCTTTGGGCTGGCCTTGGTAACTGTGATAATTGTGAGAGCCAAACTTGTCTAGTGCAATTCTTGATTTTAATTGCTTTGTTGGCAAGTCAATCAACAATTGCTTCTTACTTAATCTTGGAATTTAACTTATTGAAATCTTTTCTAGGTGATGGCTGCATTATGTACAATGGGATGCATTTTCAAATGTGATGAGAGTCTTGTTTTAAGTGCTTTTTTTTAATCTGACTGATGATTAGTATAAAATCACCTTTTATATGGAGTTATTCCATTTCCATTACCTTCACTATTTTGTCTCCCCCTTGAAGCAAAGCAATTTGGACTGCATATCGGCAACTGTACAATGTCTCAAATAGGATCTAATTATGTCCTTGCATCCACCAATTCTGGGTTTCACATGAAGCTGCTAGTTGTGCATTGCCCGAGTATTCCCTACTTACTAGCAATAATGAAGTCATTGATGTCCGTAGAAGATTTTTCCTGCTTTCTGTAAATGCAACTGTAGGCCATAGCAATAATTTGGTTTCTGATCATTTGAAGAGTCTTCCTATAGTTTATGACATTGTCAAATATTTTGTTGTTATGCATTTTCTGTATATACCAAATGGTAAGACCTGAAGCTAACTTGTGGATAAGCTTTGGGATTTTCATGTGGTCAGTATATCTTCACATTCTTTTAATCCTCCTCATAGTATGAGCTTGTTTCGATTTCACCTAGAGATGGAGGCACAATTTATCTAGACATTTTGGGCAAGTTGGGTACAAGGGTAAGGTGTTTTGTACTTTCCTCCATTCAGAGGCAGTTTAGCAATGTACTTGCTCCCACAAAAATTCTATATGTGAGATGATCTTGTATTATAAATTAGAAACTTCTTGTGCAAAGTCATCTAGAAGAATATTAGTTTTGTGCATCCTAGTGTGTTCCATTTGTTTCCCTGGAAAGCGTTGTTTTGTTGAGTGGAAGGGGGTGGTGTAGCCACATATGCCAAAGTTGGTGTATGTTGTTGTGTTGGTATAATGGTATTGATTGATCTTATTTGATCTTTTGCACCTGAAATACGAATTGGCCAGTGAACTAGTAGGCCCTGAAGCAAAATCACTTTCTGTATGGTAATTTCTTTTCGGTCCATCTTGTTCCTCCATATCCTACTGTGCAGTGCATAAGTAGGAGAGATAACCCACCACTTTGTTAAGGTTCTTGGCTTGAAGGCATGTCTGCAGAATTTGGAGGTTTGTGTTACTCAGTTTAGGATTCCTGTTCTAGCTGTCCTAGAATTTTGCAATTTTTCCATTCCCAATTTTCCAATACAGTTGCTGCTGTAGGTTCTTATAACTACCATTGATACGTCGAGCTATCATAGAGATGCTACCTTTACATAAAATTTTGTTGCTTGTATCGAAATTCTCAACATTAGTAGATGAACACATTTTATGCATATCAATTCATAATCAATTTAAGAGTTAATTAATTGTTATATATATAGGTTAAAGTCCAAGCTAATTGAGGACAAGGACAATTGAAACATATATTTAGTATCTGCTGTACAAGAGACAAGGATAAAATATATTTTTTGCAAGTTTTATTAAGAGAAGAAACAATAAAGCTAAGGAACCCAAAGACATCATAGTCAGATCCATATTCAAGAAGTTTTAAGGCAGCCTTCCATGATGAACTATTGCGAGGGCAACACCCCTGGGGCCTGAACAGACACCAATCATCATTGAATTGAAAAGAACATCCAATCTGCTTTTCAATCTCCATATGTAGCAAGCTATGCTGGTAAAGAAAAGTTTGGAAAACAAATCAACGAACTAGAAGGAAAAGGATCCATTGCAGCATCAAAATCATCATTCAGTGGTCATGTGTTCTGGAGATGGGTTTACATATTGATTCTCGTTTATTTTGAGTTCTATCTTATTGTTCTGAAGCCACTAAACAAGAGGCCAGTTATGTAGAATACATCATTGGTAGACTTGTAAATGCCAATAAGTAATCTGTGTGAATAATAATGGCTTTATTGTGAATAGTTGTATTCTAAGAAGGTAACTTCATTTTGTTTTATTTTCAGTATATTATTTTGTTGGGCCAAGTTACATTTCTAAGTACTCTTTTTGATTTCTCAGGACTGTGCTGGCGTTATTCTCTTTGCTGCAGAAAATGCTACTCAAGTTGCTCTACAGGTAAAATTTTACTCTTGGACATTTGTTGGTCCATTTTTTACATTTTCAATTTATTTAGAACTGCACTTATTATTTCAAATTTAAGTAAACAAGTACTCTTTCTTTACATTTTTGGGGCATCGCCTTAGATTAAAAAATGTGGAGAATTTTTTAGCATCCAAGTACTAGGTGGAAGTTGATGATATTCTAGTCAGTGGTTTGAATTCTTTTAATATACCAATATGATTTAAAATTATCGTCTTTCAAATAGAAAATCAAGGCATTTTAATATAACTAGAGTGTTACAAGCTTTCATGTATTCGAAACACAATTTGCCCTGAAGTTATACTTGTTACTTTTCAACTATGTTATGGTTGTCTTCTTTGTATATCTCCCTATCTGCATACACACATGGGAGAGACTTTTACTCGTAAAACCAGCGTGCAGTGTAATCCTATGTAAGAGGCTAGCCCCCCTTTTAAAGTCTCTGAAACATTTACTGATTTTTATTTGTTTCCCTTTCTGGTTTCCTTTTATAGGCAGATGTCCTCACTTGAATTGAATTTAAGGTGAATTGGATATTGGACTCAACAGAAATTTAAACACAAACCATTTAACTGTCTGAGAGACAAACTTCAATGCTTGCCACATAATGAATGAACAGCAGTAGCATGAATGAATGACAGTAGCTATCTAAAAATTACCAATGCTTCATTCTGAAGTTAAACAGAGTCTGAAAATGATTTAATTGTCTCTTAGATTTATTACACTTTGAGAGAATGTAAGAAATAAGAAAGACGCACCTTAAGTCCATTTTCATTCTAGCAACTTGACCAGCACTACACGGGATGTTAAAAAGAGATGCAGCTAGAACTAGTAGTTTTGCTTCACCCCTTCCGACAGGAATCATGCATCGACAATCAAGGGTTTACAACAATTGAGAGTCTGGTGCCCTGGTTGCTTGCAAATTACTGCCTTAGCATGTGTCCAATACTAGCTCGTAGTTGCTAAATCAAACCCAGACCGGTCCTTAAATATCTTTCCCAAGAGTTAGTGACATTGTCGATTCAAACAACCAACTCTGCATGTTACCTCACACACAAGCTTCCAGATTAGCTCACACACACCACAATGGTTCCAGAATTTCACAGACCGCAAGAATGCAGCTTTCAGTTTACTGCTAGCATTTCTTCTTTCCTCAGACTCTAGGAGTGCCTTGTGCCGGATAAACTCTTTCTGCTAAAACAAACTCCCACAGTTATTAACCAATACAACAAACTCCATGGATTTTCGATGAATCACACCGAACATCTTCCGTTTCTGAATCACTAACAATATTGCTCAATGGTTGCCGTTCGAGCTCTTCACTATTCCTTGGGTCTCTGTTGTGCCTTACCCCTTATCTCTCTATTCATTAAACAACCCGGGTATAGCTTGGTAAATCTGTATAAATTCCCTTCAATGAAACACCACCCCTGCAACGGCAGGCCTCTCCAGTTCCTATTAAATTGTGTTGATAGCCCATATACAGAATGTTTCGGCTGTGTAGACAAACCTTATGCCCATGTTTTTTTTAATTTCTTTTAAAAAGAATTGTTTGAGTTCATTCAGCGAGCAATTTCCCAAATAACACACATCAGCAACAAACTTTGATTCTCCTCCAAACAAGTCGTGAATTTGAAACTCAACCTACATTTGATTTAATTTCAACAGCAACAAAAAATAATTATTTCTGAATGGCTAATTATCTTGAGAACATTTCTCAGCTCTGAAGATAATATCCTCTTGAAGATTGGCTGTTCTTTAGAAGCTAAAAAAATTCTGCAACCTGCAATATCTCTGTCCAAATTCTGAATTTTCCCAGTCTCCTCCATGAAACAATTCCGTTCCTTTCAACTCCTTTTCCCACCACATAATTGCCCCCAAAGTTTTTTAAATTCTTTTAAAACTTAAATCCTCAAATTCCTTCAATGCATAGGACAAAATAATATTTCACCTATTTTTAATTTTAATTTATTAATTACAAGTGAAATATTAATTAATGTAATTAAATGCTAATGAGGGCAATTTAGCATTTAATTAAAATTAATAATATAGTCTCATGAACTAAGAGGAGACATTACACTTCTCCCTCCCCAAAATTGCTCGTCCTCAAGCAATTTTAGTCCTGAATAGAACAAAATCTGCTCATTTTCCCAAGTTGCATCTTCTACCGGAAGGTTCTTCCACTTCACCAGGTACTCTTTAATGACCCACTTCTTAAGACTACACTCTCTGGTTTCAATGATGGCTTCCGGAATTAGGATTAACTTCTGTTCTTCATTCATTCTGCAACCTGCCATATCTCTGTCCAAATTTTGAATTTTCCCAGTCTCCTCCGTGAAACGATTCCGTTCCTTTTAACTCCTTTCCCCCCCACATAATTGGCCCCAAAGTTTTTAAAATTCTTTTAAAACTTAAATCCTTAAATTCCTTCAATGCATAGGACAAAATAATATTTCACCTATTTTTAATTTAAATTTATTAATTACAAGTGAAATATTAATTAATGTAATTAAATGCTAATTAGGGCAATTTAGCATTTAATTAAAATTAATAATATAGTCTCATGAACTAAGGGGGGACAATACACTTCTCCCTCCCCAAAATTGCTCGTCCTCAAGCAATTTCAGTTCCAAATACAACAAAATCTGCTCATTTTCCCAAGTTGCATCTTCTACCGGAAGGTTCTTCCACTTCACCAAGTACTCTTTAATGACCCACTTCTTAAGACTACGCTCTCTGGTTTCAATGGTGGCTTCCGGAATTAGGATTAACTTCCCTTCTTCATTCAAAGGTGGCAAGAGAGAAGAGGGAATTACATTGTGACCCAAATATTTCTTCAAACGTGAGAGATGAAAAACATTGTGTACCTTGTGGCTTGCTAGTAATTCCAATGCATATGCCACTTCTCCAATTCTCTTGGCAATCTGGAAAGGACCATAAAATTTGGGTCAAGCTTCTTTGAACCACTCCTTTTTAGTGAATATTGCCTGTAGGGCTGGAGTCTCAAATAAACCAAATTACCAACCTCAAAATACCTTTCAACTCTGTACTGGTTTGCATATTGCTTTTGCTGATTTTGGGTTTGCTGGAAATTTGCTTTCAAGGATTTCATGATATCTTGGCTTTGCTACAACAAATCCTTCGCTTTAGGTACCCTACTATCCCCAAACAATAAATCCATGAAGCTTGAAGGTTCATACCCATAGAGCGCCATAAATGGAGACATTTTGATTGACATATGATATGTGGAGTTATAACAATACTCACTCAAATGTAACCATTTCACCCATGCTTTTCGCTGCCCAAAAAATGTTGTTTCTCAAATAACTATCCACCCACTTGTTAACTATTTCTGTTTGACCATCAGTTTTTGGATGGTAGCTAGTGCTGGGAGTAAGTTATGTTCCACTCAACTTGAAACAACTCCTGCCAAAACAAACTCAAATACTTACTGTCTCTATCACTTACTATATTCCGAGGCAACCCATGCAATCTAAAAACCTCCAAAAAAAAAAAACCTGCCACTTGAGCTGCTGTAAACACTGCTGAAATTGCAAAGAAATAGGCAAATTCAGTTAACCCGTCAACTACAACATAAATACAATTCTTTCCTTGCACTTTGGATAGCCCGGTAATAAAATCCATTGAAATACTTTCCCATTTTTGATTGGAAATTGGTAGGGGCTGCAATAGGCCAGCAGCATATGTGTTTTCATATTTATTCTGTTGGCATGTTGGATACTCTTGAACAAACTTCAAAACTTCATTTTTAAGCCCTTTCCAACTAAACCTCTCCCTGATTTGCTTGTATGTGTTAAAAGAACTCAGATGACTAGCCATAGCAGTGTCATGAAAAGATATAATGACTACCATTTTGAACTTAGAGTTGGGCACTAGAAATATTCTACCTTTATAAAAGATGAGCTCATTCTGAACTATATACTTGTCATCATGTGTGACATTTTCTATAATGCTGGAAGCCCAAGAATCTTTTGCATACATAGTTGATATTGATTCCTTCCAATCTGCTGCAATCTCAACTAAAGAACATAAATTAGGTCTTCTAGACAACGCATCGGTCACTATGTTCTTTTTCCCTTTGGCATGGATTGATTTATACTTTCTAATATTAATGCTTCTGAGGAGTCTCAGATTTACAGTCTCGGGATGTAAGATTGGACGACCATTTTCATCGGTGAGAAACCTGACCTAAATGGAACTTGGAAGATATAAATTTGGCATGGAAAATCTATAAATGGTGAATAATATTTGCCAGAATTATTCAACATTTTCCGTAGCTATGGAATGAAGGTACAAGTGCATAGATATTAATAGTGTGAATAATGGTGGGTAATCTATTTGGAGGCAAATATTTACAAGACGTTGAGGAAAAATACTTTGTAGTTGAGGAAAAATAATTGGAATCGAGCCCTCATATTAGCCATATTTCTGTGCCAAGTTTTCAACAGGATCACCTTGAAGTGTCACCATGGAAGTTTATGATGGTTTTGTGGGCTTTTTGTGAGCCGTGGTGCCCTTTTGTGATGCAGATGAATGTTCTAGATCCCCAATCTAGACTGAAATGCAAATGATTGATTGCTTTCCGTAATACAAATACAAGATGAGCCTTTTCCTTAACAGTGTTGGAGACATATTTCCTGGTATTCTTGAGCTGTTTGGTTGAACATGGGTTGTATGAAGTCTCGGTTGTGTGGTAATTGCAAATTGTGACTCGCGTAGTAGCATTGGCGTTGATAGTCTTCATTCAATCACTGTCATTACTGGAAATGGGTGTTTTGATAGTTGCTATTCAATCACAGTGAACAAAGTGGGCATAGAATCTAGTCTGCGTGGAAGTTTGGAGGAATATATGATATTCTGTTTCGTACTAGAGCTGCAGGGAACAATCATTATCAGAATTCCTATCATAAGCGTGTGGCATTGTTTCCTGGTTGAACAATTCCCTCACTCTGTCTGTGTGTGGGATCCTAACAGTCATGTGAAGTTTGTTAAGAAATATTAGATCAGAAGATTAATATATATTATTTTAATTTATATGTTGCTGTAGAATACAATTGCCTTGGTGATTGATTGATTCCACATTTTTCACTTATTATATATATTAGTATGTAAGGTGATGACTGCACATGGCAGTTGCCATGTAGGGTCATGACCCTATGATAATATTGATTCAATCACTAACTGCAGATTAACAATAACCCAACCGATATTTATTATTTCATAACAATGAGTTGAGGATTATCGTATGCTGCAATGTAATTGCAGCCATACGATAATTATCGTGTGACTGCAATTATATTGCAGCACATGATATTATCGTGCCTGCAGTGCAGCACACGATATACACTGTGACTGCAATGCATTGTAGTACACGATATGTATCGTGTCTGCAATACAATGCAGCGCACGATACATATCGTGCCTGCAATGTATACATTGCAGTGCTTGATACTTGTTGTGCACTGCAATGTATTCATTGCAGTATGCGATGTGTTATTGAGACTGCAGTAAGCTTTTCATTCATACGATTTAGTATGCCAACCTTTTAATAATATATATATATATATATATATATATATATTGAATATACTTATATTCAATTGCATACTTAAACACGAACGAAGCTATATTTCAACACTCCCTCTTAGTAAGAGAGGGTTTAAGATGTGTTGAGGAAGAACATAGTATGTCATGATTACCGACACAATTCGGGACAACATAAAGAAGTCTTAATCATTGTATACTTAGACAATCCAATATCATGATATCCGACACAATCCAGGACTACCAATTAAGGTGTCAATGATGATATATAGGTTATTACATATCAAGTTATTCAACACAATCTAGGACAACCCGTTAAGGTGTCAATCTTGAAATTTAGTAATAGCATCTCAGAATCAAGATATCCGGCACAATCCAGGACAACCCGTTAAAGTGTCAATCTTGAAATTTGGTCAACAATTGTCAAGATCGTCACCTTATAATAGTAACCCCAAGAGAAGATCGTCATCTTCTTGAACAAAATGAAATATTTCAAAAAATTAACTTTATTTATTTATTTATTCATGAATACAAAGTACAAGAGTAAGGATCTCATCCCAACAAGTTTATAGTATAGTCATACCAATTTTACTCCTGAAGTAATCTATCTTCAGTTTTGCAAGAGGTTTGGTAAATATGTCAGCATTTTGTTCCTCGGTGCTGATATATACTAGTTTGATCATATCACTATTTACTACCTTGAAGTAGATGTTAGGGTCTGCTATGTTCTTGGAATACCCTAGTTTGGTGAGATAGCTGTCTATTCTTTCATACCATGCTTTGGGGGCTTGTTTAAGACCATAAAGAGCTTTCTTTAACTTACATACATAGTGATTTTTATCATGTGTGATAAATCCTTCTGGTTGCTCTATGTATACTTCTTCCTCAATTTTCCCATTTAGAAAAGTTGTCTTGACATCCATTTGGTGTACTTTCCATCCTTTAGATGCTGCAATTGCAAGAATGGTTCTTATAGAAGTGTAATGGGCTACAGGGGCAAAGGTTTCTTCATAGTCAATCCCAGCCTTTTGTGAGAATCCTCTGGCAACAAACCGGGCTTTATGTTTTTCAATACTGCCATCTGAAGCATATTTTATTTTGAATAACCATTTTGAAGAGACTACTGATTTGTTTTTGGGTCTGGGTACAATGTACCAAACATCATTTTTCATAATAGACTGATACTCTTCAATCATGGCTTCTCTCCAAGCTTGTTTTGATAAGGCCTTTTCCACATTGTTAGGTTCAGATTCTGCGAGTTTAGTTAGAAGGGCAGCATGACATTTTTGTGTTCTTGTTCTCTTGTTCTCCCTGGATATTTGATTTGGCTCTATATTATTTTCTTCAAACATCTTCCTTGCCCATAAAGGTCTTTTGGTGCTATTTGATGTTATATTATTTTCATCATTTGGGTTTGTAGGTTCCATATTTAGGGATGTAGGCTCAACATTTGAAAATGTAGGTTTAGTCTCTATTGTTAGATTCTCCCTCTCATTCTCAGTTGTAGGGTCAGTAGTTGTGGATGTGCAATTTTCTTCAAACTTTACATCTCTGCTGATCTCTACTGATCTCTGGCTAGGAATGTAAATTCGATATCCCTTAGTATCTTCACTATATCCTATGAATATACCTTTCTTCCCAGAAAGTTCTAATTTAGTTCTCTTCTCTTTTGAAACATGTATGTAAATAGGACAACCAAACACTCTTAGATGACTTAGGTCTGGTTTGTTCCCTGTAAACACTTCTTCTGGTGTGGTATTTTCTAGAATAGCACAAGGACATCTGATTTGTATGTATACTGCTGTGTTTGCTGCTTCAGCCTAGAAAGAGATGTGAATATTTTGATCATGCATCATGGCTTTTGCTGCTTCGATGATGGTTCTGTTCTTTTTTTTTGCTACCCCGTTCTGTTAAGGATTATATGGTAAAATATACTCCCTCTTAATCGCAACAGATTTGCAGAATTCTTTGAAACTGTCAAAGGTATATTCACCTCCATTGTCAGACCTTAGAGTTTTAATGTTCTTGCCGGTTTGATTTTCAACAAGTGCTTTGTATTCTTTGAACTTAGATAAGACTTCATTTGATTCTTTTAGTTTTAAAAAGTATATCCATGTTCTTCTAGAGTAGTCATCAACAAAGATTACATAGTATAAAGCACCTGACAAGGAGTGTGTGGACATAGGACCACATAGATTTGTGTGTATAAGTTCTAATATATTTTTTGATTTGTGTTCACTTGTCAGAAAAGATCTTTTGTATTCTTTCCTAAGGCACATCCTTTGCATATACCTGAGTGTTCAGATTTAAGATGACGTATCCCTAGTGTGATTCTTCTTAGGGTTGGAAGAGCACTATATCTAATATGGCCTAGCCTTTTATGCCATATCTCATTATTGTTTTGAACTTCATGGCTTAAGGCAATTTTTTGTTCACCACATAATTTATATAGACTTCCTTCCCTAGACCCTATATTGATAGCATTTTTGATATTTGAGTTTTTAGTCCAGAGAAGGACTTTATATTAAATGTGACTCTATATCCTTGATCTGCTAGTCTAGAAATGGAGATTACATTCCTTTTTATTCTAGGTACGTATAGTACTTCTTTTAATTGTAGGATCACTCCTCTCATCTTGATTGAACAGGTCCCAATTCCTTTCACGGGATAAGTAGAGTTGTCACCAATAGTAACTTTTTTTGAGGAGTCACCTTTGAATGTTTCAAATTGATCCCTGAATCTAGTGATATGTCTTGAAGCTCCACTATCAATTATCCATGTACTCTTATTTGAGTTTAGTTCACTAGACAAGGCTAAGAAGAATAGAGGATTTTCTACTTCTTTGATTCAGCTAGTGCTGCTTGTATTTTCTTTCTTTCTGGACAATTTTTGTGGATATGTCCGTATTTCTCACATTTGTAGCACTGTACCTTTGAAAGATCCCTTTTATTGAAGATTTTAGTACTTCTTTTCCTTTTCGGAATTTTTTTCTTTTTGTTTGATGTGTGTAGTGCCAAAACTTCTTTTTCTTTGTTAGGTACTATCCCTCTTGAGATTAATCTCGATTCTTCTTGAGTGCAATCATTTTTTAGTTGTTCAAATTTTGTAATGGAGCTCTTGCACTTATGCACTGAATGAAAGATTCCTAGGAGATAGGTAATCCTTTTAGAGAAATTAAGGATAGTTCTAGATCATCCATCTTATTTCCAATGGTAAAGAGTTGATCTCTTAATTTTGATATTCTCAGAAAATAGGAGGTGGTTGTTTCACCCTTGTTCATTTTCATATTCATAAGTAGTTGTTTTAGGGTCAATAATCTACTAGCATTATTGATTTCAAATGTGTCTTGAATGGTTTTGAATATTTCAAATGCAGTGGTTAATCTTGAAATACTTGGAAGTATAGAATTTTTGACAGAGTCAATAATCAATTTTCTGGCTTTGTTGTTTTGTCTTTTCCAAGTGGATTTTTCTGCTTCATCTTTAGGTATTGTAGGTTCTTTCTCTATGTAATCCTCTAATTCGAGTTCTAGAAGTAGAGAAGTAATTCTAGTTTTCCAAGATAGAAAGTTTGATGCTCCCTCAAGTCTATCTTCCATTCTCATACTGTGAGCCATTTCTTTTTTGAAATTATAATAAACAAACAAAATAAATTTTATTATCTTTATATGAAATATCAAAAATATAAATAATGAATAATATAATATATCTTCTTTAATAACCTTGCTCTAATACCATGTTAAGAAATATTAGATCAGAAGATTAATATATATTACTTTAATTTATATGTTGCTGTAGAATACAATTGCCTTGGTGTTTGATTGATTCCACATTTTTCACTTATTATATATATTAGTATGTAAGGTCATGACCGTATGTGTTGCCATCTAGGGTCATGACCCTACGATAATATTGATTCAATCACTAACTGCAGATTAACAATAACCCAACCGATATTTATTATTTCATAACAATGAGTTGAGGATTATCGTATGCTGCAATGTAATTGCAGCCATACGTTAATTATCATGTGACTGCAATTACATTGCAGCACACGATATTATCGTGCCTGCAATGCAGCGCACGATATACACCGTGACTGCAATGCATTGCAGTAGACGATATGTATCGTGTTTGCAATACAATGCAGTGCACAATGCATATTGTGCCTGCAATGTATACATTGCAGTATGCTATGTGTTATTGAGACTGCAGTAAGCTTTTCATTCGAACGATTTAGTATGCCAACCTTTTAATATATATATATATATATTGAATATACTTATATTCAATTGCATACTTAAACACGAACGAGGCTATATTTCAACAAAGTTTGCAATCACTGGCTAGTTGTTGAAGAGATGAGTTCATTCCAGAAAATCTGAGGTAATGAATATTGCATGGTATTAATAAATATCTTTTGTATTTGTGGAGCAAATTGGTTATTTGTTTTACTGCAAAAACATACGAGTATCATGCCTTTCCTGATCATTATATTTGTGCTGCAACTTATTGTCAAACATTTGGTATAAACTCAAACTCATAATTTGATTATATAAGAATGACATTGATGAGGCATTCGTTGATCGATATATATTGAAGTGTAAATTTCTGGTAATTATTTGAGGAAGGTCTTAAAGTAGTATCATTATTGTCTCTATTTTGATATTAAGTGATTCAAGATTTGTAATTATTTTGTGTTTGTCAATCAATAATCCTTACTTGTACTTCACGAGGCAACTGTTTGTCAAAATGTGCTTCAAACAACAATAGGAAAGTGAGGAATTTGATCAAGATTCCTATAGGGGATCTTACAAAGCACTGCATCTGTATCACCAATACTCACAACATAGAAATCATCTTTCAATTCATACTCGCCTAAGTTGAATACATAGTTTAGGGATCTTCCTAGTGCAAGTGAGAGTGAAATCGTCAACAACCATTACCTTAAAAGTCTTCACATGTTTTCAACCCCCGTCTTGTCACACCACCCTCATCAATAAAATTATTTGTTGCACCTGTGTCAATAAGAGTGATTATTCACTGGCCACACAACACTCTAATTTTGAAAGATACTATTTTCTGCAAGCTAGTTAATTGAGCCATCACACTACCCCTTCCTTGTTCCTTTTCTAACTCTTTTGATGAAGTTTCTTCACCACTTGTCTCAGATTTAGTTTACTGTTCTGAAGTTTCTGAACTTGATTTAGGGGCTGTAAAGTATTCAATTTGTTTCGCCTTAGCCTTAATTGCACACTTGTGAGTTGGGTCCCATTGTTCTATCAGCTGTGGGGTTACTTTGCATCTTGTGTTTCCCCTTGTCCTGTTATGATTCAGCCACATCACTACGAGTGGATGAAGGTCCTAAGGTTGACCCTAACATTGTTCATTCTCTCTGATGCAATGCATGAGTAGAAATATGTGGCTGTCCCTGCATTTGCTGCCCCTGAATCTACTAAATAGTCTGAATATGTTGCCTACCAGACAAGGTAGTAGGCATTGCAACTCCAATGTCATCTGGAATACCCCAAAGCTTGTTGAACTTGTTAAATTGCAGGATCTTGATAGAATAAATTTGATAAACTTACTGTTTTATTTGTATGTTATTCTGAGCAGTGAAATACTTATTAACCTGAATCGTATGTCTGCAGATAGAAGATAATGCCCTTGTAATTGATTGCTTCCTCTAGGCAATACGATCCATATAAGTATAATTATGAAAGGCCACGTCTGCGTAGAGACATGGCTCTACGTGGCATAACCGTAACATCTCTGCAATGGATATCCTTGGCTGTATTTAGACTATCGACTGTGTCGATATAAATGCCGACAGTAAAACTCAAATGCAATATTAATATAATCGATTCTTAATAACAATAATAAGATATATATATATATATATATATATATGTAATCGGCTGTTATATTAATATGATTATCTCAATCAATTCGATGCTATAATCTAACAGTCCCTCTTAGCGAGAGGAGATTGATATTCACAAAAGTGAGTGTTATTGAAATCCCCGACTTAATTGGGAACTAGATTTCCTTTTAATAACACATAATAACTTAGGATCAAGATTTTCGGCATAATCCGGAACATAATTCAACCTGATAAGAAAATTTATCACAATCCCCGACCAATTCGAAACTGGATTTAATGATAAATATAGGTGTCAAGATATCTGGCGCAATCTGGATCAAAACTTGAACCATTCGTTATCATAATCCCCGACTAAATTCGGAACTGGATTAGATGATAACTTAAGTCAAACTATTGTAGGTCGTCACCTTACAATAGAGACTTCACACACAAGAAAGATTGTCATCTTTCAAAAACACAATATTGCAATATTTAATTTTATTCATGAATATAATAAATTACATATTTAAGAGATAGAATCTCAGAAATTTAATCACAACTTAATCATACCAAGTTTTTGTCTGAAGTACTCAACTTTCAACTTCGCAAGAGGCTTGGTAAAGATATCAGCATTTTGCTCTTTAGTACTTATGTAGACAAGTTTGATAACATTTCTGTCTACCATGTCTCTTATGTAGTGATAAGGAATTTCTATGTGTTTGGAGCGGTTATGAAAAATTGGATTTACAGAGAGTTTAATACAACTTTGATTGTCACAATAAACTATTGTAGGTTGTAGAGGCTTGCCAAATAGTCCAAATAGTAATTTCCTTAACCATACTGCTTCATGAGCACCCATAGAGGCAGCCATGTATTCTGCTTCGGTAGAACTTTGAGCAACTGCTAACTGTTTTCTACTAAACCATGAAATCATTGCTGACCCAAGGCTAAAGCAACATCCTGTAGTACTTTTTCGATCGATAGAGTCTTCGGCCCAATCAGAGTCAGTGAATCCTTGGAGTTGTATCTCAACATTTTCATACTTCAATCCCAATTCAATTGTACCACATAAGTATCTCAAAATATGTTTAGCAGCTGTTAAATGAATCTTCTTAGGTTCACACATGAAATGGCTTAAAACATTTGTAGCATAGCAGATATCAGGACGAGTGTTTACCAAGAACATAAGAGATCCAATTAGTTGTCTGTAGTAAGAAGAATCTGTAGGCTCTGAATTTGCGGCATCTTCTTTGAGTTTGTGAAGATTTGTTTCCATTGGAGTGGTTAATGGTTTACATTCCTTCATGCCAAATCTGGTTAATATATCCATGGTGTATTTCCTTTGATTTAGAAAAATATAGTTTTCTTTCTGTACTACTTCTAATCCTAAGAAGTAGTGTAATAATCCTAGATCTTTTATATCAATTCATTTGTGAGTCCCTGTTTGCATTTAGCAATGAGACAATCTTCTCCAGTAATTAGTAGATCATCAACATAAAGAACTATGATTACCATTTCACCTTTTAACATTTTGAAGTATATATTTGGATCGGCTTCATTCTTGGAGCACCCTAACTTGGATAGATAATTGTCTATATGTTCATACCAAGCCCTGGGAGCTTGCTTGAGACCATAGAGTGCTTTCTTCAATTTGCAAACATAATTAATGTCATGGGTGATGAAGCCTTCTGGTTTCTCTATGTATACTTCTTCGATAACTCCTTTTAAAAATGCTGTTTTTACATCCATTTGATGTATCTTCCACCCTTTGGATGTTGCAATGGCTATGATAGTTCTTACAGAAGTGTAACGAGCAACAAGAGCAAAGGTTTCTTCGTAGTCAATTCTAGCCTTTTGAGAAAAACCCCTGGCAACAAATCTGGCTTTATGTTTTTCAATACTGCCATCAGATGCATATTTGACTTTGAATAACCATCTAGAGGAGATGACGGTTTCCCCTTTTGGTGTAGGCATTATTTCCCAAACATCATTTTTAACAATAGATTGGTATTCTTCAATCATTGCATCTTTCCAGGCTTGACATGTTAGGGCTTCTTTCACATTAGTTGGTTATGATTTTGTGAGTTCTACCATAAGTGCAAGGTAGCATTTTTGGTTCCTTGTTCTTTTATTTTCTTTGGACATTTCATCTAGTTCAACATTGTTTTCTTCAATCATTTTTCTTGCCCATAATGGTCTTTTCTTGCTGTTAGGAATATCAACATCTTCAAGGTGAGATGGAGAAGGTTCAATGTTTTCTATTATGTTCTCTCTTTGATTCTCATTATTTTGGAAAACATTCTTCCTCTGATTTTCAATTTCATCATATTCTGTAATATTCTCCCTTTGATTCTCATTTGATCCTTCTTCAGTGAGAGTGGATATTTTTAGAGCAGTGTCCTCTTCAAATTTGATATCTCTACTAACTTCAATGGATTTTTGTCCTGGTATGTATACCCTGTACCCTTTCGTAGTTTCCTTGTAGCCAAAAAATATTCCTCTCTTTCCAGAAGGATTTAGTTTGGTTCTTTTCTCTTTGGGAATATGAATGTATACAGGACATCCAAAGATTCTAAGATGATTTAGATCTGGTTTCTTTCCTATGAAGGCTTCCTCAGGTGTGATGTTTTCTAGAATAGAGTGCGGGCATCTGTTCTGGATGTATATGGCAGTGTTAGATGCTTCGGCCCAAAACGAACTGTGAAGATTTTGTTCATGCATCATAGCTTTAGCAGCTTCAATGATAGTTCTATTTTTCCTTTCTGCTACTCCGTTCTGTTGAGGATTATAAGGTACTGTATACTCCCTCTTAATCCCAACAAAAATGCAAAATTCTTTAAAGTTTTCAGAAATATATTCACCTCCGTTATCGGATCTTAGGAATTTTATTTTCCTTCCAATTTGGTTTTCAACTAATGCGTTGAATTGTTTGAATTTTAATAAAATACTTCATTTGATTCTTTTAGTCCAAGAAAATAAATCCAAGTTTTTCTAGAGTAATCATCAATGAAGATCACATAGTATGAAAAACCTCCAAGGGAGAGGGTTGACATAGGTCCACATAAGTTAGTGTGAATGAGCTCTAATACAGCTTTGGTTTTGTGTTCACTAGAGGGAAAAGATTTTTTTATATTCTTTCCTAGAGCACATCCTTTACAAATGCTTATATGTTTTGAGTTTAGATTTGATATCCCTGTAGTAATTTTCTTAAGGGAGGGAAGAGTGCTAAATCCAAGATGGCCTAATCTTTAGTGCTAGAGTTCATTGGTGTTAGATACTTCATGACTTAGTGCTAATTTGATACTATTTCCTACTTTGTATAAGCTTCCATCTCTATACCCTAAGTAAATCGCATTTTTAACATTAGTGTTCTTTGTCCATATTAGTACTTTATCTTCTTGGAATGTAACTCGATAGCCTTGATCACCTTAGCCTGAAATTGAGACTAAGTTTCTTTTTATGCCTGGCACAAATAGAACATCTTTTAGTAGTATAGTTGCCCCTGATTTCAACTTGATAGAGCAGGTCCCAAGTTCCAACTCCTTTGGCTAGATAAGTGGAATTGTCTCCAATTGTAACTTCTTCAGAAGAATCCTCTTCTAGAGTTTCAAATTGATCTCTGAATCTTGTTATATGCTGAGATGCTCCACTATCAATTATCCAGGTGTTCTTCTTAGGGTTAACTTCACTTGATAATGCCAAGAAGAATAATGATATTTCTGCTTCTTTGACTTCAGCTAATGCTGCTTGAATTTTCTTTTTCTCAGGACAGAATCTGTGCGTATGACCAAATTTATCACATTTGTGACACTGTATTTTGGAGAAGTCTTGGTTTTTGTGATTTTTATAGGGATTCCCTACATGACTTGTGTTAGAGTTTCCTTTCTTATTTTTAAATTTCCTTTTATTGCTTTTAAAGTTTGATTGAGTATGTAGGGCTTGAATCAACCGAGATCCCTCTTGATATTAACCGAGATTCTTCTTGAGTGTAGTCATTCTTGAGTTGATCAAACTTGGGTAAGGAAGGACGTCTAGTTATACGTTGAATAAATGATTCCCATGTGATGGGTAATCCTCTAAGAGCTATTAGTGTTAACTCCATGTCATCAATATTATTTCCAATAGTGGAAAGTTGATCTCTTAAAATTCGAGGAAAGTAGGATGTGATTGTTTCCCCTTTATTCATCTTTAGACTTAGAAGTTGCTGTTTGAGAGTAAGTAATCTACTTGTATTATTAACCTCAAATGTCTCTTGAATAGTCTTGAATACTTCATAGGTGGTTTTAAGTCTCGCTATGGAGGGGAGAATATGATCTTTAACAACATCAATTATGATCTTCTTAGCTTTGTTGTTACGTCTTTTCCAGGTTGATTTTTCCGGTTCTTCTTCTGGTATATTTTTGTTTTCCTCAATATAAGAGTCTAACTCGAGTTCTTCAAGCAATGTAAGAATTCAAATTCTCCATGAGAAGAAATTAGAGGCACCTTTGAGTCTGTCTTCTACCTTAATATCGCTGGCCATTATAATGTCTCTTTTGTTTGTAATGAATTTATAAGAATTTCAATGTTAGTTTAAACGATTTTCCTCTATTGAGGCTCTGATACCATGTTAGATTGCAAGATCTTGATAGAGTAAATCTGATAAACTTACTGTTTTATTTGTATGTTATTCTGAGCAGTGAAATACTTATTAACTTGAATCATATGTCTCCAGATAGAAGACAATGCCCTTGTAATTGACTGCTTCCTCTCTACAATACAATCCATATAAGTATAATTATGAAAGGCCACGTTTGCGTAGAGACATGACTCTACGTGGCTTGACCCATGTAGAGCCATGTCTATATGTAGACATGTTCTACGGGTCATCATTTACATGCACCCCTTCGTAACACATATAAATGTTACGCTAACTACCTTTTGGTAGTTAACGTAACATATCATATATCAATATGATATGTTACGTTAACTATCGAACGATAGTTAACCGTAACATCTCTGCAATGGATATCCTTGGTTGTATTTAGACTATTGACTGTATCGATATAAATGCCGACAGTAAAACTCAAATGCAATATTAATATAATCGATTCTTAATAACAATAATAAGATATATATATATATATATATATATATATATATAATCGGCTGTTATATTAATATGATTATCTCAATCAATTCGATGCTATAATCTAACAGAACTCAATTCTGTAATGCAAATTTTTAGCCTCAAAAAATTCACATGCTCCCACACCTTTTCTTGGCCAAAAGAGGAAGTGTGCATTAACTCTAGTGATGCTTCCAAACCATTTTGTACCACAAATGTTGCATTTCCATTTCCTTGTTCCACTACCTATTGGTGTTGGGGCTGTTACTCTTGTTGCAAATTGTCTTAGAGGAGATTTGGGATCATAAGGACCCCTAGCCCACTTTGCCAAAAGCTGGGAGGGGCAATCAGTAGCAAGTGGTGCACTATCCATGGAGCTAGTTTGGCTTTCCAGATTTGGCCCATGCTCATCCCCCTCATCCTCATGCTTAGGTTCATATTCTAATTGGTTTGCACCATGAGAATGAATTTCCATCTCATCCTCACTCATATCATAACTATGGGAGCTCATTTTGACATGCATTTCACAAAATGAAAAAAAAATTCAAACACATAGTTTCAGCCTAGGCCCTACTTTAAAATTAAAAAAAATTAAACTCTAAATTTAATTTTTTTAAAAACAAATTTCAAATTGTAAAACAAAATCTAAATTAATTTTTCACTCTTGACTCTTGGGGGCAAAATGGAGAATCACAATTATTCTTCATTTTGCCCTCAAGATTCAACATAATGTCTAATTTAGAAAATGGAACAACAAAAAATGAAATAATATTGAAATTTGAAACAACATTGAACAAAAACAATTACAATTTACAAATGAAAATCAAAAAATAAAATAAAAATAGTTAAAAAGTTAAAAACCCTATCTTGTGCTTGAAGAATCTCTTCAACAAGGTGAAAAATATTCCTCTTCTTTTTCCTGCTCCTTGTCACTCCTCTTTTACTTGCAATCAGTCCTTTCACTCCTCCAATCACTTTTTTCTCAGCTCTTCACTCTTCTTCTTCTTGTAGCAAACAATTAGAAATGACAATGTGAATCAAAATGAAGCTTGGAGGGCCTTTTGTAGGCTTGGAAGGCCTTAGATGGGCCCCACATTCACTTAGGGTTCAAATAAAACCAAAAAAGAAATTAAAAAAATATGTTTTTATTAAAACTCATGGCAAAATGCGCTTGCCATTGGGGGACGCCCAAACATCCCCAAGATGCTTGAGGGATGCTCAGGTAGCCCTCAACATCCTGAGAATGCTGGGACATATTCGCATCCCGGCAACAATGGGCGGTGCAGTTGGGACTTGGAAACAACGTCCCCACATCTCGGGGACATCCCCGTTCTGGGAACACTAGGGTTTGGGGGGTCGCGTCACCGTGTAACACTGATTAAAACCCTAGATGCCACACTGGAAAATCTCTCTGAATCTGCTCATAACCATAAACCAAGTGAGATGCAGGCCTAGGCGACCTCAACCAGCCACAAACCCTAGGCACATCCTCTTACAAAGCTGCCATGTCCCCAACAAGCTTTTATGGTTAGAGGGAAGAAGGTATGACCAACAAAAAGGATATAGTCTGCTCTGAAATCTGCTGTAAACTCTGCAAATCTGATCCTTACAATCACTCTTTAATCTATCTTGAATACTTTTTGAATCAAACCAACAATGGAGCCCAGCTGTGATTCTTGCATGAAATCACCAAATAATTTTCTGGTTTATATCTTTACCTAACATAGAGGATGTTCCTTGTAAGAGTTTTCATCATCACAAAGCCACAAGATGAACTAGTTCAACCAACCAAATCTGTTCTCAAAATAAAGAAGCAAGCATAGAGTAAATGAGCTCCAAAAGCAATTTATATAGGCCTCAAAAAGTCCATACCCAACTAAGAGGTTTTCTCCTTACATAATCCCTACTCAGGCGCCCATTTGAAGAGAATATTTTATTTAATATTTTAAAGTCACTGTATATCACCTTGAGCACCCACTATACAAAATATTAAATAATAAATTAAATAACACTAAAGTTAAATCTTTAATTTGAATTTAATCTTATTTAAATTAAATGCTCTGGTCCATTAACTGCCAAGATATCAAGATCCAACTCATCTACCAACATTCTCAAAATAGAAACATTGTCAATTGACCAAGTTGGTGTCCAACTCACTTACTAAAAATAGCATGGGCAAATTGTTCAAATCCACTTCAGAAAAAGTTGATATGCAAATCTCAAATAACCGAGCTCAATGTTATAGCTGCAATTGCCAAATAAATTGGTCAACCTGTCACCGCAAGTCCTGTAATCCCAACCCATTAGCCTTGGGGAACCCGCTATATAGGCTAATGGTCACCAAGTTGAAGTGCTTAGGATGGGGGCTACCTTAGTTCTCTTTTCTGTTGGAATATTCATGTAAGCATCACAACTAAAAATTCTCAAGATGCTCAGGGGAGGTTTTCTCGCTAGTCCACGTCTCTTGTGGAATTTAATTAATTAATGTTAATTGGCCAGGCAGCAAGTAATCTCTATTGTGTTTCCCTAGAATTCTGGTACTGAGATTTTACTAGTTTCCTTGAGTTTTCTATTAGTCTTGTGTTAATTTTATTTGTAACCGTATAATGTTGCAGTGCGTATTTGTAAATCCTGTGTCTAGTTACAGCAAAAACTTACATTCTTTTCCATTTGAAAAACAGTTGTTTGAATAAACATTTACAAATTTTGCAAAGATAACGGTGTTTATTAAAAAGGTTGAAACAGATTTATAACCCCAAAGAGTGATAAGTAAAATATCATATGCGAATAATCATACCATTTCTGAAATTCAACTGAGCAACTAATTCTGGATCTTAAGAATAAATACTTCCTCGTCATATTCACAAATAGGGAAACTGTAGTTACAAATGAGTTGAATATATCTGACCTTTAACAGTTCAATGCTGGTAATTGTTCCCCTGTTCAAATATTAAAACTATGGTTTTTCTGCCAAATAATATGAGCCATGCCCAATAACTATCCCTCAGTGTGTGTATGACTGCATGTTGATTATTTCAGGTTGTCCCGTTGTTATCAGAAACAATAGAATACCATGACCAGCACTTGATAGCATCGACTCCAAGCATATATATGTGGTTTGCACACTTCCACACTGTAGGTGACTGAAGCAATGTATTGCTGGCACTGTCAAAATATATGCCATGAAGTCTTCACACCTCTGCTTTATCTCCGGTATTATTAATGTATCGTACCCAAAACAGTGTGTTATATGTCGTGATTCTCCAAATAAGATCAATTGTCTTTTCATTCATGGAAAAATAAATCTGACAGGTTCTTCTAAGAAGAAAGATTCTGTGTTGCTATCGGAACTTGTAGCAATCCCGTGATTCTTAGATCTGATAAAGATAACACCATGCCTACACTTGATGTGGAGAGACCTGAAATCAAGCAACTCTATGTAGGTCTTTAACTCACTTCGGTAGGAATGAATACCTTGCAATGCTGGAATAATTGATACAGGCATTCACATCACTTGATTCCTTAATCCTCCGAGTTTGAATTCCTGATGGATAAGGATGCTAATTAGCTAAGTTCCCCTCACACCGTCACAATAATAATACTGCTACCTGATATGCATTTGCTAATATGATTGCCACGATAGTCTCAGACTTAATACAAATTCCTTAATGCGATGCACAAGAAATCTCCTTCTCTGAAATCAATCACGAACTGAACTATCCAATTTGCCGGAAGTGATTTTTACATCGCTTCCAATTTAATATTAATCTGCCTTAATCATTTGATTATTTTACTCTCTCAGACAATGCTCAGTGTGCAGCTAGTTAGTCAATCGGCTGTAACCTTGACTAGTTATTCAAATTTGTCTCTAACAGAGACTTCACAATTTGCGTAATCTCTAGCAAACTAGGGTGGGTAGTCTCATCACCAAAACTGTGAAACTCCTCCAGCTTGCAAGTATTCAGCACAGGTCAATGAAATTCCAAAAAATTTTATGCTTTCATGCTTCCCATCAGTCTCCTTCTATGCTTCACTTTAAGCAGTTTCCCTCCAAATTATTTGAATTTAAATTGGGCCCTTGAGGGAGAAATAAGAGTGGCCCCAAATAATAACATTTCAATTCAATGGGCCACCTAAATTAATTAAACAATATTATTTTTTAAATAGACCTGAAGGAGAATAATATTAATTAATTAATTATTAATTCCCCTTGTCAACTTGGAAAGGACATTATAGTATTGAGTTGTCTTTAGCCTTGCTATTCCACATTAAGCCTCAAATTCATTTGAGCTAAACTTTTCACCATTTTCCATGCTCCACCTTTATTTCCTCAATCTATTTTTTTAGAAGAGCCTCAAACTCGTTGAATTTATTGTAAACCTGAGATTCCTATTGGTTGAAATATATTCAGGTCTTCCTTGACAAATCATTTATACAAGAAACATAAAAAGAAAATTTCCTGAGTGAGAAAATGTGTAAGTCCAAAAACATCACCATGCATTAGTTGCAAATTTCCTATTTGCAATTGTAGCATTAATGAGAAACTTTACCTAATTCTATTTACCATATGCATCATGTTTTCAAAAACCAAAATCTAATAGGTAATTGGAAATTCCTTCAACCATTCTTCTGATGTGCAAATCTCAGAGGCCTTCCTTCAATATGCCCCATTCTCTCATGCCAAAGCACTTTATTTTCTCTATGCCACATAGAAGTTTTGCCCATTTCATTGCTGACCCTGGGAGCAACAAAGCTATTAGATTTTTAATCAAAAACAAAGCTATTAGATTGACCATTCACAATGCTTGCCTCAAAACTGAAATTTGCTGTTCAACCTTTAATACCAACTCAATTACTTACATTCTGACATCACTCTTTCCTTACAGTTAGATTTTTAGCCAATTGTGGAATATGCAGAACCTTGGGACTATTATAACTCTTCCATCTTTAAACCTTGCCTGCCTCAAAGTTGAACATTGTTATAGCACGGATCTCTTTTGCCAACACCATTGCCTGCGAGACATTACTCATTTTTCTTACATATATTAGATTTCTAGCCAATCTTAGGATACGTGGAACCTTGGGGGTGTTCTAACTCTACCACCTTTAAGCACGGTCCTGATTCTTGCACAGCCTATGATGTTCTTTGATTAGTTATTTCTGATGGACATCACCTCAAGTATATCTATCCTATTCAGAAAAACACTCCTTGTAGAAATTCATTTGACAAGAAGCACTTGACTTAATCAGCCATGGACGTTATGTGTGTACTTGAATATGCTAGACGTACAACTTCAATTTCTTTAGTGGAGGTTTTCATTTCTGTGGCATGAATACTTTTAGGTGCCTTAGCTTTGTCAATCTTTTTTTCAATCTTAATTGCTTCTTCAAATGCCCAAGTTTGTATGCAGCTCCCACATTTCATCTGTTGATGTTTGGTAGCTGCAGGAGCTATCTTCTCTACCTGTTCTGATTGTTTCTGTCTGAAAGTGTTATTTCCATCAGCGTTGATGTTTCATATGCTCATGTGCGTACATGACTGATTATTAAAGAGGCTCAACTATTTGTAATTGAAGAGCTACATCAAATGTAATGTTGTGGTTCAAAATGTAACTGTAGAAGTTCGTTGAAGTCTTCAATGATGAACGGTTCTTCCATATTCTGAATCCTGCTCTTTGGTGTCGATCATTAAAGGCAATGAAGTTATTAAACTCCAGCTCATGAAATGGCTCATTTTTAGTAACCGCTGTCATTTCATGTGCCACAGCAATTAGAATACGGAACGACACATTTTGGTAACAGTCGTCTGTTAATATGGGGGTCAGAGATCAAGCATCTTCAATTGGCTTGTTAACGGCATTCTGAGTTTCGTATGAGAGGCTAGTCGTATGCAATTCTGAAGTGGATGTGTAGTTATTCTTTTGGTATTCGACACTTATTGTTGCAGTGGGTAATTCTGAGCGGATGTTCGCTGGAGTCATTTTTTGTTTATTATTGTGTGTATCTGTAGGTGATTCTTATCTATCTATCTATCGTGCATAGTGCTGTGTGAAGAGTTAGTATTCAATAGGTGATCAGTGTTGTGTATATTGTGAGTAATCTGATGTCAAGTTATCGGCTTCATTCTGGGTGATCATTATTGTGTTACATACCATGAACATGCATTCCATCGGGATTCGGTGGCTTGTCTAAGGCATTGTGGCAACAGTTGAAACTATTCTTGTAATCCGTGACTAGTGTGGGTGATCATTTGGTGTCTATCGTGCATGATTATTCAGTGTCTATCAGGGATGTTATGATCATGAGTGTTGAATATTGTGGGTTCTTATTCTGAGATTAGCTAGAAAGTGTTTGTTGTCGTTATTACAGTGTGTGTAGCATCCATTGCTATTACAGGAGTATTATTTGTGAAGTATATCTGTGGTAGGGTTCAATATTATTGTTTAGAGAATGCCATGTATTGATGGTTAAGTATCTGCAGGCTCAGAGGAGTATTTATTTTATTGTTCAGTTTGTGAGCATTGTAACATTCTCCTATTATTACTCAATAAATTGATCTTTTTGGTGTGGTTGGGTTTTTCCCCTCGAGTAGGAGGGTTTTCCCAGGATAAACTTTGTGTTCTTTGTCTTATATATTGTTTTATCTGATTGCTTACATTTCTGATCATAAACACTAACATGGTATCAGAGCCAGGTTTAGAAAAGATCTGATCAGTTTTGGCTAAGCAGTGAAAGCCTTCAAGTTGTGAAGATTTATTTCAGTCTTCGCCTTATCCATTTTTCGCGATGCTCTCAGTAACGACTGCATCAAAATCATTTCTTGAAGGCACCAAATCTTTTATACTTTCCGCCACCACCATCTTGGTCACAATTAAGGCTATCGAGATATTGTTATTATATAATCGTAACCTTTGAGTTGACTTGGAGGTGTTTGACACATTCTGGAGAACTCACGGGAATATCTCATGCTGAGCGTATTTGCATCTCTTGGTAACAAACGATTTCTAGTTTACTGAAGATTATTCCAGTATTCGGAGCGGCTATAATTTATACAGTATGAAGGGGATGTGTCATCAAATCAGATTGGAAGTTTCTTAGAGCAACATGATATGAGTCTCTGAAAATGATACAGCTATTCTAAAACTAGGGCATCATTCATGAGTGGTTACATGTGAGATTTACTATTAAGTGAATATATGAGCATAAAGTATTCAGGGTAAAGACTTTGTTAAGGATATTAATATATCGATGCCTTGATGTATCTAATTCAAAGAGAATGAAGGCATGGCATGAGGTTTTATATTGAAGTTTGGGTGAATATCAATGAAGATATGAATTTCTGAATCAAATCGCCCTTTGACTTCTAGTGTCAGATTAGTCTCTGGGTTGCTTGTAGGTTTGTCATCAGCTCTGGAAATTAATTCCTTCTCGCTTTTATGAGGTTAAATTTAAGTAATAGGAACAT
The DNA here is from genome assembly GCA_027943335.1 of Chamaecyparis obtusa. Classification (NCBI taxonomy): domain Eukaryota; kingdom Viridiplantae; phylum Streptophyta; class Pinopsida; order Cupressales; family Cupressaceae; genus Chamaecyparis; species Chamaecyparis obtusa. Next base: position 533,691 of record BSBK01000534.1, read on the forward strand.
AGTTGATGATGGTTATTGCTGGGCAGTGCTTTCATGGAATGGTCTAGACACATGAGGGACTTTTCATGGCTGTCAAGTCTTACAATTTATGACAGCAGACCTGCAACAAATATTGCATCTCATTTCAGACCTGAAAAGTGCATCTCTTTGTGGCTATACAACAATGCTGAGTTGATATTGGGCTGATTTGCAACTTTGGTGGTGATCCTTGGTAAGGTTGGAGGATTCATTGGGGTGTAATCCTATTACAGACCTATTTCTTGCTCAGAAGTGTATAGCAGACCTGATCTCAGTTATAGCAGTCAAGTTATGAGAGGTGTTGTATCAGAGTAAGGCTGTGATGTATGCTCAGTGATCAACAATCAACACATAGCATCCCACTCCCAATGGTTTATGGAGATCATCTTGGAGGGGATCATTATAGTGTTGATATGGTGAAAGAGACCATGGTGCTGATAGAAGGGAAAGATATGAAGATTGAAATCTGAAAGGGCATTGCTAAATTGATTAACATTGAGAGTAGTGAATCATGTATGCTTCTAGCATTGGTATGTATATTTCTCTTCAGGGCTGTTTGATTCTATGAACTATTATTAATCTATCTAAAATGCAGGTTGGATTGAGGAGCAAAAGGATGATGGATTAATTATCCGAAATTGCGTAAAGAATTCAAAGGAGGAAGAGCTTAAGACATCCAGTGAGGAAGTTATGCTAGCCGGAGAAATGAACATACATGAAGACTTAGATTGCAGTCATGAGTCTAAGTTGATGGCACATAACAAGGTTGGGTTAACCTTGGATGGAGAGTTTGTATTGGCAAGGAGATTGAAAAAGATGAAGACACTAAACAATGGAGAACCTATAATTGTGATCAGCGTCTTCAAAGACTGGGAAATGACATTCAGAGGGAGTTAAATTCCAAGAATTCTAGGCATGAGTTGAGAGCATTAAGGATTTCTTTGCAATCTCTAAGGCAGGGATCAAGAGGGAGTTCTGGGAAGAAGTGAAGGTGTCAACTAAGTGGGTTGTAGTGTTGCAAGGCCAGGTGCTGAAGTCCTTAATAAAACCTCTTCAGTTGTAAAGAATAGAATTGCACAGTCAATCTGGATTTGATATTGGTAGCCCCGCAAACGTATTCAGGATAGGGTGATTTGGGATGAGGTCGAGGAGGATAGTCCTGGACTCTAGCATGTTAGAAGTTTCAGAGGTGTGTGTTGAAAACCGTTACTCTAAGGCAAGCATTGTAGGCAATCTTGAACGAGGAGGTTAGGAGGTTGATGCAAGTGCTTGAAAATTGAGAGGGAGCTTGAGCAATAGATGGAGATTGCCAAGTCCTTTGTAGAGGATCAACAAGCTCTAGAAGTAGTGTGACTTCAAAAGCTCATTGTTTGGTCAAACATTGGAGCCAACTGTAATTTTTTGTGATAGTCAAAGCTGTGATAATACTACCCTTGCTAAGAGGGAGTCTCGGCATTTAGTTGTTCTTATTATTTGTGAAAATGCACATTTCTTTGTGAGAGAGAAATATGAGGTGAAAGCCCTTGTAATGCATGTTTCTTTGTGAGAGAGAAATGTGAGGTGAAAGCCCTTGTAATGCATTTTTCTCCATGACAAAGAAATTTGAGGTGAAAGCCCTTATTTGCCTCTGGGACGGAGGTATTGCTTGTTCCACTCATGGGAGTAGCCATAGTGGATGTCATGTTGAGAGACTCTATGACAACATCAATTTGAGTGACTCCATGATATGAGCTTATGTTTATATTTATTTCACACATGGGAGTAGCCATGGTGAACATCATGCTGCGTGACTCCATGATGCTATCACGTTGAAAGACTCCGTGATAAAGTTTTGGTTTCCTTCACAATGGGTGTAGCCATTGTGACTGAGACTCCATGGCATGAGAATCTAGAAAAGATATCTCCTTTGCTAAGAGGAGTGTTGATGTTTGGTATCTGCGGGAGCTGTCTTCTATACCTGTTTTGATTGTTTGTGTGTGAAAGTGTTATTTCCATCAGCCTTGATGTTTCATATGCTCATGTGCGTACATGACTTATTATTGAAGAGACTCAACTATTTGTAATTGAAGAGCTACATCAAATGTAGCGTTGTGGTTCAAAATGTAACTGTAGAAGTTTGTTGAAGTCTTCACTGATGAATGGTTCTTCCATATTCTGGATCTTGTTCTTTGGTGTCGAAGGCAATGAAGTGTATTAAAATCTAGCTCATGAAATGACTCATTTTCGGTAATCGTAGTCATTTCATGTGCCGTGACAATTAGAATATGGAATGACACATTTTGGTAATAGTTGTCTGTTCATACGGGGGTCAAAGATCAAGCATCTTCAATTGGCTTGTTAACGGCATTTTGAGTTTTGTATGAGAGGCTAGTCATATGAAATTCTGAAGTGGATGTGTAGTTATTCCTATGGTATTCGACACTTATTGTTGCAATGGGTAATTCTGAGCAGATGCTCACTGGAGTCATTTTTTGTTTATTGTTGTGTGTATCTATAGGTGATTCTTATCTATCTATCATGCATAGTGCTGTGTTAAGAGTTAGTATTCAATAGGTGATCAATGTTGTGTATATTGTGAGTAACCTGATCTCAAGTTATCAACTTCATTCTGGGTGATCATTATTGTGTTGCATACTGTGAGAATGCATTCCGTCAGAATTCGGTGGCTTGTCTAAGGCATTGTGACACAAGTTGAAAGTATTCTTCTTGTATTCCTTGACTAGTGTGGGTGATCATTTGGTGTCTATCATGCATGATTATTCAGTGTCTATCGGGGATGTTATGATCATGAGTGTTGATTATTGTGGGTTCTTATTTTGAGATTAGCTAGAGTGTTTGTTGTTATTACAGTGTGTGTAATGTCCATTGCTATTACAGGAGTATTATTTGTGAAGTATATCTGTGTTAAGCCCAAAAGAAGGCAAGCACAACTAAGAGGCTAACAATTAGAACTTTAAAACTCTTCAACCAAATAATGATCTGAAAGATAAACAGTAATGAAAGATCCACGACACATAACACAAAACAATGAATTTTGTTCTTGAGGAAACCCTGTTAAGGAAAAAACCTTGGTGGGAATCAAACCCATAAGATGGATGTACCCTGTTAAAAGTATTGCCCTGTTAGGAGCAAAATGAGAACGAGAAAGAATGCACATGCATCCACATGCCCACTGCCTAGAGCACATTGCTCACAATACAACGATTTGGCCCTTAGTCGGGTTCATTGATCAATCTTTTCACAAGGGTGGACAAACTATCCAGAATGACTGAACTGACTTACAACATCTGCAATGCCAATACAGTTCCGATGAACTACACTTTCTATCTTAATCTCAGAATACAAACATCTTCCTTTACACACACTTTCTCTCGCACACCCCTACATTGCAATTACAAAATGATTTCCCATTTATACATATTACAATGAATAAACATCAACAAGGTTGGCTAGGACCCATACACATAAAAGATACAACATTATGCGCAAATCACAAGGCGATCCAAATCAAGTTGGCCAAGACTTATATAGGATCCAAAACATTATCCTTGAACATGCAACAACTTTGCTAAATCTACGCCAAGAGTTTGCAACACGTTACTTCACCAAGTTGGCTAGGACCTAAATGAAGAAATGCCAACACGCTAGCAAATCAACATACGTGATCACCTTGATCAATGCGATCCAGCAACAAGGTCATAGCACAATCCAAGAATATCAACAAGTAGCGTGAATAACTTCTCGAAACTTCTCATCATCTCGAACTCAAAATCCAAATTCATCTTTGCACTGAATACCAAGAATTATGAACACCGAATTCTGTCACATTAGAAAGATAACTAGCTAAACTCTGAATCATGAACAACACTAGTTGAGGACACAACAGTGAGTCCCAAACACACCACAATCTTCACAACATCTGAATCAACCATACTGATCCTTATTGAAGCAATAACTCAACATCTGTCACAACAGGAATACTGAAATATTGTCACTTGATAAATCAATCATATCTTCCTCAAACTGTCACCCAAACTTCTGCGAACCTCTGTAGACCAACTTTAGACATATTTGAACCATACCTTACGATCGCAACACAAGATCTTCAATGTAGCATTTGAACAACCGAAAACTTCCTCACTAGACATACTGAACACATTGTTTGCAACAACAATTAGTATGTTGACATCAATGACAAAACATTAATGTCAGCACACACAAACACCAAACTCTGACATGCCCAACAATCTTCCAATAATCTCCCCCTTTGGCATTGATGGCAACATATGAAGTGAAAAACCGATTAATGCACAAGACATCAATATATCCACTTGATCACTGTCCAAATATATCCACCTGATCACTTTGAATATCTAGCTTCAACACAATCTCTTCAAGCACAATCATCTCTTTTTTTCACACAATCTCTCCCCCTTTGACATCAATGGCAAAGGGCCAAAGACATCAAAAAGAACTGAACTCACCTCAAAAGGAAAAAAATGGATAACTGTTTGACCATACCAGCATAACATAAGACTGCTCCCCTTAAGGAGAAGTCCCCAATCTCATCAATCCAGAGAATGATACTCTGATAAGTTTTTGGACTGATGACATTGTTAGCATCATTAGCTTTGATCAGGAGGGGCCAAAACCCCAATCTTACTTCTGAGATACTCAAATGTATCCTTTGGCAAAGGTTTTGTAAAGATATCAACAATCTATTACTTTGTAGACACATACTCCAATTTCACTCCCTTTTCATTGACTTTATCCCTCAAGAAATAATACTTAATAGAAATATGCTTTGTCTTTGAATTCTGCACAAGATTCTTAGAAATATTTATAGCACTACAGTTATCACAGTAGATAACAATAGGTTCATCAATGTTTACCCTTAAATCCTTCAGCATCTGCTTCATCCAAGGGTAGATTGAGAGATACAATAGTAGATTGAGAGATACAATCTTGTTTCTTACTAGTCCAACTTACCCAAAAAGAATGCACCACCACTTGTACTTTTCCTATCATCAACATCACCTGCCCAATCAGCATTAGTATATGCACTCAAAGTAAAGTCATCATCTTTTCCATACCATAATCCATAGTCAATTGTACCCTTCAAGTATCTAAAAATCCTCTTGACAACAACCATATGCAATTCCTTTAGTTCTGCTTGAATTCTTGCAACAATTCCAACAACATTCGATATATCTGGTCTAGTATGAGTTAGATATTGCAATTCTCCAATCATCGATTTGTATCTTGTTTGATTAGCACAAGGGGATTCATCATCCTTAGTCAGCTTGCAACCAATAACCATAGGAGTTCCTACTGATTTTGAATCTTCCATACCACATTTCTTCAACAATTCTCTGACATACTTGGGCTGTGTAATGAAAATTCCCTTGTCAAACTTGTGTAACTTGCCATCCAAGAAAGAGTTTCATCTCACCTATCATAGACATCTCAAATTATTTTTGCATTTCATCAGCAAAACTTTTACTCAATTCATCATCACCACCAAATATAATTTCATCAATGATGACTTCAACAATCAAGATATTATCATTAGCAATTTTGAAATATAAGTTACTATCTGCGGTACCTTTGCTGAAACCAATCTTTGTCAAGTACATGTCCAATCTGGCATACCAGGCTCTAGGAGCTTTCTTTAATCGATACAATTCTTTCTGCAATTTACAAACCATATCTCCTTCCTCGGTTAGTGGAAAGCCATCAGGCTGCTCAATGTAAACATCTTCTAACTCACCATTCAAGAATGCAGGCTTAACATCCATCTGATATAATTTAAATTTTCTGTAAGCTGCATATGTAAGAAGTAATCTAACAACTTCAAGTCTAGCTACAAGAGCAAAGGTCTCTGTAAAATCAATACCTTCCATTTGGGAGTATCATTTGCATACCAATCTTGCTTTGTTTCAAATCACCTTACCATCTTCATTCAACTTGTTTTTGAATACCCATTTAGTTCCGATCACATTCTTGTTCATTTGATCTAGCTCTTCTTTTATTGCTTTCACCCAAATTTCATCATTACATGCTTAACTTACATCTTTAGGCTCAAATTTAGATAACAAATATGTTTCATCTCTAGCAATTCTTCCTCTAGGTTGAACACCTCTATTCTTATCACCAATAATAGCATCTTCAAAATGATCAATTCTTACATACTGTGGAGTTTTAGAAATAGGTTTTGTAGCAGAGCCTTTGGTATTAGCATCCTCATTTACCACAGGTTCCTCTTGCTCTTCCGGTCCATTCTTTTCTTGATTCTACACTTCCACAATTTGATTGTTCTCTTTTGCTATGTCATACCTGCAAGTTTTTTCACATCTGTGTAACATTTCCTTCAATCATCATAGTCCTTGCTGTGTCCAAAATATTTATGTTCCTTCCCTCTGCAACACCATTCTTTTGTGGGGTTCACGGAGTAGAAGTCTTCCCCTTTATCCCATGTTCTTCACAAAAAGCATAAAACTCACCAAATGTAAATTCTCCACCTCTATCTGATCTTAGGCACTTCAATCTCTTTCTAGATTCTGTCTCTACCATCATTTTGAATATCTGAAATTTCTGAAAAGCTTCTGATTTCTCCTTAAAAAATGTAACCCACATCATCCTTGAATAGTCATCAATAAATAGCATAAAGTATCTATCACCATAATAACTTTTTGTCTTAGTAGGACCACATAGATTAGTATGTACCAAATCCAACAATCCATTTGAAGAATATGTCTTATTCTGAAAAGTAGATCTAGTCAGTTTTCCCAGCTGACACTCTTTTCACACATTGTTAGGCTTTCTCAATTTAGGCAAATCTCTTACATCATTAGCAGTGCTAACCTTCACAATATTATCAAAGTTCTCATGAATTCCAATCGGTAGTCTTTATCAAGTAACTGTCCAACTTTCAATAGGTTATGTCTTAAGCCTTCAATGTACAAGACATCATCAATACTATTTGTTAGCATTAATCGGTAAGAAAGTGGTAAGAATGTAACTGGTACATGGCAAAAGAGGTATTGTCATTGATTGACAAAGAGGTGTTGTCATTTATGACTAAGGTTACCAGTGTTCGATTTGTGAAGCAAGGACAGGCACAACTGACAACAATAAGTGCGAGGAGAGATTGGTTTGGAAACCGGTGACACTGAGTAAGTAAGAAGAGACTATCTTTTACTAATATTGCTCTAACTAATCATCAGAGCAACCAGTCACCAAGGATGATGCAACCGGTAACCGGTAACAGGAATCGAGAAAATGATGCAACCGGTACAGGTAGTGGAAGGGATGGTGACAGGTTAAAGTTCTTACCTGTGCACAACCTAAGGATTTTAACCGATCAAGTGAAGATTTCATCACGACTGATGAACCAAGGAGAGTCATAGTCAACAAACAGTTGTCTGACTCTTTGACCAGGATTTGGTGCACAAAATTCGGTAGACTTTGAGTTATCAAGATGATCGGTACAAGGCGCGATTGAAGGTTTTAATGCTGAAGTTTGTGGCATTAAAACATGAAGATATCTCTTGTGAAGGAAAGCTTTTGACACGTATTCTGTCATTTCTTTCATAAGCAGATAAAGTATGGCATACATCGGATGTTCTCTCAATGAACTGAGACTCCACTGGGTGATGGATCCGAAGGTGATCTTTATACAGGTCATGCATGTAAAAAGAAAATAGGGCAAAAAGTCTATATATGCCTCTGCCTGACAAGAATATAGTTTTCCCTCATTCTGCCAAAGAAAAGAGTGAACCTGTACGCTGAAGAAGCTACTAAGGTGAAGAGAGGAGAAGAAAACAGTGTGTGCAAAGAAGCACAACGACAAAGGAGAACAATACCTGCAGTGTTCGGTAATGATTCTCAATTGAACAGAACAACGATCTTATCAAGCTTAGCAAAGTCACCATCAAAAGATCAAACCCTCTATTGCTCTTTGATAATTGCAATAGCGAAATCCCAGTATTTTGGGTGGACATTAACAGGCCCCTTGTATTAAATCCCTTAACTAGGTGACATCTGTTTAGGTGTTCTAAGTTCTCTAACCAGGTAGGTTCTAACAAGCCTTATTGCTTAAATTCCTTAACGGGTCGCATCTAACAGTGCGTTTGTAATCCTTTAACAGGGAAGATTCCTTACAGGTCGCACTTCAGAAGAGTGCAAAATTTGTGAGGTTTACTCACATCGTGGTTTTCTCCCAATTTGTGTTTCCATATGATAAATCTGGTGTTGTTTATTGCTTAATTGTGTGATAGCTATCTTTGTTCTAGAATCTGTTTTGCTTACAGTTTTTAGTTACATTATATTAGATTTGTTTTTAAAGTTTTAGTAGGTGCTGATTCACCCCTCCCCTCTTAGCACCGGTTGGGACCATCAATTGATATCGGAGCCACTTGCCTTTGTCAAAAAGCTTCTTGACCGCAACATGAAAAAGATCAAATGATGAGGAAGGACCAAAGTTTTCTAAGGAAAACTTCACTTTATGGTGTAGTAGAATGAAACTGTATATGAAAACCACCGGAGATCAATATTGGACTCATGTAATACATGATTACACCGAACCCACCGATACCTTGACACTGGATGAACAAAAGATCAGCACAAAGCATACTGCTGCAATGGATATGATAGCAAGCACGCTACTTGATCATGTCTATGCAAAGATTGAAAATTTGACAACTGCTCACAAGATGTGGGCTAAGCTGCAAACACTATATGGTGGTGACCCACATGTTCAAAGAGCTAAGGTAGAAAGCCTTAGAGACAAATATGATGATATGAGAATGAACGAGGGAGAAGATATTGAGCACTACAACAACAGAATCAAAGAAGTGATGAACTCCATCAAAAGCGTTGGAGGAACACTGAGTGAGGAAGATGTGATAAGCAAAATATTGAGAACGCTGAAGCCTCAATATGCTATCAAGATCTCAGCCATACAGGAGCTCAGATCAGTGACCACGGCTCAAGTCACTCTTGACTCCTTAGTCGGTAAGTTGACTGCATTTGAATTGATCAATTTTGATAACAGCTTACCCATGCAAGAAGCTGCTTTTAAATCTTCTGTTAATACCTCTTCCACCAAGAAAGGAAGAGAAACCGGTAATAGCTCTACTGGTAAGACTGAAAGTTTTGTTGAGAATCTGCTCTCTGAAGAGATGGAGCAAGATGAGTTTGAAGCACTCATCGCTAGGAGATTTCCAAGAGGGAAAAGGAAGTACAAAGGTAAATTTTCACTAAAATGTTTTTCTTGCAATAAGATAAGACACATTGCTGCAAGATGTCCAGACAATGAAAATAAAGAGAAGAGCAACCGATTCAAGAGCAAAGCAAATAATGAATGCTACCTTGCAGAAGGGGTCATAGACAATGAATCTGAAAACTCTGAAGATCAAGAAATTGCCTTTGTTGCAATTAAAGAAGAAAGCCAAGTGATAAGTGAAATGACTATTTCAAGATCTCATCAGCATGATGACTAGATTATTGATAGTGGATGCACTCACCACATGACTGGTGATAAGAACAAGTTCATTAGCCTAAAGCTCAATGATGGTGGATTGGTAAGCTTTGGTAATAATGCTCCTTGTGCTATCAAAGGTAAAGGTTCTATTGCACTTGGCAATGATGCTATATGTGAGGATGTGTACTGGGTAGGACTCAAGTACAATTTAATGAGTGTTGCTTAACTAAACAACAAGGGATATCTATTGGAATTCAGGCAAGGTTTTTGTGTTGTCAAGAACCAATTAGGAGCTCATGTTGCTACTGGTAGATAGAGTAAAGGGAACCTGTTCTATCTGGACTCAATGGAAGGAGCTTGCCTCATAGCATCAGTCAAAGGAGAAACAAACCAAATCTGTCTTGTAACCAAAGAGGACAATAGTTGGTTGTGGCATAAGAGGCTCTGCCACATAAGCTTTGACAGTATTGTCAAGGTGAACAAGAAGTCAGTCAAAAGACTTCTTGAGATTACAAAACCTGACAGAGGTATTTATAAGAATTGTCAGTTAGGAAAACTGACAGGAACAAGTTTTAGCAGTAAATCCTTTTCTGCTGAAAACGTTCTGGATCTCGTACACATAGATTTGTGTGGACCTATGAGAACAAATAGCTACTATGGAGACAGGTATTTTATGCTTTTTGTAGATGATTTCTCAAGAATGATGTGGACACTTTTTCTTAGAGAAAAATCAGAGGCCTTTCACATGTTCAAAATTTACAAGGTTGAAATGACCCTAACTGGCCATTTACTGATTTCGACCAATAAATCTTAAGCAGATTTAAAATAAACAATAACATGCAAATAACCAGCTTATATTCTCGAATAACCAGCAGATGTATTTATAAAACCAGCAAATACAATCTCGTAAAATAACTCAGAAAATGGTATGTATTTTACAACAGCAATACAAAACCATAAATTATTAAATTCCAATCTGAACTACAGGCAGATAACAATAAGACTGGATGATAAGAACCTGATATAACAACGACGAACTTTGAATGAATCTGCACCGGGATGAATCGGGTTTCCCTCTAATCCACCAAGAAATGCTGAAGGTTTCCGTCCTCAGATTTTTGATTCGATAGCTGAAGCTTCTCGAATTCTCAAAGAGAAGTAAAATTCATAAACTGAAGCATGCTGAATGAGTCTCCTAAACCTCCTCTTATGGCTGCAGTTGTGACTCTTCAATTTCCCCACTGTGACCCTTCGTATGCCCATTTTGTCTCTTTATAAACTCACTTTAAGTCACTTTAAATAAATGACCGTTGAGTTATAAAGTAAAATAATAAATAAGTGAGGAAATCATCCGACATTAAAACAGAAGCCCAAACGAGCTCGGATGCTATCGTGTGATACCTCGTCGAAAAGCTCTCGATGAGACGCTCCCAATCCACTACTGGGAAGCCGGGAATTCTGAACCCCTGCTAACTTACTATAAATAGTAAGTGCCCTGGAACCTTGCAGAAACTACACCGATTGGCTTGGAACTGAAACCACCTAGGCTGATTATCCCATCTAACACTGCCATGCCATGGTTAGCTTGTCGGACCAAGGTAAATAGGCTAACGACACGACTCGATATAATGTACCCAAAAAGGGGGAGATTACAAAGGCTCGAGTGGAGAAGGAGATTGGTAAAAGTTTGAAGTGTCTGAGATTAGACAGAGGAGGTGGATATACCTCTCAAGAGTTCACTCACTACTGTGAGGAACATGGAATAAAAAGGGAGTTGTCTGCACCAAGAACCTTGTGTTAGCAATTCAAGTTGTCATTAGTGTACATCCACAAACACTATGCACCGGTAAGGGGTCACCGGTCACTCACAACACTTAGAAGACACCAGTAGACAAGCAACACAAGGTATGCATCGGTAGATAATACTCACCGATAGACCCATCTAAGAACACACACCGGTCTCAGTGTGCATAAGTTGAAACGGATATAAGGTTATATTGGTCTAAAGTGGCCTAAAGATTCGCACTGGATTTAGTGGATTAGTTTGAGTTAAAAGCAGGATTATATGGGACATCCACTGCTTAGAAGTGGAGTTAACTGTTTTAACAAGAGTTAGCTTTATTCATACGGATGTTTTGCAAGGTAAACTCCAGATCAGAGTGCATAGCTTTTTGTTGATTGCATGATGTATTGCAGAGTTTGTAGCATGACGGTTCTATGAGTTAAGGGTTTCATTACAGTGAACTCTCATATAAATATAAGTCATAGGATGCAAAGAAAGTTGTTGATTATGGGTGATTGCATGGAGAAAAGGAGAGACATCTTCTAAGAAAAGAGCTGCAGACACAGAGGTAACAGAGATCAACAATCAGGTAACCAGAGAAGAGGTATGATCTAATCAGACATTCAGTGTCATAAAAGATCATCAATTCTATTAGTAGTTAAAGCATATTTAAATCCTTTTATTAGGGTGAACCTAATCGGTTCGTTGTAAAAATCCCCTAACAGGGTAACATCTTGTTGATGTTCAAAGTCTTGTAACCAGGTAGCTCCTAACAGGGTTTAGATCTTAACAGATCTCTTGTAAAAACCCTTAATCAGGTAGCACCTTAACCAGTGCTTTGTAAGCTCCTAACAGGGCGTCTTCATTCTGAAGTAGTGAAGTTGTGAGCTCTGTCTCACTGTGGTTTTTTCCCTTGTAATCTAGGGTTTCTACGTATAAATACCTGTATTGATCTGTGTGATTCTGCTTGTGGTTATGAATGACTATTATATTCTGTTTATCAGTTAAGATTAAGAAGTTCAGAATTAAAAAGGTATAATAGCGAGTATTTACTGATTCACTCCCCCTCTCAGTAACCGGTAAAGTATTAACACCCTGCAACAAAATGGAGTCACTGAAAGAAGGAACAAGACTTTGTTTGACTGTGCAAGAACCCTAATGATTCAGAAGGATCTCCCCCATCACTTCTGGAGAGAAGCTATTAGCACTGTTGTTTATACACTGAACCGAGTTCAAGTCAAGAAGGGAACCGGTAAGACTCCCTATGAATTATGATTCGGTCGCACTCCTAGTGTAGGCTACTTCAGAATCTTTGGTAGTAAATGTTACATTAAAAGAGATATTTATTCTGGCAAGTTTGAGCCAAAGAGTGATGAAGGCATATTTCTGAGTTATTCTACCAAGAGTAAAGCCTACTGGTGTCTCAATAAGAGGATAGGAAAAATAGTAGAAAGTATCAATGTGAAGATTGATGAATATTCAGAACCGAGAAGTAAAATCAGTCATAATGAGTGACATTCATCAGGATCATAATGCTGAAAATCATCAGGAATTCAATGAAATAAGTACTTTTGATGAAGGAGAAGAGCAAGTAATCAGATCCTTGGAGTAGGATGATGTACTTGAAAACATAAGACCAACTCTAGATGATGAACAAGAAATTGTTCATGACCATGCTGGAGAAATTGCTCAACTGGAAGATATAGATCGGGAACACCGACCGGTTTTGCCAAGGTATGTCACATATCATTCCACTGATAACATTATAGGTGACAAACATGCTAATATTCTGACTAGAAGAAAGGCTAGAGAAAGTATTTGCTTACTTTCCAGCTTAGAGCCAAAAACCACCAGGGAGGCTCTGGAAGATGAAAATTGGGTCAAGGCCATGGAAGAAGAGATTGAGCAAATAGAGAAGAATGATACATGGATTCTTGTACCAAGACCACAGGACAAGAATGTCATTGGGACCAAGGGGGTCTACAGAAACAAATTGAATGAAGATGGAAAAGTGATAAGGAACAAAGCAAGGTTAGTTTACAAAGGATACGCATAGGAGGCATGACTGGATTATGGTGAAACTTTTGCACCTGTGGCCAGACTAGGAGTGAGAATCCTACTTGCTTATGCTGCTCATAAAAGGTTCAAAGTATACCAGATGGATGTAAAGTCTGCATTCCTGAATGGTATACTGGAGGAGGAAGTTTACAAAGAACAACCAGAAGGCTTCTCATCCACAAAGAAGAGTGGTATGGTCCATAAATTGAAGAAGGCTCTTTATGGGCTAAAACAAGCCCCAAGGGCTTGGTATGAAAGATTGCATTCATACCTCTTGACAATAGGATTCACCAAAACAGGAGATAACAACAATATGTATCTCAAGACTGGAAAAGAAGGTAATTTGATTGCTGAAATTTTTGTGGATGACATCATCTTTGGAGGAGATGACAAGATGAGCAAAGTCTTTGCTTATGAGATGAAGAAAGAGTTTGAAATGTCCATGATAGGAGCCATAAAATTCTTCATTGGACTACAAGTCCAACTCAAAGAAGGTATTTTTATTTCTCAGTGTCAAAAAAATTCTTAAATCCTTTGGGTTAGAAGAATCCAGACCGGTTGGTACACCAATGATAACTAACCTCAAGTTATCAAAGGAAGATGATGAAAAAGAAGTAAATGAGACATTGTATCGGTCTATGATTGGCAAACTACAGTATGCAGTGCATAGCAGACCATACATAGCACATGGAGTAGGCATTGTAGCAAGATTCTCTGCGAATCCCAAAAAGACACTTAATAGCAGTGAAGAGAATCTTCAAATACCTGAAGGGCACTGAGGAGTATGGCCTATGGTTTCCTCACAAGGGAGGCTTCCAAATAAAGGTGTTCATTGATGTTGATTGGGCTGGTAATATTGATGACAGAAAGAGCATAAGTGGAGGTGCATTCTTTCTTGGAGAAAAGATTGTCATAGACTAGCAAGAAGCAGAATTGCATTTCACAGTCCACAACAGAAGCTGAGTATGTGGTTGCGGCAGTCAATTGCACACAGGTGATTTGGATCAAACAAATATTGGAAGGAATCCAAGAACAGATACCTGAACCGATTGCAATTTACTGTCACAGTACAAGTGCAATAAACATATCTAAGAATCTTGTTATGCACTCTAAAACAAAACACATTTCTATAAATTATCACTATTTGAGAGAGTAGGTGCAAAATAAAGAAGTAAGATTAGAATATGTTCCCACAAAAGAATAGGTTGTTGACATATTCACAAAGCCATTACCGAAGAGTACATTTGAGTATCTCAGAGGTAAATTAGGGGTGATACCCCCTTCCTGATCTTCAGTAAATAGGCAAAGATGTTCATCAATTTATTATGCTTCAACAGAGGAATCAACCTCATCTTAACTGGATTGATGAATAAGATTGCTACTCGTAGGGGGAGTAGATTTCAATAAGGTAGTCTTTCTGACTAGCCTTTGGCATTATTGTCAAAGGGGGAGATTATAACCGGTAGAGATCCGGTAATGTCATGATTTGTTATGGTTTTACCATCAATGCCAAAGGGGGAGATTGTTGGCATTAATCTTTAAAAATGTGGTAAGAATGTAACCGGTACATGGCAAAAGAGGTATTGTCATTGATTGACAACGAGGTGTTGTTATTTATGACTAAGGTTACCAATGTTTGATCTGTGAAGCAACGATAGGCACAACTGACAACAATAAGTGACAATAAGTGTGAGGAGAGACTGTTTTGGAAACCGGTGACACTGAGTAAGTAAGAAGAGACTATATCTGTTACTAATATTGCTCTAATTGATCATCAGAGCAACCGGTCACCAAGGATGATGCAACCAGTAATCGGTAACAGGAACCGAGGAAAGGATGCAACTGGTACATGCAGTGGAAGGGATGGTGATAGGTTAAAGTTCTTACCTGTGCACAACCTAAGGATTTTAACTGATCAAGTGAAGATTTCATCACGACTGATGAACCGGGGAGAGTCATAGTCGACAAACAGTTGTCTGACTCTTTGACTGGGATTTGGTGCACAAAATCCGGTAGACTTTGAGTTATCAAGATGATCGGTACAAGGCACGATTGAAGGTTTTAATGCCGAAGTTTGTGGCATTAAAACATGAAGATATCTCTTGTGAAGGAAAGCTTTTGACACGCATTCTGTTGTTTCTTTCATAAAGTGGATAAAACATGACATGCATCGGATGTTCTCTCAGTGAACTGAGACTCCACTGGGTGATGGATCCAAAGGTGATCTTTATATAGGTCATGCATGTAAAAAGAGAATAGGGCAAGAAGTCTATATTCTCCTCTACCTGACAAGAATATAGTTTTCCCTCATTCTGCCAAAGAAAAGAGTGAACCTGTATGCTGAAGAAGCTACTAAGTTGAAGAGAGGAGAAAAAAATAGTGTGTAAAGAAGCACAAAAGCAAAGGAGAACCTACCTGTAGTGGCCGATGATGTTTCTCAGTTGAACAGAACAACGATCTTATCGGGCTCAACAAAGCCATCATCAAAAGATCAAACCTTCTATTGCTCTCTGATAATTGCAATAGCGAAATCCCAGTATTTTGGGGGGACATTAATAGGTCCTTTGTATTAAATCTCTTAATCGGGTGACATCTGTTAAGGTGTTCTAAGTTCTCTAACCAGACAGGTTCTTATAGATCTTATTTCTTAAATCTCTTAACCGGGTCGCATCTAACAGTGCGTTTGTAATCCTTTAACAGGGAAGGCTCCTTATAGGGCACACTTTAGAAAAGTGCAAAATTTGTGAGGTTTACTCACACCGTGGTTTTCTCCCAATTTGGGTTTCCACGTGATAAATTTGGGGTTGTTTATTGCTTAATTGTGTGATAGCTATTTCTGTTCTAGAATCTGTTCTTACAGTTTTTAGTTACATTATATCAAATTTGTTTTTGAAGTTTTAGTAGGTGCTGATTCACCCCTCCCCTCTCAGCACCGGTTGAGATCATCACTATTCTTACCATCCAAAGTAATAGATCCTCTCTTTAACCAAATAAGGAGCATTATTACCGAATCTGACAACACCACCATCATAATCTTCAAACTTTACAAACTTATCTTTATCACCAGTCATGTGATGTGAACATCCACTATCAATGACCCATTCACTTCTTTTATTAACATGTGAAACCAAAGCTTTCTCTTGATTAGGATTATCTTCTTTAATAGCAATACACACAATTTCTTCTTCTCCAAACTCATCATTAGTCACACCTTCAGCATAAAAACTTTTATGACCCTTAGACTGAAACTTCTTAGATTTGAACTTAGGTTCCTTAGAAGCTTTATTAGGACATCTAGATTCAATATGACTAATCTTATTACAATTAAAGCATTTCAAAGGCAACTTTCCTTCATACTTACCAAAACTCTTCGGTAGTCTTTTCGCAATCAAGGCTTCAAGCTCATTAATCTTCCTTTCCTCTTCCATGATCTCTTCCCATTGCTTAGCATAATGATTGAATTTGTCTTTAGAAGAACTCTCTCCCTTATCATACTTTGTCACACTGGCTTTAAATGCAGTTTCAACCTTCAGAAGTTCCTTACCAAGTGTAGTCATCTCATAGGCGCAGAGTCTGCCTGCCAAAGCTTCTCTTGAAATGTCTCTTATAGTCTTCAATTCCTCAATAGATGCAACCTTCTCACTGTAACACGTGGGCAAAGATCTCAGAATTTTGTCTACAACTTCACTATCAGTCAAGGTACCACAAGCACATTTGATTGCATAAACTAGATCATTTACTCTTTGCAAATAGGCTAAAGCAGTTTCACTTCCACTCATCTTCATATCCTCATACATTGCTTTCAATCCCTGCAACTTAGCTTGCTTAACATACTTGTCACCTTCATAAATAGTTTCTAATTTAGTCCATACCTCATGTGCAGTCCTCAATCCATAGATGTGAGAATATTCTGAGTTAGACAAGGCACTGATCAAAGCTTCCCTTGCTAACATGTTCTCCTTGAATTTCTTCTTTTCATCAGTAGTAGCTTGGGATAAGTCATTAGGAATGGTGTAAGGCTTCTCAGTAATCTCCTAGTATTCATCTCTTGTCCCCATGCATATCAGGTAGGTAGTCATCCGATCCGTCCATATCAGGAAGTTGCTTCCATCGAACTTAGGACTCTCTTTCCTTATGCTCGCCATGGTGGATCTCCTTTAAGCGATCAAGCTTTTTCAAAAGGACTTAGTTCTGATACCAATTGTTAGGCCCAAAAATTAAAGCTTGAGGACGTAATTGCATCCTTATTTATTAGAATAAATGAGACGAAAATACATGAAAGATCTAATAAAGGATGTCTTGTTTGCATGAGTTAGTCTACAAAAGAGAAACAAAAACAAAGTCTGCAAAAGAGAGAAAAAAACAAAGTTGCAAAAGAGAAACAAAATTAAGTCAACAAAAAAACAAGAAAACAATAGAGATAAATCTAAATCTCTTAGAACTATGATGATGTTAGTTTTTACAATTAGAAATGTAAGCAATAAGATAAAACAATATATAAGACAAAGAACACAAAGTTTATCCTAGGAAAACCCTCCTACTCAAGGGAAAAAACCCAACCACACCAAAAAGATCACTTTATTGAATAATAATAGGAGAATTTTACAATACTCACAAACTGAACAATAAAATGAATACTCCTCCGAGTTTGTAGATACTTAACCATCAATACATGACATTCTCTAAACAATAATATTGAACCCTGCCATAGAATGTTGGAAGATTGTTGAGCATGTCAGAGTTTGGTGTTTGTGCGTGCTAACATTAATGTTTTGCCATTGATGTCAACATACTAATTGTTGTTGTAGACAGTGTGTTCAGTATGTCTAACGAGGAAGATTTTGGTTGTTTAGATGCTACATTGAAGATCTTGTGTTGTGATCGTAAGGTATGGTTCAGATATGTCTGTAGTTGGTCTGCAAAGGTTCGCAGAAGTTTGGGTGACAGTTTGAGGAAGATATGATTGATTTATCAAGTGACAATATTTCTGTGTTCCTGTTGTGACAGAGGTTGAGTTATTGCTTCGGTGAGGATCAGTATGGTTGATTCAGATGTTGCAAAGCTTGTGGTGTGTTTAGGACTCATTGTTGTGTCCTCAACTAGTGTTGTTCATGATTAAGAGTTTAGCTAGTTATCTTTCTAATGTGATAGAGTTTGGTGTTTAGTATAGTTGGTATTCAGTGCAGAGATGAGTTTGGATTTTGAGTTCGAGATGATGAGAAGGTTCGAGAAGTTATTAGGTTGAGTTATTGCTTCGGTGAGGATCAGTATGGTTGATTCAGATGCTGCGAAGCTTGTGGTGTGTTTGGGACTCACTGTTGTGTCCTCAACTAGTGTTGTTCATGATTAAGAGTTTAGCTAGTTATCTTTCTAATGTGACAGAGTTTGGTGTTTAGTATTGTTGGTATTCAGTGCAGAGATGAGTTTGGATTTTGAGTTCGAGATGATGAGAAGGTTCGAGAAGTTATTCGTGCTACTTGCTGGTATTCTTGGATCGTGTTATGACCTTGTTGCTGGATTGCATTGATCGAGGTGATCGCGTGTGATGATTTGCTAGCGTGTTGGCGTTTCTTCTTTTAGGTCCTAGCCGACTTGGTAAGTAACATGTTGCAAACTCTTGGCGTGGATTTCGTGAAGTTGTTGCGTATTTGAGGATAATGTTTTGGATCCTATCTAAGTCTTGGCCGACTTGATTTAGATCACCTTGTGATTTGAGCATAATGTTGTATCTTTTGTGTATGGGTCCTAGTCGACCATGTTGATGTTTATTCATTGTAATATGTACAAATGGGCAATCATTCTGTGATTGCGATGTAGGGGTGTGCGAGAGAAAGTGTGTGTAAAGGAAGATGTTTGTATTCTGAGATTAAGATAGAAAGTGTACTACATCGGAACTGTATTGGCATTGCAGATGATGTAAGTCAGTTCAATCATTTTGGACAGTTTGTGCACCCTTGTGAATTGTAATCAAGATTGATCAGTGAACCCGACTGAGGGCCAGATCGTTGTATTGTGAGCAGTGCGCTCTAGGCAGTGGGCCTGTGAATGCATGTGCATTCTTTCTTGTTCTTATTTTGCTCCTATCAGGGCGGTACTTTTAACAGGGTTCATCTATCTTGTGGTTTTGATTCCCATCGGGGTTTTTCCCTTAACAAGGTTTCCTCGAGAACAATTCGGTGTTTTGTGTTATGTGTTGTGGGTCTTTCTTTACTGTTTATCTTTCAAATCATTATTTGGTTGAAGAGTTTTAAAGTTCTAATTGTTTAAGTTAATGAAATCAACATGGAGCCTAATATCTTATTTTTCTCATTTTAGCACCCAAAAGGTATATTAGGAAATGCTATCCTCTTAGCTTTAGCAAATTCCTTTAACTTCCAAGGGGTTAGAAAAGGATTCAGGAGCCTCTCTTTTGTCTAAATAGTGTGACATTAGATTGAAAGGGAAATTCAAGTTGGAAACATATATCCTCTAAAAGCCAAGTCATTATGTCTGAGCAAACCAATTATTGCATCATTTGATCAGCTTAATTATTCCTCTTTTTCTCCATTTCAAAAGCTGCTTCTTTCCAATTTTAACATTTTTAACTTTTAAAGGATCTTACATCCCCCACATTTATCTCTTTCAATCTCTTGGTAATTGATTGTTTTTACCTAAGATTATCTCTTATCATCATTTCTTGTAAGAGAGATGGAGACTGATATTTTTCCCTCCCACAACCAAATCTCTTTATTCCTTATTTCCTGCAATTTTGCACAAGGTTCCGATCCAATATTCACAAGAGTTATCCTTTTAATTCTTGAACATTTCGATGGCTTAATTCATCTTCTGTTTGGTTCTTGCCTAGTGTGTGATCTTATTGGTGCCACTTTCATAGATTGCTCTCGTAAAATTTAGTAGCAATATTAAAATGTTATTTTTGTTCAGCCTAACCTGCTTGACACTTCGGTTTATATTTGAACATTTCCATGGCTTAATAATGCATCTTCTGTTTGGTTATTGCCTAGTGTGTGATCTTATTGGTGCCACTTTCATAGATTGCTTTCTTAAAATTTAGCATCTTGTTTAATCCACATTGATAAAATAAAAAATTTCAATTTAATAGGTCATAAAATTAAACGATACCTTAGATATGTATCATCTGTTGCTTTTGATTTACTTATGAAAATGAATGTTTTTTTAGTAATCTTTTAACAAGAAACTTAATTTTTGCTTGCATTGCAGGCAATCCAGTGTTTAGGTGGGAATGGTTATGTGAACGAGTATCCTACTGGGCGTCTGTTAAGAGATGCAAAATTATTTGAAATTGGGGCTGGCACAAGCGAGATAAGAAGGATGCTAATTGGTCGTGCCTTGTTCAAAGAGGAGTAGTATTGATGATCTCATTCTAACAATGTATCTAATAAAATGCATTAATATTAAATTCAAGTGTTGTTTTCCTCTACAAAATAATACGATGCTAGGGGCAAAGCATTCAAGTGTACTGATTGTAGATCAAACTTTTAATAGTAATAAAGATGCATTTCTCTCATTTTGCCTCTGGGATATGCTCTTCAGAAAGTTCCTCATTGTGGCCCTGTATCGTTGACTTAATCAAGGGAAGTCGCTAAATCTAAATAAAAGCTAATATGGAAGTTTTGAAATGATCTTGTTAATGTTGTATTGATAGATACCAGATTAAGAAAATGATTTATTTGGGAGGTAGAAAAAACTGAAAATCCAGAATTTTTAAAAAATCATAAATTTTTTTACAGGAATTGAGAAGTCCAAAACTGAATCAAGAAATTCTTGCAGGTCTGAAAAATTCGGATCTTGCAGAATTCGGTTAAAAAATTCTGAACTTGTTAACTAGGGATGCATATTGCAGAACCATTGGATAGAATGTGATCAGCATAAGTTCTAAAGTTACGATTTGCAGATGTTAACTTGATTTGTTTTTGCATTAACATTCGAATATTGAAAACAATGCTACAAGCAGGAAAGACAATAACAGACAGTGTTTCCTAATATTTTCGTGGACATTGGTCATTTTGATTATAACTGATAACTTCGAACAGTTAATTAAACTGAGTAGGTGGCCATAGATTTACTGATTTGTGAATACATGATAAATAGGCATACGGGAATTTAAAAGTTTTGGCTTTTATACATTTTCTTAAACATATAGACATTTGTATTAGTAGAATATAAACCATAGAAGCATAAATCGTTTAGGGAATAAATCAGCAAACCAAAAGAGTAGGTTTTTCAGAAAAAAACAGGAAAAAAAATTGGCAAAAAATCTGGATGAATATCGGATTACAAAAAAAAGTAAAAATTTAAAGGAAAATAGTTAATAACTAAGTTTCTTAAAATTACAAGGCATTTCCATAGTATAGATATATTGAGAGCAAATAAATTAGTCCAACCCATCAATTGTAGAAAATAGATTTTCATTGTTTATATTCATATCAAATATGCATATTACATATATATAATATAAATGTATATTATATGCATATTACAGAATACATAATATACATATATAGAATATTTATACAATAGATAATATTTACAGAATTCTACAAATATTATGTATCAAATATTTACAAACATTATATACATAATATTAATTTTTCTATACATTTTTCAATAATACACATTGAATATACATAATATTTACTTAAAATTTACATTTTCTTTAATAATACATATTATTATACAAATTTATTATATATAATACAAACAAATGTAAATAGAAATTTCATACATACTGTTGGCTAAATATTTTGTAGGTAGTCGTAAACACGCTACTTGCAAAATGAGATATTTAGACACAGTATGAGAAATAATCTCTCCTCTTAGCTAAGGGGAGGCACCCTTCTTATTGCAAGTAATTCAACTAAAACTTAACAAGAAACTCAAATTTAATCTAAAATTGGGTGTTCCACGTATCACTTCCTCTTTTTTCAGGAAGAATTTCACTTTCATAAAGATGCACTCTGCAAACTGAAGACTTTTACAACTTCACTTCTAAGTACAAGTTGGGGCAATAATACCAATAAACTTAAAATCAATCGAAAGATTAATTGTTAAGTGTAGTAGTTAACTATAGACTAAGGAATATATATAATCTCACAGACTTATACACTATCCTGAAAAGGCTTTAAACTATGAAACAACAATATGATAAGCACAAAGACTTGAACACATGAAACTTCTTTTGTATCTTTAATATTAATATGAATCACAGCTCAAAGTCTATGCATTCACTTTTAAACTAACTCATATTGACAATTATAGCCTAAAGTCTATACAAAATCAGATTTAAGAGTCTCTCTATAACAACACAAATAATTCCACAAGTCTCCTCAACTCAAAGATTGAAAAATACTTGCTTTTTATTCAGTCAAAAATCAACTTGCACAAACTAAAGCAAAGTTTGAACTTGCACATTTTTTCAAGAGTTTTCTTGCAATGCATAAAGATAAATATTTACAATGAGCCCTCTTGTATTTATAGGAGAGAGGCTATGAGAAAAACATGAAAAATTAACTAACTAGAGTTGACTTATTCACCATTACAGTCCTCTGTAATGTGATTACATGTAGCAAGATATGTAATTGCAAATTTTTACTTTACATGTGCCATTACATATGTAATTGCAAATTTTTATTTTACATGTGCCATTGCATATGTAATTGCAATTTTATGTTTTACATGTAACTTGTCAAAACTAAAAATAAAAAACAAAATGCATGATGAAAAATAAACTAAGTGTCTGACAAAACACGACTCCTATTACATTAACCTCTATCAAAGAGGTTTTCCTATCACCAGATTACCAAGTGCTGGAAATCTTCAAATCTACACATAGGTGGGAACATCTGCAGAAAATAACACTTCGACCTCTGCATTTGGTGGTATCAACAAATCACTGATTTTCGTTATCATAGTGGAAAACTGTTCACGATCCCTCTTATTGATCCTGCTACCACCTGCTTGGAATCAGTCTTGAAAGCATTCTAATATTTTTGAAACTTGAGTTTCATCTTTTTCTCATTCATGATGGTTGGCCCTGTTGACTTTGGATGAATGCTTGTAGCACCAAGATGTTGGCGGCTCATGTTTGCAAGCTATGCTTCAATCAAGGCTGAAAAAAGTTGCATTAGTGATCCATGGATGCAATTCGGGGATTTTGGGGTGCACTGTAGATTTGACTGCATGCAATTCAACTTGTAATATTTTATGTAGTTGGACCAAAAAGTTCCTACTACAAGGGAAAAACATAGGACTTTAAGTGAAATCAGGGTTTTTGGACCCAACTACACTTAGGATTGCATGTGTAGTTGCATATGTAGTTCATTTTGCAATCGGGTCAAAAATCTCCGATTTGCACTTGGAATTGCTTTTTCAACTTGGGTATTGTAGGAGATTTTATATGTGATTGCACATTTGACTGCATGTAACAATACATGTAGTTGGTGTAAAAATCTCTGATTTGGGTAAAGTTAGCATGGAGATTTTAGGGGTAGTTACACTTTTGATTACATGTAACAGTACATGTAACGGGTCTCAAAAATCTCGATTTTAGAATTATAGTGAATTTGGAATTTTTGAGGTGATTGCATATTTGATTGCATGTAACAAAACATGTAGTAGGTGCTAAAAATCCCAATTTTGAAACAAAGAAGGATTTAGGCAAAAATATAATCGAGGATTTTGGAGGTGATTACATGTGGAATGACATGTAGTAACATATGCAATGGAAATGGAAAATCCTAAAATTTATGGATTTTTTTTAAATTTTATTATTATTATTATTATTATTTTGAAAAATACTAGGGGAATTTTGAATTTCTCAAGGTAATGAATGCAAGCTGGAAAGACTTCATTGAGAAGAAATTTGTTTATACTTTTAACCAAATTTGAATTAATCTTTTTCCATGATCATGAATATGGAAATATATCATACAAATCCTGTTTTGGATAGAAAACATATACAGAAAACTCCAGATGCAGCAAAAAAATGAAGTCAAACTCATAAAATGTCGAACATAGGGCATACAAAAACCATTGAAGATAAAAAAATGACTGCAAATAAGACAAAATGATAATTACAAGGGCAAATATAGTCACATTTTTCATAAAAGTGACCATTACAAATAAATATTAAAAGGCTGCAAACATTTTTAAATAGATAATTTTATTTACGAAAAGTGTTTATAATCAAAATCATGATTAAATTTTTTTGTAGTTGACATTTCATTTTATTAAATGAAATTTACGACAACTGGCTTTGATTTGGGAATGTCTCTTGTTCATCCTTGGAAACGACAAGAGATGTAGAATCCAGTTCTCTAAGTGCCTTCTTCCATTCCATTGGGCTATAGAGTCAGGCGACTAAAAACTAAAAGACTTAAAAAAGATGATGCGACCGACGCAAAGCTAAGCTAGAACAAACTTGTGCAATTGCACATATTGAAAGCAAAGAAAAACTTACCTAATTAAAACTAGCTGACAATGCAACTTTTTAGATGAAACCATTTCTTGGTTCAACAAAATTGCTACTTTTTTCAGTAGCTTGCAATACCTTTCATGTTCACAGGAAACTATGTATAGATAGAGCATGAACAACTGGAGCAATGATGTCAATGCCTGATGTAACACCTCCTGGAAGAGATGAACAATTTCACCTCTTTGAGATGAATCACATGTACTATTTTTTATTAAGGTAAAAGTAGGTTTTGAAGGGGCCCCGAAACCCTCTACATAAAGGTCACTAAAGATATTCAACAATAGCCCACTAAACGAAACGGGTCAAGACCAAAGAGAGGGTTTTACAACAGGCTCCCACAATCTGGATGATTCAAGCATGTGACAACAATCATGCAGCCCATAACTACAAAGAAATTTGACACTATGATTTTCTTGGAACACCCTTCTAATGGGAATGAAGGGTCATATCAAACGAAGAGGAGGCCTTCTTAAGTTTTTTTCCTTTGATAGCACTCCATCCCTCTTCGACTCTAGCCTCCTCAACTTGCCAAGGCAAAGTATCATAAGTTGAGCCAGAACAAACCTGGCTACCAACATGGGCAGCCACAAAACCAGATGACCGAAAAGGAGCCATGACGTCCCTACCACCAGGAGAAGAGAAAAGCGTTGCCTCCCCAGCCAAACCAGAAAATGAAGCAACTGGAGTGATAGGAGGAAAATCTCCTTCATCCAATGAAACCTACAAATTCTCTGCTGAAGACAAACCTCCAACAGAAAATGAAACCCTAGCCAAATCTACCAGCAACGGCTCAGACAGTGATGATCTAGCAACCGGGAAAACTCCAACAACCTTTGAATCCTGCAACTTCCCAAAAGAACCTCCAGCAGGAGATGAAAACTTAGCCGAAGCAACGGGCGATGCACCAACAGCCAACGACACACCAATAATATCATTACTAGCTATTAGCGAAGCCATCAAATTCTGAGAAAGCCCTCTAGCGGGAGACACAACCCCAGCCGAAGCACCAGCTACCAGAACTCCTAGGAGTAGAGTCTTGACCAACAAAAGAGGGAAGGGGGACTTGCACCGCCACTTCAAAGAAGCTTTTCTGCAAAACAAGTTTCTTCTCCACCAAATAGTGATGATCCAAGGCTCCTTTCCACCATGACACAACAAATTTCTTTTTACCCAAATCGCACTGAGCAACCAAATGCCTAGTTTTAAAGCATCTAAAACATCTGAAGGGAAACCCTTCATAATCCAGGGTCTGAGTCCAACTTCCTTTGGAGGAGTTGATCACTATCTTTGCAGGAAGACCCTTAGATGGATCAATATCAACAAGAATGTAGGTATAAGTAGAGTGGAACATATTAGAAGAGGCACTATCTACCATAAAATATTCCCCAAGAGCATTGCCATCTCCTTATAAACAGAATTGATCCAAAGATACAGAGGTAAGTAAGGAAGACGAACCTAGATGGGGATCTGAGTGAAGGAATCTGAGATGGGGTTAAAATCAAAATGCCAAGGTTTAACCATGAGCATAAAACAATCCACCCAGCTAAAGAAATGATCACACAACATTCTATTCTTGTCCAAAGAATATTCAAACTTCATAATAAAATATCCCTTAGCCAAGGGGAATATATGCACCGTGTCCTTAATGACTGGCTCCCAGTGAAGAGATATTCACTCATGAAGCTTTGACAAGCTGGGCCCAAAACCCCTAAACCCATAGATCAAGGTGTGGGAAGAGAGAACGGAGATTTTGTGATCCATATCCTCCTCAACATTTGAATCCACCACAATCGATAAAGGAGGAGAGACAGGGATGAGCCCACGAGTAGCCCCCAGATTCAACAACACAACATCCCTGGTAGTAGCAGAGGGCTCAGCAAATACCACCCGAGGGCCCTTCACCCCACCCTCCCATATAGGTGAAACAATTGGCGAGACCTTAGAGAGTCCAACCTCCAATGATTCCTGTAATTTCCCCACTGATGGATGACTTCCAGTAGATGAAAAAACCCTTGCATCAGCAACTGGCGATGCCCCAGTAGATGGCGAAACACTAGCAACTAACAAGACCCTAGTACCTCCAGCAACCTTTGAGGCCTGCAACTTCCTAGGAAAGCCTCCAGGAGATGAAACCCCAGCCGAATCAACCAGCGTCGCACTAGCGACCAGCGAACCCCCAGCAAAAGCACCAGCGACCGACACACCTCCAGCGACTAGCGTCACACCAACCATTTCAACAATCGGCGATGCCCCAACATTTTTTTTTGGTGAAACCCTAGTACCTCTTGCAAGCTTCGAGGCCTACAAATTCCTAGGAAAGCCTCCAACAGGAGAAAAACCTAGCTGAATCAACTGGCGCCGCACCAACAACCAACAAAGCACCAGCTACCTGTGATCCCCCAATAGAAGCACCAACGACCGACGAACCCCTAGCGCCTCGCATCATAAGTAAAAAAATCATATGTATTATTGCTCCAAGATAGGTCCATGAATTCAAACTGCTCTGACTGAGCTGCAAATGTATGTTTAGCCTCTTCTTTAATTGTATCTTCATGCTCAGGTACAAGTGGAATTAATGCTTTTCCATTGGCCTCCAACCAAGCAAGATGTTTGATGGGACATCCTATTGACCGAACAAATTCTGAATTCTTCTTGCCAACTGTTGCAACTTGAGTAACTGGTTCATCAACTATCATTACTTTAGGTTGATCAAAATGGGTTACCTCATATCATCCTTCTACATCATGTTGGTTATAAATTTCAGACATAAGAGAATTGTCTTTAATATGTGAAAAAAACTCCCCTATGATGTTCATGATAAGATCTTCATCAAGTTCTAGGGTAGATTTTTCATGCAATATTGATGCATTATTTTCAGCTTGACTGAGACCTTCATGCATGCCCATATGTTCATGTCTAGCAACATGATCATCTTCATTTGCTTGAACATTGGAAGAATGAGTTTCATCATTCTAAATTTCATCAGTGACTTTATGAGATTGCGTGAACCAGAAATAAGAGTCACCAACTAATTCTGCTTCCTTTTCTTGGAAGAGAATAACAAGATCAGTAGCCTCAGATTCAGGATGCTTTGTTAATGCCTTCGTTGATGATGCCTCAATAGAAAGCTTCTTTGATGATGAAACTAATCTTTGTTGATTCTCACCAGGAGAACTGCACACAAAAATTAGAAGGGATTTCCTTTCTACATCCTCATGAGGAATGAAGAACATACCTTGAGCTATTTTTTTTTTGAGAGCAAGCAACTCATTTTCCAACCTTTGAACTACAGGATCCGTCCTTGTGATGGGAGAAAATGAATCTGAAGAGAGATTACTTTCTTCAAACCCACTTACCTCAATTCTTATCTACCCAACAAAAATAAGATCATCTTCAATTCCAGTTGCCAAAGTCTGTGCAACTACAAGAGTAGCCGAGGTTGATCTTTGTAACAAAAAACTGACTTCGGGAATTTGTGCATTTACAAAGAAGAATTTCAAATTTGCAACTGTAGGTTGAGCAATAGATGAAATCCTTTGTGTCAATTTGTTGAAATGAGAAACAAATTCACGCATAGGAATGTGAGATACCTTCTTCAACTGGGTGAGTTGGGCCAATAGCGCATGAGCATCTTTAGGAGGTTTGAACCTTTCTTCAAACTTGGCTACGAGAGTAGCCTAGTTTGTGATGGTTTGTGGTGCAAGATGGTAAAACCAATCAACAACCACACCTTGGAGAGTTTCTACAAACAACCTCACAGACACATCCTCATGTTCAACACCATGAACATCGCATGCAATGTAAAACGCAGCAATATGTTCGTCAAGATGTTGTCCATCACCAAAGAACTTAGGAAAATTCTTCTTCGAGCCATCAGGAAGAGCATGTAGAGGCGGAGCTAGATTCAACAGACCAAAATTATTTCCCCAAGGACCTTGGGCCATTTACATGTCCTTGGTAAAAGATTGAAAAACTAACAAAAATACATTACAATAAATATTTACAATGAAAAGGACACGAGTATACTTCAAAAGAAAATATAAAGCTTTCGAATGCACGTCGTGTCCCCAGTAGAGCCACCAAAAATTGTTGGCTAAATATTTTGTAGGTAGTTGTAAACACACCACTTGCAAAATGAGATATTTAGACACAGTGTATGAGAAATAATCTCTCCTCCCAACTAATGGGAGGCACCCTTCTTATTGCAACTAATTCAACTAAAACTTAGCAAGAAACTCAAATTTAATCTATAATTGGGTGTTCCACGTATCACTTCCTCTTTTTTTAGGAAGGATTTCACTTTCATAAAGATGCACTCTGCAAACTGAAGAATTTTACAATTTCACTTCTAAGTACTAGTTGGGGCAATAATACCAATAAACTTAAAATCAACCGAAAGATTAATTGTTAAGCATACTAGTTAACTATAGACAAAGGAATATATATAAGCTCACAGACTTATACACTATCCTGAAAAGGCTTTAAACCATGAAGAAACAATATGATAAGCACAAAGACTTGAACACATGAAACTTCTTTTCTATCTTTAATATCAATATGAATCACAACTCAAAGTCTATGCATTCACTTTTAAACTAACTCAAATTGACAATTATAGCACGAAGTCTATACAAAAGCAGATTTAAGGGTCTCTCTATAACAACACAAATAATTCCACAAGTCTCCTCAACTCAAAGATTGAAAAATACTTTCTTTTTATTCACTCCAAAATCAACTTGCACAAACTAAAGCAAAGTTTGAACTTGCACAATTTCTTCAGAGTTTTCTTGCAATGCATAAAGATAAATATTTACAATGAGCCCTCTTGTATTTATAGGAGAGAGGCTATGAGAAAAACATGGAAAACTAACTAACTAGAGTTGACTTATTCACCATTAAAGTCCTCTGTAATGTGATTATGTGTAGCAAGATATGTAATTGTAAATTTTTACTTTTCATGTGCCATTACATATGTAATTGAAAATTTTTACTTTGCATCTGCCATTGCATATGTAATTGCAATTTTATGCTTTACAGGTAACTTGTCAAAACTAAAAACAAAATGCATGATGAAAAATAAACTAAGTGTCTGACAAAACATGACTCCTATTACATTAACCTCTATCAAAGAGGTTTTCCTGTCACCAGATTACCAAGTGTTGGAAATCTTCAAATCTATACATGGGTGGGAATAGCTGCAGAAAATAACACTTTGACCTCTGCATTTGGTGGTATCAACAAATCACTGATTTTCGTTATCACCCATAAGTGTAAAATTGTTCACAATCCCTCTTATTGATCCTTCTACCACCTACTTGGAATCGGTCTTGAAAGCATTCTAATATTTATGAAAATTGAGTTTCATCTTTTTCTCACCCGTGATGGTTGGCCCTTTTGACTTTGGATGACCGCTTGTAGCACCGAGATGTCGGCGGCTCATGTTTGCAAGCTATGCTTCAATGAAGGTTGAAAAAGGTTGCATTAGTGATCCATGGATGCAATTCAGGGATTTTGGGGTGCACTACAGATTTGACTGCATGTAGTTCAACTTGTAATATTTTATGTAGTTGGACCAAAAAGTTCCTACTACAAGGGAAAAACATAGGACTTTAAGTGAAATCGGGGTTTTTGGACCCAACTACACTTAGGATTGCATGTGTAGTTGCATATGTAGTTCATTTTGCAATTGGATCAAAAATCCCCAATTTGCACTTGGAATTACTTTCTCAACTTGGGTATTGTACGATATTTTATATGTGATTGCGCATTTGACTACATGTAACAGTACATTTAGTTGGTGTAAAAATCTCTGATTTGGGTAAACTTCGCATGGAGATTTTAGGGGTAGTTACACTTTTGATTACATGTAATAGTACATGTAATGGGTCTAAAAAATCCTGATTTTGGAATTATAGTGAATTTGGAAGAAACTTTTGTTGGTAATTTTTGAGGTGACTGCATATTTGATTACATGCAACAAAACATGTAGTAGGTGCTAAAAATCACGATTTTGAAATAAAGAAGGATTTAGGCAAAAATGTAATTGGGGATTTTGGAGGTGATTACATGTGGAATGACATGTAGTAACATATGCAATGGAAATGGAAAATCCTGAAATTTGTGGATTTTTTTTTAATTATTTAATTATTTTATATTTGTTTTGAAAAATACTAGGGGGAATTTTGGATTTCTTAAGGTAATGATATGTATATGAAATTTCTAGGTATGGCTGCAAATGGATGAGGGATTCAATTTTTCAACACTATTTGGGAAATGGTGGCATATGTATTGGGAATATTTTCCATCATCATATATGTTGAATGCAAGCTAGAAAGAATTCATTGAGAAGAAATTTGTTTATACTTTCAACCAAATTTGAATTAATCTTTTGCCATGATCATGAATATGGAAATATATCATACAAATCTCATTTTTGACAGAAAACATATATAGAAAACCCCAGACGCAACCAAAAAATAAAGTCAAACTTAGAAAATGTCTAACATAGGGCATACAAAAACCATTGAAGATAAAAAATGACTGTAAATAAGGCAAAAATGATAATTACAAGGGCAAATACAATCATGTTTTTCATAAAAATGACCATTACAAATAAACATTAAAAGGTAAACATTTTTAATGTTAAATAATTTTATTTACGAAAAATGTTTATAATTGAAATCATGATTAAATTTTTGTGTAGTTAACATTTCATTTTATTAAAATGAAATTTATGACAACACATACAACAAATTTGATATATACAAGATAAATTTGAGTCAATGTGCATTATTTTTATAAAAAATGATGAAACATTTTTGGCACATTTTAGGGTTTGAAGAGACCCTTTTTTGCATGGTTTAGGGTTTGTGGCAATTACAATTAAACCCAATTTAATTTGGTTTAAACTTGATTTCATCTCATTTTTTTTGCCAAAAAAATGTTGACTATTATTGATCGATTTTTTCCTAATTTTTTGGGGAAAGAATTGGTGCTAGTCCTAGTCACCAATTAATTGAGTATACTCAATTTTTCTTGCAGATTTATGCTTCTTTGATTCATATTGTTGATTGCATATGTAAATATTCAATTAACTTTTCAAGATGGAAGTCACCAAATAGTTGCCTAAGTGTGAGATCAAATATTAGTCATGTCTATGAAGTACCTGAGATCAAAATGAATTGTAGGAAATAAATATTTTCATTTATATTCATATTGCTGTTTACATAAGCAAATATTCAGTTAACTTTTTAAGAGGGCAATTACCAAACATCTATCTAAGTCTGAGATCAAATATTAGATAATTTTGAAGTAACTAAGATCAAAACTTATCAGGCTTTTAATGAGGGCAGTCGCCAAATAGTTGTCAAGTCTAAGATCAAATATTAGCTGAGTCTACAAAGTAACTGCGATCAAAATGATCAAACATCAATCTAGCTACTATTAGGAATTTATAAAAAGGGGAATATATTAGAAGTGGAAACCATTTTGAAGTGATCCAAGGCTTTCATTATGATTAAGGCAAGTTTTGTAGGGGTAGTTCAATATTTGAGAAAGCTTATCAAATCATATTCCACAATTGCAATGCTTTATATTCTATAATGACAATTGCTAAGTCCTTAATATGGGGTAGAGTTCAACCAAAGACTTGCTTGGTTGAAGTAAAAGATTACCACTTTGCTGGTTTTATCAACTAGTATTGTAGGTGGAGACCTATGTTAATGATAAAATTAAATATATTAATGATAATTTAAAAATTGAATGTACTAGTTATAAATTAAAGATAAATATATATTATAAATTTTATTTACATTTTTTTCAATTTTATAATTTATTATATAACTATTAATATATATTACTAGTCAATAATAATTTAAATTCTAAAGCTACTTTATAATATTAATTATAAACTATAGGGTTTCACCGCTTCCCCTTTAAAGAGTCATCTATAATAGTGTATAATAGTTATGATTTTAAAATTAGTGTATAATATTAATTATATAATTGATCTCATCAAAATTCATGTGGTGAGGCATGTAACGAGCATGAGTCATATTGAAACTATGATTTAGAACAAATTCATTAGCTACTTCGAAACTATCTCACATACCCCCCATAATTAGGCTCTTTTAAATTTCATTGACCACCGTTGCTCCTCTCTCAAATTGTTTCCCATATTTATTTTACAGTTTTTCCCACTGTGAATGTGTGGACATAAAACATTTTGGTCAGCTAAACAAAGCATAAAAATTGGTTATATTTTGTTGTAGGTATGTGGTGAGTTATTATAATCTATCTATTATAAACACACTTCAATATGGTTGATGTGCATTTTTAAATGAATGAATGAATGAATGTTTATAAAGTCCTTGAGGTCAAACAACCTATGAGACCCATGATAGCCAACAAATAGATAAACATGCAAAGTATGAAATAGAAAAGCCCAAAATATTGCACCTACTAAATCTCTTTGCGTTTCTGCATCTAATTGATACAAATTGAGAATGATTACTGTAATCACCTAAAATTGGTCTAGTCTTATCAAAGGACCTAATTGCCCTAAATTTTCATCAGGAGATCAAATTTTAATCAAGGCGATTAAATCAATCGAATCCTATTGTGTGATTGGACTAGATTAGATCAATTACATAATTCATCAATCAAGAATCAAAGATCAATGATCCATCATCAAAGAGAAAATTCATTAATTAATACCCGAAGCCAATTTAATTAAATCAAGATAAAAAATACAAATGGCTAGCAATATTAATTAAAGGAATTAATAAATTTTCCTATTTACCCACTCAAACCACAAAAGGACAAAAGGACAAAAGACTTAAATCAAACCAATGGGATAACATCACATGGATCACTCAACTTGTGATCTCCATCGTCCATCATGGAGTGATCTCAACCCTCCAATTCGAATTCAAATCTATAAAACAAGCTCAATCAAGCTCATTTGGGATATCTAGGATTTTTGTATGGAGATAATGTCAAATTGGTTCTAGAACATTTTGAGAGTATTTTGAGAGCATTTTAGTGCTAATTCATCATCCTAGATCATTTACTCTAGCATTTTATAGTTGAATCAATCATGTAGAATCACAATTAGCTTGTATTTTGCTTATTTGCATCCATTTAGGATCAAATTTGATAGTTTTGTCATAGAATTCATGTAGATGCATCATAGTTTGATTCTTCCATTTCATAATGGCTTGTCACCGATCTTATGCACAATCTGAGAGAAAAATTATATAAGATCATACTCATTTTGATTAGGAAGTTATAATTCAATTTTAATTATTTCATTTTGATTGATTTCTATGGACTAACAATTGATCTAATGAGTTATAGAAGTGTTGTGTTGCAGGATATGCATGTAGAATAATTCACACACCACATTTTTGGTACCCACCGTGGGGAAATTTTTTGAAATTCTACCTCACAATCTCATGAAATTTGACACTTGTAGGTTATTGATCGATAGATGCTCATATGGGGTAATCTTTACTTGTCTGGTCTAATACCTTAACTCATATAGCATCATTAGTCATATGAAACTATGCCCTAATTTGTATATGGGATCATTAGTCATTTCAATTCCTGTCTTGAGTCATATGGATCATTAGTCGTATGGTCTAATGCCTTAAGTCATATGCAATTTATTCATCGTATGGACATCTATAGTTAGTCGTACGAAGGGTATCAGTGAGTTGTATATGGTAATGTATTTAGTCATCTACAGTTAGCCGTATGGAAATTAAATAATAATTTGATGGGTAATTTGATTTGGATTTTGATTACTAATGCTAACCTTGGATGTTGTTTTATCTGTTTGATTATTTTAAACAACCTAACAATTGCTTGTAGGACACTTGATGAAGATCAGACCAAATCACTCACATATCAGTTTTGCAGGTTACCTTGCATGGAATTCAACCAAACATTGTGTCTTCATGCTACTAATTTGTTTTGATTTCTTAGGAACCTAGTTTAAATGGTCAGTACTCAAAGGACTTTTCATTCTGTTAGGGGATTATGCTCTCACCTCTTTTGAGGTGATCATAAACCTAGAACCATAATTGGCTCGTCTTGGCTTGGGAACATCCATAGGTGCTTTTTATTTCATCTGAGGAAGATGGAATATTAAAAGCTAAAATAAATGCATGTTTGATGTGCTTGGAATTTAAAATACAATAGGAGAGTATGCTCTCACTTCATTGAGGTGATTATAAATCCTGACTTGCACTTGAGATTCATGTTTACATTCTTGTTACACCTTAGAGAGCCTATTACAGTGGGAAAAAGTCACCCCATGAGAACGACTCTAAGTGGACACAAAGAAAAGCCATCCTATCCCATCCACCATAAATAAATGCTACCATTTCAAAACCATGGTAGATAGGTGTTGTTGAGTGTTCTCTTTTAGGAGAGGCCTTGATAGTCCAAATGAGAACATGATCTAATTCCTCTAGATAACAAGCCACATTTTAGCCTTGGTGCTTTTCTCATAGTACATAGGGGTGTATCACCCTATAATATTTTACATTAACCATTTGTATACCCTTGATTGTGAGATGGAGGGTTCTTGGATGTCATTACCTTGAACTTGGGAAAGCCCTAAAAGGGATCCCCTACCTATACACACCTTGAAGGATCAACTATGTGTTCCAATTTATCGGCTTCTCCACTCAAAATTTCCCGTTTGATGACAGGGAAACTACGCACTAGATCCAGGTATACTTGGCATCGACCTATGAGATTAACATTGCAACCATACCTCTAGGGGATAAATTTCTTGTTTATGTGATTGTTAATGTGCCATACTTGTAAAAAAAACTTTTTGAAAACCTTTTTTGAATCTTAAATTAAGTGTTTTAAAAGTCCTTAGAGACAAGGCATCATATTTTTCTATCTTATGTGTGTGTTCTAGGTCACAATAATTGAGAAATTCATTCAAACAAAGACTAGAAAACATCAAATTTTATCCCCAAAATCAATGGTAGAACACTTGAAACATATAGTTATTTGTACAATAACCTATCTTCTATCGTATCCAGATCCTACGTCATACGATACCTTGTCTCTCATCATATGGTGGTTTCAATCTTGCATTGGGTATGATATTTTATCATATGAACATTGCAATCTTGCACAAAACCATGTCTTTAGTTGTATTTGATTCTTCAATCGTATAGAGTGTCATAGTGAATCGTATCCTATCCTTTCATTTCATGGTGTCCTATCTTGAATCATATGAGGTTATGCAGATATTCATATGAGAAGTATCATATCTAGGATAGTTAGCACTTTTGTAAAATCTAGGTCAACTTCAATCATAGTTTTGGATACCCTTTTTGGTTCTCTTCAAGGTTAGATTATCATAGTTTGTGAAACCGGGCATTATCACCTTGTTGTCATCACATCCAGTTTAATTGGTCCTTGTTCAATCAATCATCATTCGTGGTCTTATTTTGTCTTATCAATCCAAATATCTAGTTTTAGAAATCATCATCAGGGATTATTAATCCTTCACCTTAGACCTCTTGAATCAAGTATCAACATTTCAACTCGAATCAACCTTGCAAACACATTGCACAATCTACAAATAATCAAAACTTATCGAATTGAACTTCGTGATTAGAGCTCGGTCATCCTATTTTCATGGTTAACACAAGGTCCAACCAGTACCATTTTGAACAAGACTCTAACAAAAAAATTCACTATCGATTGATCACTTTTGACCAAGGAGAGACATCTAGAATCAATCCTCAATTTGATCAAGACTCACCTAATCAGAAAAATCAAGATAATCAAACTACTCCCAACATAATCAAACTACTCCAAACATGTCATGTCAAGAGAATGATTGGAGTGGACATCATGGCTGTGATAGTCATAGTCATCATACAAACCAAATCAATCATGATAGTTCTAATAATGATGAAGAGATAACCGAAGAAAAATTTAGAAAATTATGACAAGATAAGATATTTCATAGGATGATAGAGAAAATCATAGATGATGAGAAGGAGAAATACTTTATGCACTTAGCCTCTATGAGAGTTAAGCTTCCTAAATACTTTGACGTTGAGAAACTAAAAATGCAAGAAATAGAGACTCCTATATCTATTATGTCCAAATAGCTCCATGCTTTACAAAATGAAATCAAATTTCTCAAGAAAGAAAAGGACAAACCATCAAAGAAGTACTCACTTGAGACTATATGTCCTTTCCCTTTTGACAAAGACTTGCACATGATGCTATTTCCTCCAAACATTGACATACCCAAATATGATAAATACACAAAAATATTGATCCTCAAGACCATGTGATAGAATTTTGTACTCTTAATATGGAGTTCATGCACAATCAAACCTATCTTATGAGGCTATTTCGTAGGAGTTTGGGAGGGTGGGCCATGGAATGGTTCTCTAATCTGCCCCCTGATATCAAATCATTTGAAGAACTAATCAAACAATTCATCTAGTAATACTCCTATAACATACAACATATTGTCACAATGCTAGATATGTGCAACATAAAATAGGGAGTTGGAGAATCCTTTATCACTTTCCTTCAAAGGTGGAGAAAAATATTCACAAGATATCCTATACAAATTCTAGAGAATGAGAAAATAGATATATTCATAAAAAATTTGATCCCGAAAATGAATTTTTCTCTTCATTTGCAATGTCTATATATTTTTGACAGGATGGTCGATAGTGCTATCAAAATTGAAGATGTTTTAGTAAGAAAGGGGGAGATCAAGCTCTATAAAGAAACCAAGTTCTCCAACAATCCAAACTACAACAATAATGACAAATCTAAATTCTGGAATAAAAACAAAAATGTGCTAAATGATGGAGTTGTAGAAGCATCCAATATCAAACCAAAACAATGAATTTTTAATCTTTAAAGTAGGATCCAAGATGTTAAAACTCAAAATACTATGTCCACTTTCAAAGGCAATCATGATTCAAACAAAGAAAAATCACCTTGGGCCTCAACTCCTAAAATAAAATTCACTCCTCTTTTAGAACCATTTGAAACAACTTTGAAGACTCTTATTGCACACAAGATCGTTACTTTACTAGTGTCAGAACCATGGGAACCAAAAATCAACCCTAAATGGCAGAATGACTATGACTACTGTGAGTACCACCATAACAAAGGCCACAAGACCAATGACTCCATGAAGCTCAAACACATGATCCAAGACTTAATGAACAATGAAAGAATCACGGTTGATGGACATAAAACTAAAAATGATCACACAAAATTTAAAGAGCCACTACCTAACTATGAGAAATGTGGATCATCAAACTCTAAAGATGCTAAAGAGAACTACACTTACTCTAATGATAATGTGATCAACATGCTTGATACCTATGAATAATATATCAATGTCATCATCATTAAAGACAAGAAAGATTTCAAATATTCTAATACTGTAACAAGAAGCCAATCAAAGGTCACTCTCACAGGTGTCTCATCCAAAAAAAAATAGTGTCCTCGAAACCTTCGATATCCAAGCATCTCACATCAGCCTCATCTTTGAATTTTAGCTTGGTGGAACAAATTCAACACACTCTGGCTCAAATCTCAATCTTGGAATTGCTTAAAATCTCTCCTTTACATAAGGAGATACTTGAAATAGTCCCATTGGAAATACCCATACCAAAGGATCTATATGTTAGTTGGCTCCAAGCCATGGTTAGTCATCTAAAAACAACACATTATCTCTCTTTCCTAGAAGAAGATGACAAATTGCTGAACCATCGACATAACCAACTGTTGCACATAGAGGTCCTAATTCATAAGCATCATGTCAAACACATCTTGATAAATGGAGGACTGGTTTGAATAGTTGTACTCTAAATCTTGTAAAACCTTTGGAGTCTTTGAACATGCTATAGATCCAAGAAGGAAAATAACTATAAAGGCATATGAAGAAGAAGATAGGTCATCTAAAGGATTAATTGTGTTGCCTATCAGAGTGGGACCTATTGAGAAGGACATAATTGACCAAGTTCTTGACTTACCTCTTGCATACAATATACTCTTGGGAAGACCATGGATTCATGACATGCAGATAATGCTTTCCACTTACCATCAATATGTAAAATTCTCCTATAATGGAGTTGAGGTAAGTATAGCAATAGACACCATTTAATCTTGCAATAATTTAAGACAAAATAGTGAAAGCATGGTTCTACATAATAGGGAGGCATCTAATGAACAAAAGGATAAAAGCTCTAGGACTACAACATTGAGGGATTTTGAGAAGAAATTGAAGATTAAGGATAGTGGAATGGGTGAGTGCAATATTGATCAATTACCCTCCATATATTCTCTACCCACATCACCTATATCTTGTAGGAGACCATAATCATCCTCTAGACCTAGTTCAAAAGCATTGACTATACATGATGGAACATTTGTGAGAGATGCTATTTCTTTAGCAGAAGAGAATGAAGATAAAGTTATTGTAAGTTGGTTGTATAGAGAAATATTAGAGGAAGTGAACAAAGAAGTCAAACATGTTGAAATACCTCCTCAAAAGTATGGGAAAGGCTATCATATAATGCAACAAATGGGATACATAGGAAAATGACCTCTTGGAAAGAACAAACAAGGACTTGTAGAATATATGCACATGGACTTAAAAAACCTGAAGGACAAAATGAGATTAGGATAGAAAGAAAAGGAAGCTAATCCTTTATCTCGAGATGGTCCCATCTTTGATCAAGAAGAAGAGGAAATTGTACCCTTATTATTTGAAAGGTTGTTATATATACAAGGAGAGAACTAGTTATCAAGGAGAACCCTACATGCCACAACAAACAAGAGAACTTTCAAATCAAGAAGAATCATTTTCACCTCAAGAATCATCACAAGAAGTAGAACATCAAATAGAAGGAGAGAAAATTGTCAATCAAGAAGAAGGTTACACATCATAACAATAATCAACTTAAGAACTTGGAAATGAATCAAAAGAAGAAACAATTAAAATTGCACAATTCTTACAACTGTTAAAGGAAAGTCAAATAGATTCACATGAGAATCAGTGGGATACATATTCTGATGAAACAATGGATATTGAAATAGATGTCATTCATAAATATGTGTATCAACTCGAAGATGGAAAAATCTCGAGCGTTAGGCCTTTTGAATTTGGTCCATATACAATAGTAAATTTTAGCTTGTTTTTCGACGAGGATTAGTTGAATTTTCGATACCAATTGGTCGACCAAATGACCAAAACTGTTGTCGAAGTTTTTTCATCAATTATATGACACACCAAACTCTCATCTAAATTCTAACTTCTATAGTTGGTGAATTATTGACGGACCCATTGTCGAATTAATCGCTTCAACCTAGAATAATTATCAATCATACCTTCCATCTCTGTGACCAATGTCTATCGAAATTGCGATGATGTAGGGTCAAAATTGTCATCAAGTGTACAACATTCTCATTGAAATGCCAAAGAATGTTTGTCTCTCTTTCGACTAAAGTTGGTCAGAATAGTCATCGAATATATAGCACTGTCGTCAAAAGGACTATTCTTATACCCTCGAAAAAATGACAAAAAATTAATTTTTTTTAAAAAATAAAATATATTATCAAATTAAGCATAGCAATATTATGGTTTAATTTTTTACATAGTAATCATGTCCAGTGGCATAATTTAATTAGGGCCAACATAATAAATTACAACAATTACATTCATCAAGGTTTACATTCATCAATAGACACACTCAAATAAAGTGTTTTATATTTTAATTTTTCAAAATATGCGATCTATGGAAACATCATGTGTACAATGAAATGGACCTTGCAAAATTATTGATGCATGAATTCAACATACATGAAATTTAAAAACATAAAAACATAAAAAAATAAAAGGTTTAAGTTATTCTTTTTTGCATATATGTCTTCTATGCTACTTCTCATTTACAGCACAATCAATTACATTTGGCACTCAGTTATTAGATGCTAAATTCTTAAACCTTATTTTGCACATTTATTAAGGTTTATTCTTGCCAAAACATTTTAACTACAAATAATACAACATTCATGGAATGTTAATCAAGGAAACAGTCAGTATTAAATTACTACTGATATGAAGTTTGAAGTACTCAAAATCAGGTTAGGATGTATAGTTAACAACTACAACAAGAATATATTTTTGAATAAGGAAAGAATTCCATTATCTGGATAATTTTTTCGGGCAAAAATCAACAAATTCAGGAACTTCTAAAGTTTCTCGGCAATATTGGCAACTTGTACATGCAAAACTACAAACACTAACCAATCAGTCAAATTTTCAATCTTAGTAGTCACTAACCAGATATAATTCTGGCCAAAGATGTAGATAATTGAAGAGGGTTTATAATTCTCAAGCAACCAAAGCTACAGGTGCACAACAATCAATTTTAGGTATAAGACTGTTAAACAACAAATCATATCTCAATTGGATAAGCTTTGGCTACAGTGAATATGCTAACACCATATCCAAACACAGGTCACATTGATGAACAATTGTCCATATAATAAACATTTGGGGAGCTACTACTCTCCCCATAGTTTTTGACTCCAGCCAAACAAGATTGATTGCTACATTAAGAACTAGAACAAGGAAATTAATACACATTGCACAAATATCCAGTGAAAACCAGTCTATCAATTCCCCACTAAGCAACCACGTTGAGCAGAAATAATGATGGGCTAAAAATACACAACAATTTGTTCAAGTCAGTCAAACAGGAGAAAAGGTTATGGGCATTCCAATAGTGTTCCATGTCAATGTATTAAATGCAAAGTCAAACTGATATTTTGTCCATTTAATAATATAATCATCAAAATGGGCAAACAATTTCCACATTCAACATATATTGTTGTGCATCGTTTAATATTTTTTACCAAACCAAAAAGTAAAATCACTTAAAAATGGTGTTATTTATTAACTAGTTTAAGTTGTTTAACAGTTAACTTATTTCCTTCAGTGATTCGCTTCGCATGTATACTTATGTGATCGATGTAAACTTGTCTATGTATGCAATGTAGCTTCTATTTATGTCAATTATTGTGTATTTGATGTTAATTGATTGAATGATGCTTGAAAAAAGATTTAAATCCTTAAAAATCTTTGAATTTCTTGGGTTTTTCAATTTGCCGAGTCCTTGCCAAGTCCGAGCGCCAAGTCCGAGTCCGAGCCCGAATCGACCTTGCCAAGTCTGAGGTGAGTCCGAGTCTTGGAACACTGGAATGAATACTTGACAAGTTTGTTTAACTTAAATCTCCATCAAAAAGCTTAATCCCTTCACTTGGTCTACCAATTTACACACTCTACACATTCTAAGATATTAATCTAGAGAGGTTCAACCTTGAATAGATCACTAAATCCACCTTTCCTTATCATATCCTAAATATCACATAAAACATTAGTCTAGAGAAGAGCATAATATTCAAGCCATTAATGAATATCAACTTATATTTTTATTATTCTACTTCATTAAATATTGGAAACACAAATCAAAGCTACAAGAATAATTTATTTCCATTACTCACAAATACAATGTATAAATCTCAAGGAATAAATCTAATAAATCCAATCTTACAACTGTATTTTTTTTGGCAATGTCTAAATTTCATAAACTAAAATGAATATCTTACCAAGGAGGACACTTATATTTTTTTTCAAACTTCCCTTATATATTTTATGTTTTAGTTTACGATTTAGCCAATACCTTTTTTGAGACCAACGTCTAAATCGTATACTAAAACACATATCTTATCAAGGGGGACACTTAGTTTTTTTTTCAACTTTTTTCAAACTTCCCTTACATGTTTTAAGTTTTAGTTTACGATTTATCCAATACCTTTTTTGAGTACCTAATGCACACTTATATGTAAACTCCGACAAGAAATTGACAAGATCCAGTAACTACTAGTTTCTTTTTTCTCGAGCTCCCTCCTAATTAATTTAACAATGCATATCATGAAGCATGGAACGACATAAGGTATTAACAAGTATGTGCAATGGAGAGAGAAAGGAAGAGGGTACCACACAACCATTTAATATGTTCTTCTACTAAAGGTTGAGAAAATATTGCTTGCAAAATGATATGTGATTTCTATCCTAACTGAATAAGTTCACAGTTGATCACGAGACATAATTTACAAAAAAATAAAATGTGAACTTGCAGGTACTAGGTAAAGAACTTGGTCAAGGCAATTAAAGATTATTTTCAATTTTGATGGAGAAGACCTTTTCTATTTACTTCATTTATTCAAATCTCATGAATGCCTGTAATGGCAGTCGCTATTGTTATCCATATTTAAATCTAAATAAGCTTAAAGAGTTGCAAAGAGATTAAGATATGTTGGGAAAAGTAGAGCCCACATCCTAAATGTACAACCAATGCCAGATCTAGGATTGCAT
Organism: Chamaecyparis obtusa; assembly: GCA_027943335.1. Lineage (NCBI taxonomy): Eukaryota > Viridiplantae > Streptophyta > Pinopsida > Cupressales > Cupressaceae > Chamaecyparis > Chamaecyparis obtusa. Next base: position 576,982 of record BSBK01000534.1, read on the forward strand.
CATAAACCTAGCTAAAATGGTAAAAGGGTGGTGACATATCAGTGTATTTTTATCGAGATTCTTAGATTGAAATTTATTCTGAATGACACAAATGTGATTAAGTCCTTCCTATTATGGCCATGAACCTAAGATGCCATAAAAGGAAGGTGTGTAAGGTAGGAGTCAATGGATAGAGAGCATATTTAGTACCCACAATCCCAAGATCTGAAGCAAGTATATAGAGAATCTTGACAATTATTTTTCCCTTCTTATTGATATTGGGTAAAACAAGTAAAGAGAATCAAACCATTTTTTTTTATCTTTATTGATTTAGAGATCTGAACATCATAAAAAACATACATAGGAGTGGAAAATGTGGGGAAATCATACTAAATGCATTCTTGAATCTATACTCCACATATTACGCCTCTGCTACAAAATTCATTATGGTGGGCAAGTTTGAAATATAAGCTTTTTTTTTAAAGATAATGCATTTAACGTTACCTATCTCAGCTTAACACTAAATCATTGAAGGCAACTTCTGAAATACAATCTTGTTTTTAAGATAATGCATTTAGTACTTCACATAGTGTGTTTTTCAAAGAATGCATACAATCGAAAGAGTGATATCTCATTTTTAAGATAATGCATTTAGTACAATGACATATTGTGTTTTTTCAAAAATGCATACAATTGAAGAAAACACATTCTTGAAATTTAAATGTTAAAAATGATAACACTTCAAGAGATACTGAATAAGATAGTTCAAACTACACTAGGAAAATAGTCAAAGAAAACAATAGTGCGTTTTAAAATAAATTAACCTCGGCAGGAAAAACAAACCTGACAATGTCTAAAAAGCTGGAAATGGTGATAGCTCTCACAGTCATTATAATATTTCATGCTACTCTGCTTTCTTGTTTCAATGCCCCAAATATGATCAGGTTGGCTACTTGACACATCTTTGAATGCAACTTGTAACGCCCCACTAGGGAACCCAAAAGAAACTAACCTAGAATATGATACTAAGTTTGGTGAACAATTTTTTTTTCTAAAGTTTACAATCAAGATATACAATTAAATGAATGCATTAACCATTAACTCACATAACAAACATCGCATACATAGATTACAAATCTAATGGGTCCCATGATGTAGTATTACTTTCTAACATAACTCATTTAATAACATCAACAAAAGATTCCATAGATATAAATACAACAATTACATCATAATAATTACACTCCATGAACATCCATGAATCCTAATAAACATACATCCATTGCACATGTTGCAAGGTATGTAGTATTCACTCTAATAAGTAAATTACAATATCCAGATTAGGTATCACATGCGATACTCTAATCCAAGATTTATAATAAAGAAAATATACATATAAGAAGAACATCAATGAAGAAGTAACATAAGGAATCCATTTGCAAGACACCATCAAGCACCAGCACCAAGACGTCGAATCTCAAATGGTAAAGAATCACTACCACCCATCTGTGTAGAACCACAAAGGTTTACCCCACTGTGCTGAGGAGATAACATCGGACCCCAATCGGATAATCAAATTAAATTAGGAAACACCACTAGGCAAAGGAATCCTGAAAGCTTAGTAACTCAAGGTCAACAAATATAGTGATAGGTATGACTCACTAATCTAGAGGCAACCAACCATGTAGGATAACTAGACTATGCATAGGCAAGTGTCATCATGTACGTCTAAGCTTTGAGTCTCATCTTGGTAATCTCTCTGGATCCCGGCACTCAAGTGACCATACATGGATCAATGACTTCTCGTATAGATGAAGCCATTAACTATGCTAGACACACACCTCTCAAAGCGGCAAGCATCTTCTCCATTCCCACCTTAGTCTGTATTAGCACTAAAGCATGGGCGAGGAACTTATCTTATTAGGTTCATTTATTTCCCCTTAATTTATTCAGTTATCACTTGATTACATATACTTACAATAAGTGATCTTGGCAGCCACTTGTGGGTCCCGATGCTTATTGCAAGCCACCTCCTACTACATATCTAGGTAAACTACCCTAGGCTCACAGATCTCTCCTAGATCTAAACAGGTATAACACTAGGTAATTCCAATTCGATATTCACACAAAAGAACCAGAAATGAATACCAAGATACCATAACAAAATACATGACATCATGAGCCTAATGGTCAAACAGGAGTGATAATCAGATAAAGTACACTCACACCAAACATAGCTGAAAAAGGAACATCTGACACATACCCCAGCCTTTGTATCCTCATAGGTCTTCTAGTGCCCGACAACCCATAGCGTAAAAGAAGACACAATGAATACAACACTCACACCATTTCGAACTGAAATAAAACTATAATCAAATACATTCCATATTCATCATATTTGAATTCAAGTATATAAACAACAAGGTCTACTAGGAAAATTTTAAACATACTCATTGCAATAATATCACAAGTAGAACATAATCCCTAAAGATTACTTAAGAATCCAACATAGGTGAAAACACCCAATTTCAATAGAATAATAACTAATGTTACTTCATGAATGCCAATAAATTATAACTTACCCAAAACAATTTATAGATTTAACTATAACAACATACAAATTCAATTTTAACTAAAATGATAACAAAATCATCTTTAGATAACCAAGTTAATTAAAGAACCAATTTAACTTAATAAACCAGTATATCAAATAATAATTCACTAGAAATCAATAAATGAATTTAATTTTAAAAATAAATTGATTACTCAACGAATTAGGTAATCAACATAACTTTCTAAATTTAATTGCAAATTAAAATAATTCACAATTTTTATTACAATACATATAACATTAAATACAAAACAAACTAAATTAAATACAATATCAAATATTTAATTAAACTAAACTAACAATTAAAAGTTTAATTAAACTAAATTAATTATTAATAAAAACTAAACTCAATAACAAATTTCACATGTTTTTAAACAAAAAAAATGAAATCAAATAACATCATGGGGGGGGGGGGGCGGGAACCTTGCAGGCCCCACGCCCCCTTTACCAGCACCGCACAATACTCTGTACCACCGGCGGGCTTTCCCCTGCCGCATGGTACATAGAGTACCGCCGACAGTAGGGAGGCCGCATGGGGGGGTACGGATAGGATCCCGTGCCCACCCAATTTACCTTTTTTTAAAATTAATTTTTAAATTTTTTTTTGTTAAACAGTTTTATTTATACAATTACATAAATATATATTATGAAACAATTTACATTGCCAATTTTTTAAACAATGAAAATATATTCACACACCTACACAAATGCTTTTACTTTCTTATATATATATTTAAAAAAAAAACATATTTCTGAAAATGGAAATTACCAGGACTGTGAACTTTTTTCCAGAAAAGGAAAAAGGACAATTTTGCTTGCTACACATGAATTTTTGTCATTTTCTTAACTTGTCTTTTCCTCCATTTTTTTTTTGCAAATACATAACGATTTACTAATGTAGTTTTCTAACATATATAAGCAAATTTATTTACTGTGGTATATTTTTTTTTTTACTGTCATTTTCACAGAGAAATATTTTTTTTCCAGAATGATGATTTTTCACTCAAATTGATTTTCTAACAACAACCCATTAAATTAATTTATTCAAACTATAGAACTAACTATATAGAGATTAATTTTTTCATTTTCTAGGTGTTGTATGATGGATTTTCTCCCAAAATTTTGACAGCATAACTCTACCATGCCAAGTTTGTATAAAAATATATAATGACAATCCAAAGAGTTTTCTAATCCTCAATTTGAAGGCATAAACAGAAAACTGATCTAAATCTATATACCGAATCAAACATAGAAAAATTGCTGAAAGTATACAGACAAAAACACAGGAAAGTTTCTCAAAACCTTACCTCAATTCCAATGCTAGAAACTGAATAAGATTGTCTGTAGAATGCTGAATCTTCCAGATCTGATAGTAGGAAAGCTCAACCTGCAGATTTTGAATCATAGAGCATGCAAATCCCAAATCCAAAATCAAGCAACCTTCACCCAGAATTCAAGCACAATCTCCAAAATCTCAAGAACACCAAGAAAGCACAAAAACTTGAAAAGCTCTCTCCAAAATTGCTCCAACAAACTAATTAACTCCAATTGAATGCAAAATCCCCCTATTAGGGATTCAACTCCACCAAACAAGCAAAACCCTAGATGACTCACAAAGAACTCCTAATCAAACTCTCCCACTTTGTTGAGAGAAATTACTAATTAATAATTAAAAAATATAATTGTGCACAACTCAACTTAGTCTCCTAAAGACAAGTTGTCACTTTTTCAAACAAGACAAATTCAAACTCAATAAAGCACATGTTAATAATAAAATCTATTATTAAATAAATTAATATTCATAACATCATTAAATCATGAAATTTAATAATTTAACAACTAAGGAACAATACTAAATTATATTTCACTTAATTAATTAATTAAAACCATATATCCTAATATTTGATTTTTAATTAATTAATAATCATACAATCACATAGGAAATAAACTTAATATTATTTTTCAATATAATATTAATTTCTATAACTATAGAAAATCACATATTCAAACAGCAATAAATCAGAATCATCAAATAAACATACAGACTCAAAATAGGGAACCACGAACTTTGTCACTTTGACAAATCTGGATAGGGTAGTCAACAGATACTCATCCAACAATTAGGATAAATAGGCTTAGGAGGGTTTTGGGTCCTTCTGTTACCTCCCCTCTTTACCATTGAGATGAGTATATTTTTGGGCACGCTCACTCTTGCCAATTCAGGAAGACAATGCCCTGTACTTGCAAACCTGTCATCACAAAATAAAGCATGTACATACAATATATAACAAACAATGATAGGGTATGGTCAGTCGTGTGGATCTCAACAAAGCAAGTAACTACGCTTTCGCCCTCTACCATACAGACACATAAAATAGATACATACAAATGAACACCATAAACATGCTAGTATGGGGTAAGTACATCATAAACCAATAGAAACATATAAACATCACAACATGATAATATCAACATCTAAACATGGCATCACATGACATAATCATAATCATAATCCAGATCATCAATAATCACTGAAATAATAAAATCTGCACACAACAATGTGTCCTAAAAGAGTATGGCATTGAAAATCTGATAGAAAACTATGGGGGTACTACACAACTTTCAAAACTATCCAATCCGCCCTTTATGCAAAAAAACTTACACTTTTTCATTATTTTTTGCACTTCCATGGCTCCCTAAAATTTAATTTCTTCAGAAATGCACGCAAAAGAAAACTTAACAGAGCTTCTGGAAAGTTTATAATTACAACTCGTTTATTATGTATAAAGACACATTTTTCAAAGATACAGTATGGCAGATAAATAAATGGAAAAAGAAAACATTACTCAAAGCAATATAATAACAATTGAGGCCATTTATCCACATGTCACATGAAGTGAATATTTAGCTGATGAGCTTTGAAAGAAAAATGCACACCCTAAAGCAGCAATAATTCCTGTGTAGGCTCCTTTTCCGAGTTTCCCATTGAATCCAACTCTATAGATAGTCATCTCATGTATCTCTTTTCTAGCTTAATGGAACCTAGCTTTATTTGTATCAAAGAAGATCATTAAATTGTGAGTTTGAGCATAAGCATAAATTCATACATTCAAAAGGGACAATAGTACCAAAAATATGGGCTTCTAAATGATCGCTGATAGATAATAAGCATGCATGACATACCATATAATGCTCTCTTCCTATCACCATTCTTACAGTAAGATGTCCCAAAGATTCATTTTTAAAATTTGTACTAGGAATGTACGTTTCAGTTGAAGTTGAGAGAGAACAGATTTTGAATTTAAGGGAAGTTTCCATGAAGTGAGAAACCTCACTGATGCCTCCAACCAATTTTAGTTTTATGTCAAGGACAACCAATATAGAGATATGAAGTTATGATGTGTTACAAAGACATGAGGTCCAACATGGCAAAGGATCAAATCAATGGTAAATAGACCGACCAAGTAAAGTGAGAATAGCGACTTCTGAAAGGTTATAGATTCAATTATGGACAAAGAAATGATGCATTGATAGATATAGCACATCAAAAGTTACATTTGCATATATTAACTGAGTGAGTAGGTTACTAGACACATGTTTTTGTTCATACTTCATAGTCATTTGGTACAACTAGAAATGAAATGCATAAAGAAGTGTTATAGCATGAACATGAGATATTGGTATCTAAACAAAGGCAAGTTTTCAAAACTTGCATTCAAGGTATCAAAGGATACTACATGAACAATCATTAATACCATGAATCAATGCCCATTTTACTACAATACATGTGCATATTATTTGACTTCAAGTGTTACTATAGGGTAAAAATGAAGTTAAACTAGAACATTGGGGTAGTCATGGGTATGATCATATGAAAAAGTTGTCATACATGCAGTCATAAAGAAAAATTATGAAGCAATCATAATTATGTACATTTGGCCTTTCTAGATTTGTCTATATTATGTTCAGTTTCTTATCAATAAATCTAATTTTATGAACATGGTGATGCAAATTGGTTGATGAACATGTTTAAGAAGTAAAATATTTCTTAAAGTGAATGAGAAATAATATGGAATAAGAAGTAGGTGTTTTTGACCTTTGAATCTACGTCATTGGTTTAGTTTGAGCTTCACTTGGTTTTGAGAATAGTTTAATATTCTCTACTTAACAAGGCCAACTACGTGAAGGTGGAAGCTTATTTGGCCCCTCCCCTCCTAACATCACTCTAAATTCCCCATTAACATCTAATAACATTCATTCATTCATCCATTTTTGAAATATAACATTCAATCATTATAATCACATGATAACATTCATTAACACATAAAATTCATTAACACACAACATTCATGAATAATTCATTAACACATCATTCATCAACATTGCTAGTACAAAATTACATCCATTAAGACAATGTTCTTTCATTAGCAAAAAATGTTAATTATAATCATTTCTTTTTGGGTTTCTTGCTATTTTTTTTAAGGTAATGGATAAGAGGAACATCAATGTCCTTGCCATTCCCCTCATCTACTGATTCTAATACTAGTGCATGTCTCCTCCTCATCTATTCAGGAACAGGAGGCCGTTGCACCAAAGGGGGGTCTACTGCAATAACAACTACGTCATGAGTTAAATTCACACCATTTTATATTAGTGTTACAAGTATTTAAGTAAGTAAAAGAACTATAAATCAAAAAAGAAATTTAAAAGAACAAAACATAGATTTTCTTTACCTGAATGTGCCACATGATCTACATGGTGATCACTCTGAACATCCTCCACTTGTTCAGCATGACATTATGTATGCTCTAAAATATACACAAAAAAAGGTTACACGAATTTTAATTTAAGATGTTAAATTGTATTAATAATTACATAATTAATTTTAAATAGAAAATGAACACCTCCATTGACACTACGATGCACATCAGGGGCTTCATCATGCGGCATAGGTTTGTGTTATGATTAGGAGGCTGCATTGCTATGTCATGCACATTATTATCAAATAGATTATTGCTCAAGTATTCAATTTCAAATATATATATTTTTGGCATATTTACTTGTTCACATGATGCAAGAGACTCTTGGGTTGGACCAGTGGAAGCTTGGTGTAGGCATTCAACCACGACTTGATAGCCTTCCTTGAAGGCAATTTTTTTGTGTTCTGTCGTGGCCTCTAAATTAAATTCAGAGCCTTGCATTTTTTGATTAAAAAAAATTATTTGCATTTTATAAATAATTTTTCTCTAGAATTCATTTACTGCTACTTACAATTCATGCTTTAATTTTGGAATATCCGCCAGAGCCAAGTTTGTGTTTCCCAATCTTTTGCAGCCTGGCCTTTGTTGCCTTTGATGTGTCCTACAACCTATGAAAAGTTTAAAATATGTTAGATGATATAGATATAAAAATCACTAATTAGTGCATTATTACATTATACTAGTAGTTAATACTATTGCATACCTTTTTCTCTCATTTTTTGTTGTAATTCCTCTTTAAGCATCCCCTTTCTCCTTTGCATCCATAATGAACTCATTCCAATCCCTCATTGGAATAAAGGGATGGCGCTCGTACTTTGGGTTCTGGACGAGACTCCTTCTATATGAGTCCCTCACAGTCTTAAGATGTTTGGCAGCTTTTTCTAAAATTTTCTTCTCCTCAAAAATATTACTACCAAACTCATGCTCTAAATCTTTAATGAGCTGATCTTTTAATTTTTTGTCTTGCAAGTTCCAACTTTTAAGAAAAAACACAAAATTGTTAGATAGAAAAATTAACTAAAGTTGTGTACCTTGAATATAGTAAAAGAAGAGGCCTGAAAGAAAGGAAAAATACTGTATCAATTAATGATATGAAATAAAAATAGTGGGATAGGGTTAGTTCACTTATGATGTTCCACCTTGTATGTATGGTGGGCCCAAATATCTTTAGTGTGAGGTCATAAAACATCTTATAAAATGAATCGTTTCTTGCAAAAAAATTTCATGGGATCATCAATCCAAAACTTATTATGAATAGGTAAATGCATATTACAATATAAAAAATAAAAATTTTAAAGTACCTGGAAGCTTAAGACATTTTAAAGGCATCAATTATATATTATCAATCAACAATGACATCTGCATAACTCCAGTGCTAGAAACACGGGTAGATCCAAGAAATGATGGTGAATTATCACTAATACATGTACTCTAATATGTATCTAGTGTAGCAGATGGCACCGGTGTATCTCCTACTCCACAAAATTAATCCACTGTGAGATGCACCCAAGATCAAAGTACAAATTTTCAAATCATAATTAACACAAAACCAAATATAGAAAAACAAGGATTTACCAGGTATAGACCGTGAAGGCGTTGATGTTTGCATGCCCCTTGTTGCTGACATTGCACTCGACAATCTCGGATGGACGTCGGTCGACCTCCTAGGAGGAGTCACCTGCACTTGATCACCTGAACAATACATTGTTGGCAAAGACATTCTGAAATAATAAAAGAGTTAACTTAAGAAGTTTTTGAATGTTTCCAAAGAAAAAATTTCTTGTAACTTGTCAACTTAAGGATTATTTTACCTGAGGTGGCCCGAGCTCTGCTAGTACCGGCCTCACCACAATGTCCTTGACCAGGTACTTGACTTTGCAAAAAATCTTGTAACAAGAACACATACATATTTTAGTTCACAACATAAAAGAGTATAAAATATAAATCTTTATTGAACTTTTGTTATAACTAAAGATTCATTACTGCTTATTTCATAATGACATGCTTCCACCATCAATTCATATGGCCTCTTCAACATCTCCTCGATTGGATTTGCTTCTCCCAAAATGCTAATAATTTCTAAATTGACTTTTTTTAGTTTTTTCTTCAACATATTTATTAAATTAGGGATTTTTGGGATATCTTCATCAGAAGGGGTAGCTATATTTACCTCTATTGTTGCAAGTGGTTTTCCCCTATCCAAAACATCAAATTATGATAGGAATATTAGTAAAACTATCATAATAACTCCAAAACCCTAAATAAAATAACATAATAATATAAAAAATTTCAACTATCTAATTTGTACAATTTCAATAAGGTTTACCATTGCTAAAGAATGGGTGGGAGGAGAATCCCCATGGCCTCTATCATATGGGGGATCCATATCATCCTGTGACAAAGATTAAATATAAAAACTTCAGCGAACTGAAAGCAATAGACTTAGCAAAAAAAATTTATTAATAAAATTGTATATAGTACTTACCACCCTCATGATATTAACTTTGTTTGTATCTATGCGATTTAAATAGTAATCTATTAGTAGTTCTTCTCTTGCACTTATTGATTTTATCGCACATACAAAAACTTGATTCTCCTCACGTGCCTCAAATATGCAATTGGGTTGCTTATTAGTTGAGGAAGGTCGCGTACTATTTATAAAACCAACAATATTCCCTGTTTCTTTTGGTCTCCCATCAATGTATATAGAAAATCTTTTACTTTGATCATTTTCTTTCCATTGTATATAATTTGTTGATAGTGCATACCTATGCATACCTTTTTTATATTGAACATTCTACATCCAATCATTGTAATTGTAACAAGGACCGACATACTTCATCAATTCAACAACTTTGTTGTAACATACCTTTATCACATCCATGGAAAATAGGCCCAAACCGTGTAATGAGGATGGAGCTATGTGATATATCCTCTCATTAACACAAAAATTAGTGTTAATTGGAGGTAGCTCATTGGGTACCCATTCTTTCTCAAGATTTGTGTACCAAAAGGGTACCTTGATGTCACCTTTGGTCTCATCATCATAAAAACATGACCCCCCTTTACCAAAGAAAAACTACATGCGTTTATTGAATTTTTTTCTAATCTTTTGATCTCTAGCTGATCTCCCCATTTTAGCTGTACTACATGTAGAACTTTCATCTACCATTCCCTCATTTCCCTCATTTGATATAGATAGATCTGACAAGTACCTATTTGGTGGGTCCTACAATCCATCAAATGAGATATTGTCACGTCCCTGCTTCAAATAGAATTTTGATAATAATTAAATAATATATATAGAATAATCAAGTTGTGACCCATATGTACGGTTCTTCTTTGTCTATACATGGGAGATATAAAATGAAATTTGAAAGTGATTATATAATTATATGTCTATACGGTTCTTCTTTGTCTATACATTATATGATTATATAATATGTCTATTTATAACATATGTGCTCAGTGATAAACAAGAAGAATATAAGAAAATTATGTCTATTTATTGACTTATGCCTAATGATCCATGCCACTGTGCAGGATCCTCACCAAAGGGGTTAAATTTCCTGCATATGTTAATCATTTATCTTAAGTTAGCTAAAAATTACATAATACGTATGCTACAAATAACTTAGAAGACAACATGAAAAATATGCAACATCATAAACATGAACAAATTTACCTTATATATGGAATACAAGATCATCAACAGAAGGGGTGATGATGTCCGTAGTCAATTGTCTATTTGCAAAAAGGGTGACAATCAAACAAAATATATACATGTATCAACAATAATTAATTGAGCATCATAAGCAAAACATTGGTAATTATAAATCACATATGTTGTAATCACTAGAATTGAACACAATAAATATGTAATCATTAGAATTGAAATCAATAAATCAATATTAAATATATATACCAATCAATATAAATATGCAATTGGGTTGCTTATTAGTTGAGGAAGGTCACGTACTATTTATAAAACCAACAATATTCCCTGTTTCTTTTGGTCTCCTATCAATGTATATAGAAAATATTTTACTTTGATCATTTTCTTTCCATTGTATATAATTTGTTGATAGTGCATACCTATGCATACTTTTTTTATATTGAACAATCCACATCCAATCATTGTAATTGTAACAAGGACCAACATACTTCATCAATTCAACAACTTGTTGTAACATACCTTTATCACATCCATAGAAAATAGGCCCAAATCATGTAATGAGGATGGAGCTATGTGATATATCCTCTCATTAACACAAAAATCAGTGTTAATTAGAGGTAGCTCATTGGGTACCCATTCTTTCTCAAGATTTGTGTACCGAAAGGGTACCTTGATGTCGCCTTTGGTCTCATCATCATAAAAACATGACCCCCCTTTACCAAGGAAAAATTGCATGCATTTATTGAATTTTTTCTAATCTTTTGACCTCTAGTTGATCTCCCCATTTTAGCCGTACTACATGTAGAACTTTCATCTACCATTCCCTCATTTCCCTCATTCGATGTAGATAGATTTGACAAGTATCTATTTGGTGGGTCCTACAATCCATCAAATGAGATATTGTCATGTCCCTGCTTCAAATAGAATTTTGATAATAATTAAATAATATATATAGAATAATCAAGTCATGACCCATACGTACGGTTCTTCTTTGTCTATACGTGGGAGATATAAAATGAAAGTTGAAAGTGATTATATAATTATATGTCTATACAGTTCTTCTTTGTCTATACATTATATGATTATATAATATGTCTATTTATAACATACATGCTCAGTGATAAACAAGAAGAATATAAGAAAATTATATCTATTTATTGACTTATGCCCGCTGATCCATGCCACTGTGCAGGATCCTCACCAAAGGGGTTAAATTTTTTGCATATGTTAATCATTTATCTTAAGTTAGCTAAAAATTACATAATACGTATGCTACAAATAACTTAGAAGACAACATGAAAAATATGCAACATCGCAAACATGAACAAATTTACCTTATATATGGAATACAAGATCGTCAACAGAAGGGGTGACGATGTTCGTAGTCAATTGCCTGTTTGCAAAAAGGGTGACAATCAAACAAAATATATGCATGTATCAACAACAATTAATTGAGCATCGTAAGCAAAACATTGGTAATTATAAATCACATATATTGTAATAATTAGAATTGAACACAATAAATATGTAATCATTAGAATTGAAATCAATAAATCAATATTAAATATATATATACTAATCAATATAAATATATATAAATAATTAAATCACATACCTTGTACATTTCAATCATGTCATTGATCATCTTCTTCATCCATCTCATCATCATCTCCATCATCATCATCATCATCATCATCACCATCATCATCACCATCATCATCACCATCATCTCCATCATCATCATCATCACCATCATCATCATCACCATCACCATCATCTTCTTCATCATCTTCTTCTTCTTCATCATCTTCAATATCTTCTTCTTCCATAATATTATACTTTATCGGCCTTCCTTTTGGATTATGTCTAACAACAAATGACCAACCTTATTTATGTGGAACCTCTAAGTAAAACACTTGCTCACATTGGCTTGGAAGAACATAGGGCTCATCTCCAACTGCTTCAAATGACCTTGTATTAATCATTGTAAATCCATTATAATGTTGAATAACAGTTCTATCAAGATCATTTTGATTTAGTCGTAGCCTATACCATTTGATGATGAATATAAATACTTTGAAGGAGTTAAAGTCGCACTCAATTATATCATCCAAGATGCCATAGTATCGATTTTGAGATTATTGAGGATGTATGTCATTTCTAGATGATATATTAGTGACCTCAAAAACTGTAGTTATCCCAGAATCACAAGTTTTCTTCGTGTCATCTAACTTTTTTATACGAAATTTGTGGCCATGATAGTACATAACTTTGTGGTGCTTGACGTATAATTTTTTAAGCATGTGAAAATTATTTGCATTGTAAGTTGATATGAAACATATGAGTCATGATCATTAATAAATTTGTACGTACCTCTCTACCTCTTAAAGCTTATGCTAAATCAATTACCATTGGCGTAACATTGGAATCTCCATTACAATGAACTTCTCTAACCAATAAAGCAACACCTTCCCATGTTAATGAGTAACTATTTTGTTGACATTGTTCAATCCATACCGTCATCCAATCAAGATTGTTCACAATATACAAATGTATTGCATCCCACTCTTGACCAACTGTATAAAAAAATACACCAATTATAAATAACTTATATTAAAGATTTATAAGAATTAATTAACTACAATAACATCTTATATTTACCTCTCACTTTTCTCAATCTACCTTTTCCCATCAAGTACTCCCCTTTGAATTTGTTAATGGAGTTGGGATCCCAAATATGATCTACATGGATTTTTACTGCAAACTTAGGAAGATATTCACTAATGTACACGATGGTCTAGTATACCATATATCCGTCTACCATAGAACCCTCAGGATGTGCTCTTTGTCAAACCAAGCCTTTCAAAAATTTCAAGTGCCTCTCAACCATCCACATTGATCTATTCTGTATAGGTCCACAATTCAATCTCCTCAACTTGATGTATGAGGTAGTGTTCTTGTGCATTGAAAAAAGTTGAAGGTAGACACTTTTTCATTTCACACATAAGATGAAGAAATTTTCTCTTCCAATATTTTATATCTTCTTTATTGATTTCTTTTGATGACAACCACCTCATGTATTTTTCAAGATCATATATAACTTGTTTGACACTGTTGTCAAAGTGGTGTGGAAGAGATAGAGGTAGAATGTACTGCAATATTTGTAAAATGATCTTATCAATATTTTATAAAATAATGCAATGAAAACTACATGCAGTATACAAAGATATAGTGAATACAAAATAACATGAATTACCTTAATAAATGTATGCCAATCGTGTGTTTTCATCCTTGGCCCAAATTCACTTTTCTTTGTTATGAGATTGTTTATGTTCACAACAAATCCTGTGGGAAATCGTATTTTTTTATAACTTCTTTTATAGCATTGCTCTGTTGCTCCAACAATAACCAAGTAAGGGCACTTGTATCAATCTGGTCTCCATTGTTATTTGATCAAATGACATTTTTCATTGCATGGTAGGATTCTTCAATGTCACTACAAATTTTGACAATTTTATCTTTGTCACGCCTTCCATCCAGCATTTTCCATAATATCTCTATTACATTCTTTCCAATATGCATATCATCAAACAAATGCATGATTGAGAGTTTCTTGTAGTATGAAAACCTACTAAATTGTGTAGGATAACTTTTTAGTCCTTTTGGAAGTTGGTCATTAATGCCTTGACGATCTTCATGAGCATCAATTACATCATTAGTAAACAAAACACAATATCAAAATATAAATTTCAAACAAAAACCATCAGATGGAATGACATTACCTTGAAAATTTATTTTATTGTATTCCAACTTCCATAAGCAAGGTGTCATTCTCCATGGCTTTGATGTAGTTTCTTCTTTCCCATTGAAAAGATATTTTTCAATAATTCGGTACTTATGATTTTTGTGGAGAAAGTGTTTATGCTCATCAAACACTTGCTTTCCTAAACTTTTTGAATGATGAGATTTCATCTTTGGACCACAAAATGAACATGCAAATTTTACCTTTGTCTAAAGACCTACAAGTTCGTGTATAATTGGATTAAATATGTTAACTTTGTGTTAGCACTATAACATACCAAAAAAGAGGTGTTAAGAAGAGAACATACCACAAAAATGTGTTAGCCTAGGGGCATCATGTATTGTCCATACAAGCATTGCATGAAATTGAAATTGTCTTTGTCCTATTAGTCTAGAGATGTCATACATGGTGACCCCATTCCTTAACACCATCAACTCGTTGATAAGGGGCTCAATATATACATTGATATCTTTAACTTGGTACTTACCTAGTTGAATGAACAAAAATATTACATAATTATTATGACCATTTTGATGGATTATTTGTAATGAATTAATTTAGATGACTATTAAATGAAAAAAAACTTGGAACAATCATTGCCAACATTATATGTTCCCTCTTTATGGACATTCAAGAAGGAATGTTATTGTTGATAACAAAAATAGGCCACACCGAGTAAACAGATCTCATCTCTCCAAATGGATTGACACCATCCGTTGCCAATGAAAGCTTGAGATTACGAGGTTCTTCTTTAAAGTGTGGCCAATTTTCTTCTTTTTCTTTAAATGTAAAACCATTCGTAGGCATTCACATAATGTCATCTTGACTTTTATTGCGTGCATGGTAATCCATAAATTGTGCCAAGCTATTGCACCTGAATAATCATTGTAGACGTTGAATAATGGGAATAAACTGAAGAACCTTGCAAGGCACCTTTTTTGTTATTTAATATGATTGATATCTACTAATATGACAGTTAGGGAATTCTATTGCAAATTCATATTGTTTATGATATATAATATGATCATTTGGACATGCATGTATTGTTTGATACTCCATTCCAATATCTTTCATAATGGCAGATAATTCTCAGTACGAGCGAGGTAGAATGTTTGATGGTGGTAACAAACACTCACCTATCAACCTATGACCAAAAATATAATTTGTTAATATAAAAAATATTAATTACTACACAATTCACCCTTTGTTAATTGTAAGGGAATTATGACTAAAAAAATGAAAAAATATGACATACCTTAACATACATGTCATTGCTACGTTGGATAAACCATTCATAACCTTCAAGTTCACCAAAAACAATACATCGGCAAGAAGAGTTGTTTGGGAGCCTTCGTATAGGGGCTTGTGTGCCTTCTCAAGTATAGGTACATCAAGGTCTGCATCAACATCAACATCATCATCATCATCAACATCTTGATCATTGTGATCATCTTGATCATCATGATCATCTTGATCATCGTGATCATCTTGATCATCGTGATCATCTTGATCATCATGATCTTCTTCCATGGGATCATTACCTTCTACTTCTATATTCACACCTCCATGTTCCCTCATTTGGAAATCCACATTCGCCAAATTATCATGGTCCATAACATGAAACCCAGGGTTGTTGACCTATATCAAAATGATGACCTTATATTAATCGTGACCATGATGTCATCATCAAATCATGTCTTATGTATTTTATAAATTATTAAAATACATACCAATGGACAAAATTCATTTCCCCCTTCAACGTGACCATGCTGCCTACAATGTTCCTCGGTTGTTTTGATTAGATATCTTTGAGTCTTTAAGCCCTTACAAATTTTGCAAGGACAATAACATTTTCCATCACCTTTTCTTTTAAAGTTAGACCATAGTCTAGCAATTGTCTCCCTATTTTGTTGTACGTAGATATTGTTAGACATGGTCTTTCTTGAATGGAATGACTTGTTGGTGGAAGAAGGATGATTTTTTTACAACCTGTAGATACAAATCGTCACTGAATTACCATTTTCTCAACTATAATTTTCTCAACGCAAAGGGACATTTATCATACCAGATCAAATTTTAGAAATGGACGGTTCTGATGCTTTGCCATTACAAAAATTGAGCATTCATCATTTGGTATTGTGTATTCCATTTAAGTATGTCAACAATGTTCAAAATGTTGTCACCAAGCACATACATAGGAAAATGCAATGTTCAAAGTTTGCAAAGAAATGAAGACAATTGGCTTCTAACTTGAGACAATCGATGATTTGATCTATTCTTGCTTGATATGATGTAATTTCCTTCATGAAATATTCAGATTTTTGACAAGTTGTTGCTTATAATCCCATGAATTAACTAACTTTTTTTTAGGCTTAATTTTCTCCTTAATGTGTATTGTTTATATGTGTTGTTTAAGGACTGCTAGCTGAGACTATTCACGCCATATACATTGTCAATTGGTTCGAACAAAGAGACAAATAAAATAGAAGGTTAAGGCGGTAGAAGCTGCATAATTCACACATTGTTTATCAAAGCCATTACAAGCATGTTAAGATTTCACAATTACTCTTTTAACATTCTAAGGTGTCTATCAACATTCTTGATTTGGTTGATAAGTTTCATTATTCACAATGTAATTATCATTGTTATGATGAGTAGCCATTGTTTGATGTAAACATGATAGAAGGATCCAACTAAAAACTATCTAAACAGTTTGACTCCAAACACCATGAATTGAGTTGATTTGGACTTTCGAGGAGTGCCAAATCTCTATATTCTAAAGGTAAATGATGCAGTTAAAACTAGAAAGGACAAATCTATTGTCTAACTTTGCAACAGATAAATTAGGGGTGTAAGAAATGTGGTCTCATGGAATTCTATGATTGGTGAGAAGGCCATGGAAACTTTTAAGGAAATGCAATTAGAAGGTGTAAATCCAAACTCCATGACTTTTTCCAGCATCCTACCAGCCTGTGCCGAAATGAGAGTGTTAGAACAAGATATGGGCATCCATCGAAGCATAATCGAAGCTGGCATGTCTCTAATATTTTGAAGTAGATGTTTAACCTTACATTCTTATATGAATAAAAACTTAACTTTTAGATTAAATTTTAATACATTTTATCTCAATTTTAATGAGAGGTCAAATTTATTTTAAAAATAAAAATAACAAGAAATATAAGACAATTTTACAAGAAATTAAACTTTATAAAAAAGCAATTATGAAGAAAAACCTATTCTTTTAAATAAAAATAATTTTTATCACCCATTTTTTATTATTCATCCTCATCCTGCAAAGCTTTAGTTTGTATTTGTGTACCGAGTTTGCTTTTTGAGTTGCCATTGAACAATGTATCAATCTTGATAGTATTCGGTTTCATTACATTTCTAACGGTTCGAAAGCACTAAAATCAAAACAGTTTCAAAGAAACCGTGATGTGCATTTTGTATTGGTTGAAGCCTAAGTTCAAAAGGAGGTTATGAACATCCCTGTTTGGTTTAATTTAAGTTGATCATTGAGTATGTATTGAAATAGTTTCCAAAGAACCGTCATTCGAATCCATGCTAGTGTCTCATTATTTCACATAGTTGTTACGGTCCAGTGCAGTGCTAGATCAATAGTCAGGTGGACTGTGAGAACCGTGTTTATGGAACCTTGCTTGCTTTGTTTATGGAATGCTACTGATCCATTGCATCTTTGACTTGTTTGTGCAAGTAACTAAAGAATGTACCTTGTATAGTTGTTTTTTGGGGTTACTCCTTGCTATAGCTTCCCCTCATAATCTTTGTGATTTAATACATTTAACTTTTTATAAAAATGACCTATAATAGATGCCATGACATAAGATATTCCTTTTCTAATCAATGACAAGACATATTTTGATATATTCCCATCATAGCACTATGACATAGTTTTATATTTTGAGGCTAAAAACTCTATTTATGAGCATTGTGGTTCACGGTGACTGATGTTAGTGTACTATAATAGAAATGTCTTACTATTTTCTTGTAATATTTGATACTCATGATTATGCTTTGGAATTCAAATTCTACAAGCACCCTGGTTTGGTATTCAAATTCACTTAGTTTGCCTCATTATTTTGTTATTATCTATTTAATGAAGGCACTAATTCTATAGTTTTATCTATGGTTACTTTACATATGATATTATTTTTGCAAATGTTTGTATGCTCAATAGTCCTGATCCTGATACCATACCCATTCTTTAATTCCCTAACACATATATTTTATTAGGCCAAATATATTCTATAGTACTACTAAGGAATGATGATGCTTTTGGAGGGAAGGAATGTATGAGGCTTAGTGTGGAGACTCGTAAGGGCTTTTAATAGGGTGGAAGACCAGTTGGTCCCAACCCATATTTGTTTATGCTTGAATGGATTGATGACTAGAGCAACAATGTTCTTCACCCATGCTAATGCATATGAGAGCTATCCTAGCCTACAATATGATCCTTCCTAATTTGGAATAAGGATTTTATTTATTATTTTTCCTCTTCTATCCTTGTCATTTTGTCTCTCTAGGATAGTTTGTTCGGTCCAACATTAGTGGACTACTATCACCCATTGTCAACTTCATTTATCCCAATAAGATTTATCCTTTTTTGTGTGTGGACTAGATGAAAAATAAAGCCCAATTTTTCTAATGTGGGAAAGGGGATCATAGTGTACTATTTTTCTTATGTGTGTCATAAAATCATAAATACAAAAGGATAATGGCACCATCCTTCTTATTAGTGTCATAAAAATAAAAAAGATGAGACTATTATTTTTATGTATATAATGGTATTAGTGTTCTTATCCATAACATAAAAACAAAGAGGATAAGGATTATACAATTGCACCATCTTAACCATCATAAAAACAAAGAGAATAAGACTATTATTTTTAGTTTTTAGTATTTACGTAACAAAGGTTAAATCAAATAATCTCCATGAGATACAATATAGGGTTCACATGTGAGAAAAGAATGGAACACCCATGCCAAAACAAGATAAGAACTCAAGAGAAAGTAATGAAAAAACTAAGAAACAAAAGATGGTTATCCCTAATAGAGAAGAAATACAGATGAAACAAATAATGGAGAGAGAAGAAAGATAAAGATGAAGAGATGAGTGTGTCATTAAGAGTGTCGATGAGCATGCCACTATGGGTTCTATTGAAACAAAAAGGGAAATGAATAGACCTAGAGAAGAAAATACCATAGAAAATCAAAATCCACAATTGAGAAGATGTAAGAAATGGTAAATAACTTAAAGACAACACTTACAAATTATGAAGTAAGTAAGAGATTATTGATATATTTTGATATATTCCCATCATAGCACTATGACATAGTTTTGTATTTTGAGGCTAAAAACTCTGTTTATGAGCATTGTGGTTCACGGTGACTAATGCTAGTGTACTATAATAGAAATGTATTACTATTGTCTTGTAATATTTGATACTCATGATTATGCTTTGGAATCAAAGTTTTCTTTCATTTGATATCCTGCTACAACATTTCTCTTATACCTTGAACATGGCTTGAGTTGTCAGATCTATATGTATTTCTTTACATTATTTATATAAGACCTATATGATCATGAAAGGATTCATCATTGCTTCTTATATAACATGTTAATAGAATGAATAATACATTGTTTGAATGCAATGATGCACTAGGCGAGCTGGTTGAGCACGGTTAGGGACGATAGAGCATTGCAAGGAGATTACAATGAGTTGAATACATTTCTTGCTTCAACTAAAAGCTCATGGAGAGGTAGACACATGCCTATAGAAGCCCCAAGTTGAAGTAGAAGATTGGGTGAGTTTCTTTGGTTGCCAAGAAAGAAAACTCTTAGTCACACTGTCCAAGTTGTGTGAAAACACTGTTTGCATGAAAATTCAATGAACACATGTATTAGGGGATTTATTCCATTGTTTGTAGTGGGATAGGAGGGTTTGGTGTCATCAATTTTACAAGAAAACCTATTCAAAATGGTTTACAGTTGAAATGGAAGTTGAATATGTTCTGAAGGGTCCAAACTCCATGACTTTTGCTAGCATCCTACTAGCCTGTGCTGAAACGAGAGTGTTAGAACATTAAGATATGGGCATCCATCGAAGTGTAATGGAAGGGGGATTTTCATTGGATAGTACAGTGGAAAATGCTTTGATAGATATGTATGGAAAATGTGGAAATATACACAAGGCACATAAACTGTTTGATGGAATGCCTCAAAGAGATCTTATCTCATGGAATGAGATAATACTCTATTTTATGATGTGCTATCCCTAGGATTATTTCTCAAATCCTGCAACTAAATCTTCAAAAATATTATGTTATCTACCTCTAAATAGAACTCCAAATGTATGAATGAAAGAAGAAAATGATAATGTAAATTAAACACTTTTTCAGTTCTACCTCACAAAATTCCAACTATCCAAATTTTAATGCTTCCTGAGTGGGGTTGATTACTAAGTGAGATTTTTTATTGAGGTCTATGCTTGAATCTAGCCTTCTATGGTTGCTCAGCAGTTGCTACACCCATTTCAAAGGTACCTGTAGGTTGCAGAAGGTTAAAAACACTTGATTTAGCACCAAATCTGCCAATTAAATCAAACAGATCTAGATCCCAGCATTGAGAGGAAGATGTTATATAAAACTCCAAAAAATCCTAGTTAAATCAAGCAGGCAGACCTCCTTCGTGTGCTGCCCTTCAAATTCATCATGCCAGGAATAATGAAATGATAAATGAAACCTTTTTTTTAAAGTTATGCTCGTGTTCATCGCAATTTTGACCCCCACAATATTGGTTGCAATTTTGACCAACACGGGTATAACTTTAAAAAAAATCAAAATTTTCCTTCTATAATCCGACCAACCAAAACCTTTTTATTTGTTGGTCAAAAATTTTGGTGGAAAAATAAGGTCAAATGTACTAGTGTGGTGTTCCTTGGGGGTTGTTTAAGACTAGTGAAGGTATTAGGAAAGGTGACCCCCTATCCCCCTACCTATTCATTATGGTTGTTGAGGTTCTTGGGCATAACACCATGTATTTTTATTCTATAGGTAGAATCCAAGGAGTCAAACTTGCCTACAATCTCCCCCTAGTTTTGCGTCCATTTGTTGATGATACTTTTTTCTTTCATAAATCTTTATTTATTGAGACTAGGAAATTAAATATCCTATGGGGAATTATGTTAGAGCTTCATGCCAATGTATCAATTATAGGAAAATAAACATTTTCTTCTTCAACACTAAACT
The DNA here is from genome assembly GCA_027943335.1 of Chamaecyparis obtusa. Lineage (NCBI taxonomy): Eukaryota > Viridiplantae > Streptophyta > Pinopsida > Cupressales > Cupressaceae > Chamaecyparis > Chamaecyparis obtusa. Next base: position 599,079 of record BSBK01000534.1, read on the forward strand.
TGATCTTTACGCTAAAATTCTAGACATACTTGGTTTCCAATCTACCAACCTCCCTAGCACTTACCTGGGACACCCTCTCATAGTAAGGAGGTTTCTCTAAACTTTTAGAATACTATTTTGGAAAGAGTCCAAAGAAGATTCATGGGTTGGAAAGGAGAATTGTTGAGTAGTGCTGGTAAGCTACAACTCCTCTTGGCCTCCCTCCAAGGAATCCATGTGTACTTCCTATCCTTTTTTAAGATCCCTAGGTCTATGGCTAACAAGTTGGAGAGAATCTAGTGCACTTTTCTATGGATTAGAGTTGAGGAGAAAAAGAGAATAGATTTGGTGAATTGGAACATAATTTTTCTACCCAAATTGATGGGGGGTGTAATGCCCACCCTAATACCTTGATATTTTGGATTAACGGGATTACTACATAAGTATTATGGATTCTATGTTTTGTTTATTTTGATTAGATGATGAGACATTATGAGTATATGTTTGGATAATAAAATTGTTTTATGAAAGTTAGTAAATGATTTAAAGCATTAGCATGACATTTTGTTTAAATATACATGATTAGATTATTCATAAGGATTCTTTTTTTACATTATGGAGTTTTGATTATTTTGGAGCTAACCATACTAACCCAATTGTTCTTTTATATCGATACTATCTGATGTGCTTGTGGGATAAGGGGAGGTAGTCATAGTCACTTCTATGAGGTATCCACACGATATCGCACTCTCCCTCCTTGTCTGTCATTATATATATATATATATATATATATATATATATATATATATATATATATATATATATATCGATGCATATACTTTTCTCAACTTGATGATGTAGGATGCAGGTACCAGGCATCGACTTCACCTCGCTACATAGGTCTGAGTGTGCCTTTAAATCCTCAAACATTTTTGTGTGGAGAAATTGCTAGGATACTTTCAAGGAACCCTTGTTGACTTAGGTTCCTATTTAGGAAGTCACCTTAATTGGGAGTTTGGGTAGTATCATTATTTTGTTGAGTATGAGATTCATTTTTTAGAGTATGTTTTCATTGTTCCTATATGTATGTTTTTGATTAAGGTAAAATCGGGTTTTACATGGACTCGAAACCAGAGTTTAATACAACAAAAGATAGTGCTTAAAACATAACAAAATGAAACAGCTGCTGGAAAACCACAACAACAAACAACAGTCTAACAGTTCAAAAGATGAAACAAGAGAAATAACCAACAACAAAACATCTACTAGCCAAAATAACCTATTTATCTTTTATCATTTCCTCAGCCTTCTTCTGGAGATCTTCCATCTTCTGGATAGTTTCCTGTAGTTCCTTCAGCTTAGTAGATTTTTCTGGGACCTTTCTCTGAATGCATCCTCTGGTTCTCGTCCCTAGCCCTATATTTCCAACATCCTCATCAATAGTAATAGTGGTTTTTTCTAACATATTCCTTTCTAGGTAGTTATGCACAACATTTTCAAGTTCTTTATAGTCACCTTCAAACCCTCATTGCTATGATTCAGGACACCTCTTATCATGTTGTCATGGTTATTGATTTTAGTCTCTAAATATTTCATCTTATCTTTAACCTTCTTGTTCATCTCGGCTATACCATCCTCCTTAGTATTTTTATTTTTAACCTTGTCCAAAAACTTATTCTCCATTTTACCCATCTTAGTATTCATGTTATTCATAGTTTTTTCCATTTCCTGGATATAGATTTCCATTTCCTATATTTCCTTCTTCTAGTCCCTGTTCTCATCCTGTTTCTCCACATTGATCTTCTCCTTGCTCAAAGAATCTTCCCTCTGAAGGGTTTTAGTTTCCTCTTTATTATTGTTTTTCTCCAGCATTGCCATCTCATCCTTCCCTTTCTCCCCTCTTATAGAGGTCTCCTCTCCAGTTTCACTAGCAGAAGGAATAATACCAGCCTCCTTTCCATCATTCTCTTGACCACCCTTGAAACCCTCCAAAAAAACATCATCAACTTTATATTCGTCCTCTTGGGTTTTACCTTCCCCCATCTCAGACATGTCATTATTCATTTCTTCCTCCACTAGATCATTCTGAGGAGAAAAAACCTCCTCCACAAAAAGAGTATCAACCTCATCTTTCTCAGGATCCATGATAATAACAGGGGTATCTTTTTTTATTTCTTTAGAAGAGTAACCATGGGTTCCTTCCTCTTCCTCATCTACTTCCTCCTTGTCATCTCCTTCTTCATCACTATTCTCCTCTTCTTCATTGTTCCCCTCCTCTATCCACTCGTTCATTTCCTCTTCTTGATCGTTTCTAGAATCTTCCTCTTTCTCACAGCTTATCTCTTCCTCCTCAGTCTCCTTCTCGCTATCTTCCACAAGAAAACCCTTCCCTCTCAATTTATGTTGGTGCTCAAACTCCTTCTCTCTAGTATCTTTGACATCAGAAGCAATAGGGTGTTTTCCTTTTTTTATCTTTCTCTTCTTACTAGTCTCGGGTTCCATCTCCTCCTCAATCTTCACCTTTCTTTTCTCCATGATTTTTTTAGGGATAGGGTCTAGAATATTATCCCTAATGTGCTCTGCAATAAGGATGATCAACCCTTCATGCAGCATAGGGTTGGAAGCCTTTTTTCTGTGACCAGTAATGCTGCTATTCAGAGAACTTAGCAGATAATAAGGGAAAAAAATTCTCCTTTTGTGCCTGAAGTGGTTAGCAAACACAAAATGGAAATTATAAATTTTTGAATACCTCTTATCCAGAGTAAAATATTCAATCACAGCCTTAAGAATTTTAGCCCAGAATTCTTTGATATTGGAAATGTCCACATAGTCCCCCTTCCCCTTAGTCATAAGGGCTTTCTCATCCACAGTTTTGGGAAAGATAGAAAAGGCTTATGTGCCTAGCTTATGATTACCTCTATGAAAGTGGGTACCATCAATAGGTAAACCAGTAATTTCAGCTAAGCTAGAAATAGTAAGCTTGAAAGACTTGCCCCACAGAAACACCTTACCATTATTCCAGCCTTCTGCAAACAAAGCTAGAATCTTTTTGTCGTGGCCATGCAGCTTCTTCATAAACTAGGTGACCCCCCCTTTTTTTAGCTTCTTCCACCCATCTTTGTCCTATCTCCATTTGTCATAGTCGGAGGGTTCCTCCCTCTTCAAACCCCCTCCCATAATTTTTTGGTTTTTCATGCACTAGTTTGGCTTTTTTTCAGACTTCTTTGCCTTACTTCTCCGATTCATGATGCTTTTTTGGTTATCGAGAATAGCCCATTGTTCGTGCCTTATTATCTACGGAGTAAAGTACCCACATATCAACTTACAAGCCAACCTCCTCAGTAAATGATTAGTCCTTTTCATCATTAAATTAAGTGATGCATCATTCATTGTGATTAATTCTGTCATATTTGATTAGACTGGAAATCTCACTCTTAAGATTCACTTCCCCTCTCCATTTTTGGATGACGTCAGACAAAGTACCATCATATGCCAACCTATCTGCCAATTTATTGCCTTCACGATAGATGTGAGTGACATGGCAATCTTCAAAGGAGTTCAATAAAAGTTTTATTTTATTGATGATGTGTTCTATCATCCAAGAACTGACAGCGTTTCCTTTTATGGCATTAATTATATTTAACGAGTCCCCTTCCAACCATAATTTTGTGCAACCCAAATCTTTCACCATCATTACCAAATACAGAGTAGCTTGTGCCTCCGCCACGTGGCTTGATTGAGATCCAAGTGGGACAGCAATCAATCCTAAGCAATTTCCAGCATTATCTCTTATTAACCCACCACCTCCAGCCCTTCCAGGATTTCCCTTCGCTGAGCCATCAAAGTTCCCTTTAACCCATCCATTAGGAGGTGCTGTCCACTTAACATTATCTCTAGGATTCTAATTTTGACCCTTCTTTAATCTCTCCCATGAGATCTTATTGTCTTTCTCTAGTTGAGGGTCCTAGAGGCTACTATCTTTCCTTCCCATGCATTTCAAGTTTTCCATAATACTTCTTGACACTGAATTAGCAACCACTGAGGGAGGGGCCTTTTTTTCTCTAAAGATTCTATTGTTCCTCTCCTTCCAGATAAGCCAAGAAAAGTGGGGAAAGATTAATTTCCATATAATCCTAGCATTTTGATCATTGAAAGGGCTCTACCATTGCATAAAGAACTCTTGGATAGATTTAGGTTTCACCCATATGAAGTCAAGGGAATACATGATAGTGTCCCACACCTCTCTAGTATAAGAACAATGTATCATAAGGTGATTGCAATCCTCAGCATCATTACAACACATGGCACACCTATTAGGCATTTGGAATCCTCTTCTCAAGAGATTATCTTGTGTGAGAATTTTATTCTGAATAAGAAGCCATAAGAACATGTTAATTTTAGGTGTAAGGTCCTTGTTCCATACCTGCGCCCATAGAGGCTGAGCCTCATTAGGGAGAAGAAGAAATGAAGCAGAAGCAACCGAGAACTTTCCAAAAGTCATCGGACCCCATATAATTTTGTCATCCTCTTCCTCTCTTATAAACCAATTGTTTAATTGTTTATTCAAATCTTTAAATCTAGTATCCTTCTACCCAAGGTCTATCCATTCTTCATTTTTCTAGTAATTGCTGACCAGTTCTCCTATAGAATCTTTACAGTCTTGAATAGCATTCCCCCACCCTTCATTTTCTATCAGGGGTTTTTCTGACATCCATTTATCATTCCAGAAAAGAATTTTCCTACCATTTCCCAGCTTCCAAATAGCTCCTTTGCTAATGATATTCTTGCCTTTACTTATACTGTTCCAAACAAAAGATCCTTGGATATCATTCTAAGATTGGATGATTCCTTCAAAATTACTAAGATGGTATTTCCTTTTAATTATCACGTTCCATTCTTTCTCCTCTTCATAAATTCTCTAGCATTTCTTAGCTAGAAGGGCTTTATTTGTAACATTGATGCTCCTTATACCTAGACCCCCCATCTTTTTGGGCTTGCATATCTTCTCCTAGGCCACAAGACTAAGTCTCTTTTTCTCTTCCACTCCAGACCAAAGGAACCTTATCTGGATTTTCTCTATTAGGTCAGCAAATTTTTGAGGAATTTTGAACAGGCTTAGGGCATAAATCGAAAGATTTTGCAAAGTAGATTTCAGCAATTGGACTTTCCTAGCTTGACTGAGAATCACCCCTTTCCAACCCGCCAACTTCGTTTGAAATCTATCAAGTATTTCATTCCAAAAATTAGCCTTTGGTTTCATACACAGAGGCAAGCCAAGATAAGAGGTCGGGAGGATTCCTATCTTGCACCCAAGGATAGCAAAGATTCTATTTTTTCTGGCTTTAGGGGTATTGAAGAAAAACAAAGCACTCTTCTCCCAATTTATGATTTGACCAATGGAATTTGCATACAGATTTAGTGCCTTTTTCATATTCCTTGCCTCCTTCACTATTGATTCTCCCATCAAAATCATATTGTCAACAAATTGTTCATGTGAACAGACAATCCCTCTAGAGGTTGGATGTAATCCTGTAATCAATCCTTGAGATACTTGATGAGAGAGGAATCTCCCCATACATTCTGCCATTATAGCAAAAAGGATTGGAGAAATAGGATCACCTTGGCGTAACCCTTTGGATGGTCTAAAGAAAGGAGAGGATCCCCCATTCACAATCACCGAAGAAGAGATAGTAGTCATAAGTTTCATAATGATTTTAATCACACCCTCATCAAAACCAAAAGCATGAAGAATCTTTGTAAGAAACTCCTAATCGACCCTATCATAGGCTTTTGATAGGTCAAGTTTCATAAGGAACCCCTGCTTCTTTGATTTCTCCAACAAATGGATATTCTCATGAACAACCATGATCGAGTCCAAGATTTGTCTTCCCGGCACAAAACCATTTTGTTGGGGAGAGATGAGATGAGGGAGAATCTTGAGAATCCTAGAAGTCAAAACCTTAGATATGATCTTATACAATGAGTTACAAAGACTTATATTTCTAAAGCTATCAGCTGTGTTTGCTCCTAGTTTTTTAGGAATTAGAGCTATAAAGGTGGAGTTGAGCTCTTTAAGAAAAGACTTTGAGCCATAAAATTCTTTCATCACACCACAAATGTCATCCCCTATAATGTCCTAGAAGTGTTGAAAGAAAAACATTTGAAAATCATCCAGCCCAGGGGATTTTTTGCCTTCAAAGGACTGGATAGCCTTAACAATTTCCTCCTTCGAAGGTATAGCTTTGAGAAAGAGATTATCCTCAACCGTCAATAGCATAGGAATGGAATTCAACAAGTGGTTCTAATCATCATGATTGAGACCTTGTTCTTTAGAGAGGATTAAAGTAAAATGGCCCATCATATCTTTCCTTATCTCTTCCTATTTATTAAGAGTACCCCTTTGGGTTATCAAAGTGTTGATTCTATTCATTGCCTTATGTTTCATAGATATTAAATGGAAGAATGTCATATTTTTGTCACCTGCTTACAGCCAAAGAGACCTAGATCTCTGTCTCCAAAGAGTTTCTTCTTTAGATATGATATTATGATAATCCACAAGTATTTTATTTTCTTCTTTTGTAGTATCTTCAGTCAATCCTATTGTCTGTATCTTATCTTGAATCTCTTTAAGATCAATTTGAATTTTGCTTTTGATTTGGAATATATCACCAAAGACATGCTTATTCCAAAGTCTAACTTTTGATTTAATATTAGCCATTTTTTTTGCCACCTGGAACATAGCCTTTCCTTCCACTTTAATACTCCACCACTCCTTAATTTTATTATAGAAATCAGGATGGTTCAGCCACATTTTCTCCAATCTAAAAGGAGAATTATCTTTACCTTTGAAGGAGTTAGCTATAAAGGAAATAGGAAAGTGATATGATCCTATATGATTAAGAGCTGAGAGAGAGCAAGAGAAATTAGCTATCCACCCATGTGTAACAAGGACTCTATCAAGTTTAACCTGAATAAGATCCACCCCAACTCTCCTATTAGTCCAAGTAAAATCAATACCTTCCAGATCAATATCCAACAAACCTTCATTAGATATAAAATCCATAAAATCAACCCTACTTTCCACTTGGGTATTGTTCCCACCTTTCTTTTCAGCTTCTTTCAGGGGAGTATTAAAGTCTCCCATCATCATCCAGTTATCATTTGGGAAATCCTTTCTAAAATCATGAATCTTTTTCTAGAGGTGGAGGCAACTAGTTTTAGTATTAGGAGCATACACATTTATCAGAGTCTAGGAAAAGTTATCCTTGATACTGCTAACTTTAACTACAAGGAAATTCTTATCTTCTTTCAAAAGGACAAAAGAGAAGCTTATAGTGTTCCAAAAAATGGCCAAACCTCCAGAACCCCCTTCAACATCACTACTAAACTTATCTCCATTCTTCATCAAATTTAGTTTCACAATCTTATCTTTAACCATTTTAGTTTCTTGAATAAGAAAAATATCAGGCTTAGAATCTCTAACTAGATTCCTAATTACATCATGTTTATGAGGACTATTAAGACCTCTAATGTTCCAGGATAAAATTTTCATTAAAATTTTGGAGGACAGACCTGGTCGATGGTACGTTGTCTACCATCCACTATGTTCTTTTTAGCTTCTTGTTCTCTTTGATCCTTCTCTGAAGCTCTACCCCTTTCTCTTTTAGGTGTACCTATGTCCACCTTTTGTTGTTGACCTCTCGTAATAACTCCTCCTAGCTTGAATTGATTACCTTTTTCACTTGATTTAGAGGCCGAGAGGCCGAGCCCCCATGTGATACCTTAGCATTATTTGTTCCTGAAGCAGGGGTCAAATCCTTCTGAATTTTAGATTGAGATCCACAACTCGCTCCAACAGGAGACCTATTGTTCTTATTTTTAACACTAATCCAAGGACTTTTGTTCTCTGTTTCCACTATTTCTAAGTCCTCAAACTATTCCTTTGATCTATCATTCTTTGGATCAAATTCTAATAGATTCCAATTCAATGCTTCATTGCTAATTTGTTCTAGCACAAACTGTGTTTTAGAAACCTTTTGAGGACTTTGGTAGCTCCTCCTCTCCTCTGAGTTAAATGAGCTATCCTCAACCCTTGAAACCATTATAGGTTCAGTATGGAGAGTGGTTTCATGGTTTTCCATAGAGGAGGAAACCAAAGAATTCTTATCCTGTATTCTATTTTCTTCAGCGGAGTAATCTACTTCCTTAGTCCCTTTTTTCTCTTTTGACTCCTTTGGTTTGTTCACCTACTTTTCATTAGAGCTTGGACTTGCTCTCTTATTCTCTAGGGGACTTTGTGTTTCTCCTTTTTTCTTCCTCCATTCCCACTTCTTTGGCATTTTAGATTCTTGATCCTTCTTCTCTGATTCTTTCTTCATGGGACAAAGTTTTGCCCAATGACCTGCTTTTCTACAGGTAAGACACACAAAAGGGGTTGCTTCATATTCAATTTCTTGGGTCCATTTACCCACTTTGAAGTTTAGATTAATGACTTGGGGTAGGTCAGTATCATGCTAGATATTGACACATATCCTAGCATACACTTGTCTAGAATAGGCTACAGTCATCGGATCTATAGTTAGTAGTTCACCAAAAGGCTCCACCATCACTACTAAGATATCCTCATGCCAGTACTCCAGAGGGAGGCCTGTAAATCTCACCCAAATAGGAGTTGAGACAAAGAAATTCTCATTGTAAGCTAGATTAGTTGTCCACTTTTGCAAGGATAAAGAAGATTTTCCCCACATCCAGGGTCCTTCTATTAACACTTTTGAAAGATCCTCCCCATTAGAGAACAAAAAAGAGAAGAAACCTTTCAGCATTGCAGCTACATCCACTTGACCTTTGAGCTTCCATTTCTGAAGCGTAAAAGCCCTAACCAGATCTATATTCAGTCTAGGACCCGTAAAATTTCCTATCAGGGTAGAGGCCATTCTAGATACAGTATGATCAATAATTTGTTCAGGAATATTCAAACCTATCACACCTTTTTCTAGATTTGAAGCTATATCAATTTTTGGGAAAGAATATTTGCCAGTCAGTTTAACCCCAAAAAGACAACTCCATTTGCCATTACCTCAAAATGAGTTCCCCCCATGTGATAGTTCTTCTGGCTGTTTTGTTGACCCAATATTTTCCTCAGAAGGACCAACTTTTTCCTTATTTTCTTCCTCTGGTCCCAAGACAGGTCCACTGTCCTTATTTGGATGAGCCAAGCTAGACCCACCAGCTTTTTCCCCATCATCTAGCATAGGGAAAATAGTTTTATCTTCTGCTACTTTCTCAATGACCTCTGCAGACCCAAGGACAGGAACTGAATCTGCCTGCCGACTAGGATCATCCTGCTTCCCTTCCTACCAGGAATTCAAAATTTTTTTTCCTACTCTATCGCTCTCTGCTCCTCCCTCTCGCTCCCTCTCCGTATTGTTTTTATTTTGTTCCTATATGTATGTTATGTTTCTCAATCTTTTAGTTAAATATAATTTGGATGTATTAGATTATGTGGTTTAATTAATTGTGTGTGTGTGTATGGGTGCACACACACACACACACACACACACACACACACACACATATATATATATCTTTGTGTGTGTGTGTATTTTATGTGTGAATGTATTTTTATGATTGTAGAATAAATAATGTAATTATAGAATAGAATAAAATAAATAAAAGTAATAAATCACTTAATTAGTAAAACTAGCTTGCCTAGGAGTTTTGAACTTGGGTGGTCCCACAATAGTGTGTCCCACTTTTTTAGACATGCTGATTTTTGCTGAAATAACACATTTTTAATAAAATATGATGATTTAAGACTTGAGAGGTTCCATTTGAAGGAATTAATTACAAATGGTTAGCTCAAAGCCTCTTAGATTAAAAAAACATTGATATAACATCTATACTCCTCATTCATACCTACAATGGAGTCTCCTTCGCACATATTAAAATGCTGACAAAAAATCACTTTGACTTTATGTTTTGCCAGATCAAATGAATCCATTTGAAAAATTTATCTATATAGTATGATGCTGTTTGGAACAAGCTTTCTGATGAATATAATTTTAATACATAGTGAGTTCATTATCACTTTTAAATATTACTTTAAGTAAACATAGGTTGTTCGGTCATTCAACAACCTGTCTCTTCAAGACTTCAGCAAAAATAGTAAATTACAAAAACAAAACTATGAAAAATATGTAAGAAAAGAGTATTTGTGTTACCTTTCTATAAAAAAAAAAGAAAAAAAGAATTTCGATATACATAGATCAAGTTAGAGTGATCCAAGTGACCTTATGTCTAAATTATAGTTACTATCACTTTAGAACTTAATAAACTATGAAATATTGACCCAAAATAAATGCAAGCAATTGCATCCTTTAGATATTGAAGTTAAAAATATAATCTCAAAAGAATTACATTATTATCATATTAAAAAAAAAAGTTTTGTTGATCCAAGTGACAGTAACTCCTTAAAAACATAGTTTTTCACACAAACCACTTTTCAAAGGACAAGGAAAAATAAATTTTAATGAATTTTAATTTTTTTTTTTAATATTTAGAAACTAGAAATAAATTTTTGAAAGACTCTAGTTTACATCATCTCCAAATTCCTAATAGTTTTGGGGCAACAGGTGTTTGAAAGTGAAGTTTTTTCTCAGAATGTTGATGTCTGTGTCAAAGTTGGCCAAAAAGTGGGACACACTATTGTGGGACCACCCACCCAAGACCTCATAGAATTTGGGCTAGTTAGTTTACCATTGAGCTATATGAGTTACTTGGGAATTCTATTTACCTTTAACACATTTATTTATTTGATAAAGTAAAATAAGATAATTAAAATTAAAACCTTTAATTAAGGTTCACGGGAAGGTACAGGAGTTGTTTTAATTTATGAACCAACTATAGTAGTTGGAGCAGTTTCTTCTTGTAGATAAACTTCTCCAACCATATGGTTGACTATTTGTATTATGTAAAATTGATGGTTTTAGATTAGAAGGGAATTGGATAGATTGGGGTTTTAGGAAGGAAAATTGATATATTGGATTTGAAGAAGAAATTTTAGATTAGAGGATATAGTTTGGAGTTAGGAGACTCTTTGTGAGGAAGGAGGTGTTTGATCTTAGGAGTTGGGGGTGCTTCTAGGGTGGACACCCATCATTCTGAAGCTTGGAAGGAAGGTGTTGGTTCATACAGGAAGGTGAGGATAGCTCAACATTAAAAAGGTTTTCTCCGTAGGACTCCAAGTAGGATTTGGAACCAGGAAGAATATTTAAAATGTCTAAAAATGTGTACGTGTGTGTTCTAAATATATGATATTCATTTATTTGTATTGTATCTTTTATGTAATTAAGATGATTTATTAGGAAATATATTTTAGAAGTGTGTTTGGTTGAGTAATAAGGATAATCTGGAAGTATTGTGGATTTACTCTTTTAAATTATTACCTAGGATACTTTTTTTTGGCATTATGGTTATAAGGGAGTTCATTCCTCTCTATTCTCATGGTTTAGGAAGGTTTAGGAACTATTAGGAAGTTTTTCAAGTGTTTTTTTCTTTTTAAAATTTTATGCAGTTTTTTGGTAATGTTTTGTTAATAGTTTTAGTTTTTTATTTAGTGGAGGGAGGTTATGAGTTGGAGAGGGGGTCTATATGTGTTATTGGGATACCTCAACTAGGTCTATTGATGTAGAGAATCTACCACTCCAACTCCTACAAGGACTTCTTGTCCCAAACTTGACAGTAAGGTTCCTTCCCTTTGCAAACTTATCACCCAATCTTCTGTATAAGGTTCTCGCACTTCAAATAAAAATAAAAATCTACTTGTGTCCCAAACTCCATAAAAATATGCCACTATCATTCCTATCAATATTATTCATGATAGTCACTCATCCCATTCATTGTAAAAGTCATATTAAACAACCCTAAAATTTGTGTCACCTTCACCCTACCATGGAAGACACTATTAAACAACCTCTAAGGATTTTCCCACACTCATAACCAACCTTGACTCACTTTATATTAACATTTGAATGAAAAAAAACAAATTCTTATAACATATTGTCCTATTATGACAACTTTCTCCAAAACTGCAATCTTTGTAATGCAATCTAACATTTTGATCATAAGCCTCCTTAGAGACCTTACACAAATCAATACACTCTCCTTACACTCCTTTCATAACCTTCAAACCATATTCTAATCACTCACCAATTAAATGCATAAATCCTAAATGCAATCTTACTTGTCAAAATAATAACTCATTGGTCTTTTTGATACACCCATACACAGTTAACTATAACTTTTAACCTGATCAAATTTCCTCAATCACTCTAGTGAGATTTGGTGCAATTTGGCTCTCTCAAAAATATCCAAATCCTACTAAGATCCAATAGTTGATTGGGAGATACGGCCTCCGCACTGGGACTATTTTTTCCTACGACAGTCTTTCATTCACACTTGCTTGATTAGTGATCACCTTCTTCTCAATCTGACCTTACCTACATCCTAATTGATATGAGAGACTATAATACAACTTTCTAGACTCATCCCACAAGAAACAAAAAGAACATAAAGTGGGAAGAGTCTAGATCTTCATAATGACCCTCAAAATATTACAAAAATGTCAAGAAAGAAAATGTACAGGAACAGTCAGTAGGGAAAACTCATAAATTTTCTTTAAAACTCAATGAAACTTAGAGCCACAAAAGAAAAATTGTTATTGATTCAATTCCCTAACTTTCCATGTAAAGGATCTTCAAAAATAAAACCATTACACTATCAATAAATGCTATAAATAGAAATGAATTACTGTCAAAACATAGGAAATTTACAAAAAACATAAACTTTATTGATTCTAAACTTGTTCCACCTATTTCTCCTACCCATTCTCAGGCTTTACAAGCATTTATAGACCAATATAAGTTATACAATTGATAACTACCTTTTCCAACTACCTTTCAAGCATATTTGGTTGGTTTCCTTCCTAATTCTATGTTGTCAACTTTAACAACAAGTTGTCAACCTTGACAACTTACATTATTTTTATATCTTATCATTTTAGTATTGTCTTGTTACATTTATATGGTCTTATATTGACCTTATAAACATAAGAATTAATTAAAACTCCTAATCTACCCTTCAAGCCCATTAAATAGGCCTTTTAGGCCTTAATGCCAAGTTGGCATATTAACATCTTTTGGACTCAAATTGCATTCAAATGGCACTATTGGCAAGATTACATCATTTAATGACCTTATAGGTCATATTGGTCTCCACATTCTCTTGGATCACCTTGTGACCCTAGTAGCCTCTTGGTGCTCCTGCACCATACTGCCCAAGTTGAAAATTTTCCACATCCTCTTAGAAATGCCTACAAACAAAATATGTTAGGAAAACAAAAATCTTCATTTTCACCTTTGGTTTGAATAGATCATCGTGTATAATCCATTGCAACTTTGTGTAGTGTTTATCCCTGTAGACATGGAAAATTGGCCAAAGGCTTAAATCAATCAAAAGGTGCATCAAATCATCAAAATAGCACGCAAAATCAATAAATGAAACAAAGAAAATTCAAATCAAAGGAAAATTCAATTAAATGAATAAATGATTAAATAAAGCTTGAAAAGGGGAAAAACACTACGAAATTGATTAAATTCAATTAATGACATAGTTGTTGAAAGCAAAAATCAAAATGAACCTCTTACCCTTCATGGCTAAATTTAATTACTTTAATTAATTAATAAATCATAATTTCCTTCAACAAAGCAAATTGGAGACAAAATGGACACAAATCACTCACTTTTGTTGAAATGGTCCAGCCTTTTGAAACCATTTAAATGATTGTCCCCTCCTTGTACCCCCATTTATGGACAAAGCAAAGCCAATTGACCTTACCCAAGCATAACCATGATCAACTCACTCTACCCCCTACCCTTGGAAAATTACTATAAGTATGAGGCATTTTGGAGAGCATTTCCATCTTAGAATTTCAATTGAAAAGCATTGTTACTATAGTCAATTGAGATCATTTCTAAGAGCAATTGAAGCATTTGAGCATTTAGAGTTTACCATTTTATCATTTTATCATTGCATTGTTATCAATGGAGCTAGATTAAGCATGAATTCATCATAGAATAAGCATTTAGAAGCATCATAGTAGCATTATTCTCATTTTAGAGGTGTCACTAGTGAGGATTTGTAGCTGAGAGCTCACTTACCACTTCTTTCTAGAGATCCATGAGATGTTATAGATTGTAGTTGCATTTTAGAGTAAATTTCCTTTGTATTTAGCTTAAATTGTTGCTACTTGATCTTAATTTCATGAAGGTGAATAATATCATCACACAAATGGCACCCACCATGGGGCCCTAAGCCTCATTCTATCATTTTCATCATCATGTGCATGTTTGTATTCTCCATTTTCTGTGTTTATTATGCAGGAAACAGGTAAAATCATGCTTATAGGAGATTCACTTACACCTACAGTCAGATCTCTATCGCCTATAAGCTCTGTAATCACACCTGCTAGCTGGACACTTGCACTTCCATTGATAAAGCCTTCAGCCTTTGCGGATTATAATTATGCCTACGTCACAGGGAGTATCGCTTATGTTTAAACTGTTGTCGCTTAATTTGAGACTTTGCATTGCCTTTAATAGTTTCAGTCACGCGTACAAGAAATTTAGTCACGCGTACAAGGAATTCAGTCACACGTGTAAGCAATTCAGTCACGCGTAGAAGAATTTTGTTCATGCGTAAAAGAATTTCATTCATGCGTACAAGCAATTCAGTCATGCGTAAAAGAATTTCATTCACGCGTACAATAATTTTAGTCACGCTTTTGCAAGAAAATTTGTCGCTTAATAGTGTACTTTGTCACTTTTCATTTACTATTTTGTGCAATTTAATCTTCTAGTCACGCTTTTGATTAAATTGCCCGTGCTTGTGTAACTTTTGGTATCGCTTAAGCCCTTAACTATGATGCTTGCTACTGATAACGTTACGCTTGTACATAGTTTACTCACGCATACTAGCTGGATTATGTCGCCTGATGTCTCTGGCTTATTTTCATGTTTAAATTGATAAATCTCAAGGACTAATTTACTGTTATGTTGTTTAAATAGTAAATGAATGAGTATCTGAAGGTGAAGAAGCTAGAAAATAGAGTCAATCAAGAAGATAAAGCCTTGACAAAAAGGATTAAGAAGGAGAATCAAGCACACATTAAGGCGGTTCTTGAGACAACATTGGATGAAGATACTAAGGTACATGCTTTGTCACAGAAAAGTGCTCAAATTTTTTTTTAGTTTTTTTTGCATGCAAAAAAGAAACAAAAAAGGATGTCCTATTAGAGTATACCTTGTTGTCCTAAATGCTTACAAATTGAAATATGTTTCTTTGAATTGGGAATTTAGTCCCTAAGTTTGTAAAATTGGCAAAGTATTTGAGTAAAAATAATCAAGAGCATAATCAAATTGTAGTATTTTAAGCTTTTGATTTTGATTTCCCCTCACTTTGTTTGTTTGTGAAGACTAACTTGTTGGTGGAGGGTGTAAGGAAACTCAGGTGTGGAAACAGCTTCCTACGCTAATCTCTATAGGAGAGTATTGTGCAAATTCTTATAAATCCTTACAATTTCAGATTCATTAACTACTTTAACAAAGATATTGCAACCACATACAATGCATA
The DNA here is from genome assembly GCA_027943335.1 of Chamaecyparis obtusa. Classification (NCBI taxonomy): domain Eukaryota; kingdom Viridiplantae; phylum Streptophyta; class Pinopsida; order Cupressales; family Cupressaceae; genus Chamaecyparis; species Chamaecyparis obtusa. Next base: position 614,745 of record BSBK01000534.1, read on the forward strand.
CAGAAAAATAGAGAATGACACAATGATATACCCTGGGGAAAACCTTTCGGTAAAAAACCCCAGCACTCCAAAACCTGCACAATGTATTATCTTCAACACAAAGATTACAATACACTTGCAATGCAAGTTCTTTCAGGAAATGAGAGACAAAGCCAACAAGACTTAAATTTTGTTATATCTCTCCCATAGGAGCAACATCATATATATAGACTCCTCTGGACCCAAAAATAGGCACAACCACCAAGACCCATGCACAAAGCCACATGTACACAGTTGTTACATGCAATCCCAAGAATAGGTGTCCATCCCTAAAATAGACTATGACAGCTTGTCATAGAATCCGCCAAAAATAACGATCATAAGAGAAGTGTAAGAGAATCTGTCATACCAACCTATTTTTGGCATATTCTCTTACACACACCAACCACTTCTTCTTGGGCGCCCAAATAGGCCCAAGTCATAAGATGCTCTTACACCTATCATAGCACATTCCTTAAATAGTTCTTACACGTCATAGGAATCCATCATGACCATTTCAGTCATGATCTCCTTACACACAAGATGCCGACACATCAACATGCCAACTAGACATGTACACTCACACTTAATTACATTATTTGCAAAAAATACATTTACAAAACAAATAATAAGAATAGGAATTATCCAAGGTTGAGACACCTTATTCCTAACATTCTCCCACTTGTCGAACACCTTGTAAGAGCAACAGGAACATAATAGGAACTTTAACTGCTATAGGCCAAAAGGCCCATAGACTCTGAACACCATCTGAACTTCTCAGTGCCCACTGGTTTCGTTAATGCATCTACAACATTCTTCACAGTATCTACCTTCTCCAAATTTAACTTTCCATCTTCCACCATATCTCTCACAAAGTGAAACTGCACATCAATGTGCTTCGTTCTGGCATGGAAAGTTGGATTCTTTGCAAGGCAAATAGTGCTCTGACTGTCACACCAAATAGTAATCTATTCTGAATCAACACCAACATCAAAACACAATCTTCTAAGCCAAATGGCTTCTTTACAAGCATGAGTAGCAGCCATGTACTCAGCTTCTGTAGTGGACAAAGCAACCTCAGGTTGTCGCTTACTCATCCAACTGATGGTACCACCAAACATAGTGAACACATAAGCACTGGTGGATCTCCTGTTGTCAATATCACCTGCCCAATTTGAATCCACAAACCCATGAATACAAATTGAATGCAGAGATCCAGAAGAGTTATCATGATAACATATGGAGTAATTTGATGTACCCCTCAAATATCAATGTACCCATCCAGGATTAGCCATAAACCGACTCAGGACTCCCACTACTTGGGCAATGTCTGCTCTAGTATAGACCATAGCGTACATAAGACTGCCAACTGCACTAGCATAAGGTACTCTACTCATGTCCTCCACCTCACTAGGAGATTTTGGACAATCATCTACAGATAACTTTGTTCCCACAGAAATAGGAACACATAGTGGTCTACAATTTGCCATGCTGAACCTGTCCAACATAGACTTCACATACTTACTCTGACTCAACCAAAGTTTTCTATTAGACCTGTCTCTACTGATTTCCATACCCAAGATGTACCTAGCTGCCCCAAGATCTTTCATCTCAAACTGTGCTGACAACTGAGATTTAAAATAAAAAATCATACCCTTACCCTTCCCAAACAGCAACATATCATCAACATATAATGCAATAATAAGAAGGTGATCATTTTCAACTCTGAAATAAACACAATGATCTGATTTTGATCTTACAAATCCAATTGACAACACAAAGGCATCAAACTTAAGGTACCACATCCTAGGAGATTGCTTCAAACCATATAGAGATTTCTTTAATCTGCAAACTAAGGATTCTTTACCTTTAACAATGTAGTGCTCAGGCTGTGACATATAAATCTCTTCCTCCAAATCACCATGAAGGAAAGTTGTCTTCACATCCATCTGTTCTATCTCTAAATCATATGATGCAGCAAGAGATAACAAAAATCTAATGGATGTCAACTTTGCAATAGGAGAGAATATTTCACCATAATCTATTCCCTCTACCTATGAATACCCCTTTGCAACCAATCTAGCTTTATACCTTTCAACACTTCCATCTGCACAGAATTTCTTCTTGAACACCCATTTATAGCCAACAGATTTTCTCCCTTTAGGCAAAGGTACAAGGTCCCAAGTTTTTTTTTCTCCAATGAAGCCATCTCATCATCCATAGCCTCAATCCAGGAACCTGCATCTTCCATGCCCAAAGCCTCTTTCACAGATCTAGGCTCATCAGTGTTAGTAATGAAAGCAAAGGCACAACTGGAATCTAACATAGAATAACCAAACCTTTCTGGTTGCTTTCTTTCTCTCATGGATCTCCTCAAGGGCTGCAGTTGAGGTTGTTCTTCCTCTTCTTCTGAACTATCAGAGCTGCTAGAGCTCTCCTCACCATTAGACCCAACATGGTCTCTCTGTTCAGTCTTCTCAGGGGTAGGAGGCAACTGAACAACATCTTTTTCCTTTTCTTTTTCATCTGGTTGTAGCACAATAGGAGAAGATGTTAGCTCTCTGAAAATAGCATTTCTACTATACAACACCTTACTAGTCACGGGATCCCAAAGCTTGTATCCTTTCACGCCAGCACTGTATCCGATGAAAATACATTTAACAACTTTGTTTTCCAACTTAGATCTTTTCTCCTTTGGAACATGTGCATAAGCTTCACAACCAAAAAAATGAAGATGTCTAATTGAAGGCTTCTTACCAGACCACACCTCCATTGGTGTCTTACCAACAAGGGCTGATGTAGGAGATCTGTTAACCAGATAGTAAGTAGTGGCCATAGCTTCGGCCCAAAACCTTTGTTCTAAACCAGCTCCACTAAGCATACTCTTAGCCTTCTCCATCAGTGTCCTATTCATTCTCTCTACAACTCCATTTTGCTATGGGGTATAAGGAGTTGGCTTATGCCTTTCAATACCTCATTCTTTACAGAACTGTTCAAACTCTACTGAGCAAAACTCACCACCATTGTCAGTCCTCACACACTTAATCTTCTTACTAGTCTGATTCTCTACAAGAGCTTTAAATTCTTGAACCGACTAAAGACTTGTGTCTTACTTTTAAGGAAATAAATCCATGTCCTTCTACTGTAATCATCTATGAAAGATACAAAAAATATAGACTTGGAGATTGAAGGAACTTTTACAGGACCAAATACATCAGAATGAATAAGATCCAAAACATCAGAAGATTTGTGAGAACTAGAGTAAAGCTGAACACGATTTTGTTTACCATAGACACAGTGTTCGCAGAAGTCAAACTTGAGATTGCAATCATTTAACCCCTCAATGAGATTTTTATTTTTCAGGGTTCTGAGACCCTTTTCACCAATGTGGCCAAATCTCATATGCCACAACATTTTCTTTTCTGCAGGAAGCTTAGCTTCCAAAGTGTTTGCACTACCATCGGAACCAATAGCCACAAACTTCTTCACTACTTGTTCAGATGGTGAGGATGAAGAACTATTACATAGAGGAATACATGCATCTAGCTGAAATAAGGTACCTCTCCTAGTACCCCTTGCAAGCACTATCGATCCTCTTATCATCTTGCATCCTTCTTTCGAAAAAACAACTTGCACACCTACATCATTCAGTATACTTACAGATAATAGGTTTCGTGCCAAACCTGAAATGTGCATAACTCTATTGATTCCTTTTACTCGTCCATCAGGAAATTTGATAGTGACCCTTCTGCGTCCAACTATCTTTAGGTGAGAATCATCACCCAAGTACACCTTTCCACCATCGAACTCTTCATATTTTGAGAACCAGTTTTGATGAGAGGTCATGTGAAAAGATGCCCCTGAGTCAACCAACCACACATCATCAGATGCATGAGCTTCCAAAGCTACGATGAATGCATCACCATCTTCTTGAGATCTTTCTGAAGCTAAATCTGAACCTTTCTTCTTCTTCTTCAGCTCTTTGCAGTCTTTACGGAAGTGCCCAAATTTATCACAGTTCCAACATTTTGCCTTGGACTTATTGGAAGTCTTTGACTTCCCATAGGATGTGGATCTACCCTTATTGTCAGACTTATTGTCATTTTTCTTCCCTCTTTCAGTGGATCTCCCATGAACAGCAAGGGCTTCTTTTTTCAAAACGGAAGCCTTTCTCTGCATCTCCTCTGATAGCAGTGAAGACACCACATCATCCATTTTGAAGGTGACTAAAGTGCTTCCGAGAGCCATCACAAGATGGTCCCATGAATCCAGTAAAGAACACAAAAGTGTGTAGCAACGATCCTCCTCCTCTAACTTGACACCAACTGATGTCAATTGTGCAGCCAGCAGATTAAATGCATTTAAATGATCCGTTAAGGATCCACCTTCCTCCATTCATAGAGAGTACAACTTCTTCCTTAGGAACAACTTGTTCACCAGAGATTTGGCCTGATACACGGCCGCAAGTCTTTCCCACAAACTATTTGCGGTTTTCTCATCTAGAACATTTAGAAGGACTGCATTGGTTAAACAGAGTCTTATGAGACCCTTAGCTTTATGGTCTTTGATATCCCAATCTACTTGAGCTATAGTTTCTGGTCTTGTAGCACTTGAAGTCACTTCCCATAGGTCACGATCTTCCAACATGTCTTCCATCTTGAGTTTCCACAACTCAAAATTAGTGCCATTAAATTTCTCAACCTCCATTCTTCCATATGATGAACTTGCCATCTCAATCTGCAAATAAGATTCAGAATGCTCTGCAAAAAACTCCCACTCAAACTTAAGATTAGCTCAAAAAACCCTACCCAACAACTAGGATCAAAAGTTGATCAAGCTCTGATACCACTTGTAAGGAAACTCAGGTGCGGAAACAGCTTCCTACACTAATCTCTATAGGAGAGTATTGTGCAAATTCTTATAAATTCTTACAATTTCAGATTCATTAACTAATTTAACAAAGATATTGTGACCACATACAATGCATATAGAAAAATAGAGAATGAAACAATGATATACCCTAGGGAAAACCTTTCGGTAAAAAACCCCAGCACTCCAAAACCTGCACAATGTATTATCTTCAACACAAAGATTACAATACACTTGCAATGCAAGTTCTTTCAGGAAATGAGAGACAAAGCCAACAAGACTTAAATTTTGTTATATCTCTCCCATAGGAGAAACATCATATATATAGACTCCTCTGGACCCAAAAATAGGCACAACCACCAAGATCCATGCACAAAGCCACATGTACACAGTTGTTACATGCAATCCCAAGAATAGGCATCCATCCCTAAAATAGACTATGACAGCTTGTCATAGAATTCACCAAAAATAACGGTCACAAGAGAAGTTTAAGAGAATTTGTCATACCAACCTATTTTTGGCATATTCTCTTACACACACCAACCACTTCTTCTTGGGCACCCAAATAGGCCCAAGTCATAAGATGCTCTTACACCTGTCATAGCACATTCCTTAAATAGTTCTTACACATCATAGGAATTCGTCATGACCATTTCAGTCATGATCTCCTTACGCACAAGATGCCGACACATCAAGTGGAGTGACACATCAACATGCCAACTAGACATGTACACTCACACTTAATTACATTATTTGCAAAAAATACATTTACAAAACAAATAATAAGAATAGGAATTATCCAAGGTTGAGACACCTTATTCCTAACAGAGGGAACACACTTGCTACGGTAAGGGAAAATTTTGGAGATAGAAGCAAGAAAACTACTATTTAAAAATGCCCCTAGCCTTTTCTAGCATCGGTTAAGGTATTTTTCTCATCAAGCTTGCACATTCCCTTAGCTTGTGGCATATTCAAAGTTCTAAACATAGCTTAAACATTAAAAGAAAATAACAAACATTTCAATTATAAGAACCCCTTTGTCATGGGGTTGGAAAAGAACAAAAATTGATTGTAAGTGTTTGGGAGAAATCCACTTTTCATGCTTTTCAATGAACATGTCTAGAACTTAGTGGGCTCACCTCCTGAGATTGCCTTAAAGGGCCGGTGAGAGGGACAACCCAAAGTGGGATACACTTGCTTTTGCCATGAGAATCTGACCCACTATAAAATGAAATGCATGTATCCTTAATGGGGTGCATGACAAAAGGATTTTAATTTCTCAAACTTCCTCTAGTAGTCCTCATGGATTGCGCAAAATCGTGCTTTAGTGCGTGTGGGAAGCCCTCTAAAATACTTGGGGGATAAGAGATTTTAATCCATTTGAACAGAATATTTACTAAATCCTATTTAAAGTAGCAAAGCCACCTTGTAGAGCCATGTTTACAAGCCAAAATTGACTTTAGGTAGGTTGCTTGGAAGTTTTTATTGTGCTATACTTGTGGAAAACATTGGAGAACATACACATTAGAATGTTTTTTAGGGACATGATGACAAAGTGATGTGTGTGTTGTGCTTGTTTTTCTATTTTCAAACACGTAAAGTTCCAAAAATTGATCTTATACATTTAAAAAAAATTAAAATTCAAAATCATATACCTTGGTTAGAGAAGTGCCGCCTGTGCACAAAAAACACTCACCTATCAGAGGTTTAGTCATGCCTATGAATTTCTTAAACATGCGTAGACACACTAAAGTCACACTCAGAGACATTTGAGACACACCTGGTTAAATTGGAAACCCACCTGGTAATAGTAAAGTGTCACCTAAGAACCTACAGAGGACCACCTAACAACAAACTAGTGCATGCCTATAGGAGTTTTAGTCACGCCTATGCTTGGTTCAGTGACACTCAAAAACAAAGAAGGGCATACAGTGGACATTTCCCGAGAGATTAAAAAAAAATTGGTTTCATATTTGGATACCCTTTTTGGAGATATTCCTTATCAGTGCAACAAATAGATCATATCCTTGAAAATAATTTATAATGATGAGTCTATTTGAGAAAAAATCAACCCTATTATGGAGAACAATTATCGAAATCAAGATCAAAATCTCCATTGGAATCAAGATGATGAAGTATCTGAAGATGAAGTTTCAGAAGCACTCCATGATCCCATGTTCGTGAAAATAATGCAATTAGTTTTGGAGAAGAATAAAGAAGCATATTTCATGAAGTTAGTTCAAGCAGGAGCTAAGCTTCCTCATGATTTTGACACATCAACCTTGATAGAGAATAAGGAAAAACAAAAAGAGGCATCATCTAAAAAGTCATTATTAAGATTAAGGTGTCCTTTTCTTTATAATGATGGGCCATGCGTATCTTCATCCTCCTCACAAAAAGAAGCATTTCAGAGCAACAAAGTTATCTCAGATCAAAGGAAATTATATAATCAACCTATTTGTGATCAAGATAATAAAGAGTATGGAGTGAAAAATACTGCTCTCAAGCAAGATCTAATTCAAAAACCCCCATATAGTAGGAGTAATCCTTTCATCCTTCATCCATCTCCCGAACCTCTACCTAGCAAGGTTTCTTCGATGACTTGTACACCTTTCATCCTTCATCCATCTCCCGAACCTCTATCTAGCAAAGACCCTCCCATAGCTAGTATTCCTTTCATCTTTTGTTCATCTCCCAAAGCTCCACAACTATCCAAAATTCCTCCATCAAAGCGTGAGCCTAATGATGACACTTTTCCCATTGACTATGTCTACCCTCAAGGGCTACCTCTAAAAGAAACCCAAGCTAACTTACATCTTGTTGCAGACCTTTTCCATGCTTCAAAGATCTTGGACCCCAAGGCTTCATGTGCGTCAATGCCTATTATAACCATTCAAGAGGATCCTACACCATCCTTCCAAACATCCTCCACACATATCCAAACATCTACCTTGTCTTTAGAAGTGGCTCCATGTCAAGAGGATAATCCAAAGAGAAAAGAAACAAATATTGATAAAGATCAAGATCAAGATTATATACAATCTCCTCCCATATTTGATGAAGATCCCATATCCATAGAACCTCATGATGATCCCCTTGTGTCCTTTCATGTCTCCAAAGATGATGTCTTTCCACTCCAAGAACCAAATATCCTTCCAAGTTCCATATTTTCTTCACTTCCCAAGCAAGATCAAGATATCCCTTCCATAACTTCCAATGAGCATATTGAAAATCAAGAGAAAAATACCATCTCTACACAATTTGACAATCTTAGTCAAGATCAAAGCATCCCATCATTTCCTTTTCATATTCCTCCATTTTCACCTCAAGAAAATATCATTCTTCCAAATCCCTTGCAAGATAATAAATCCCTTCAAGATTTCGTTGATCCTATCAAATGTGTTCCTATCAAAGCTACTCATGAGCCTACGGGTATAAATATAAATCTTAAAGATGAGAACCATGGCAATGTGGCTCCTTTCAAAGATATTGATATCCCTTTCACACCTTATATTCCTCCATTCAAACGAAACCATATTCCTTCACTATCCTCCAAATCCATTTTGGGTGCCTATGTCCCAAAACAAAAGTCTTCATCTCTTCCATCCATACTAGGTCCATATATTCCCCCATCAACCATTCCTATCATCCCTAGTAATCCATTCACTTACCCTACCATGTATCAAGATCAACGAAGGCACACATACTTGAAGAATGTCCAAACACCAATCCATATGAACCCTCCATATTATTCCTATTCATCCACAATTCCTAAGTCTTTTGGAAGCAATTTTGATGTGCAACATAAAAATCATAAATCCAAGAATCCATATGTGTATAAAAATCACAATGTCCCATCTAATCGACATGTGAATGAAAATAAAAATGAAATATCCAAAAGACCACAAAGGTCCATAAAGAAAAATGAAATATCTGAAAGGCTGCAAAGGTCCACCAAGCAAAAAGAAAAATCAAAGACTATGTGGATTCCCAAGTCACTTTTGAAAGACTTGCACACAAAAGAAGAATCAAAATTGACATTCAAGCTTCCAAAGGCTTCCATTCCATCTCCTTCGAAACATCCTTCATCTTCCTACATCCCAAAATCCACTACCTTAAAAAGATCTTTACCTCTATCATCTATCATTCCTCCATCATTCCACCACTCTTCAAAGTATGTGTCAAAGTTGATCTTGCCAACATTCCCATCTACAACATACATTCTTCTTATCCTCACATTCATTTTCCAATGCATACTTTCCATCCTTCCATCCCTCTTATCAATATCTTTGAGCATCATAGTCATACCCATGGTTTATTATAGCATATCTTTCAGAGGAGCATTGTCCAAAGATTCTGATGTTGGGAAAATATTGAAAAGTACAAAAAAACAAAAAAACAAAGAAAAAAGAAAAAAATGAAAAAAGAGAAAAAAGTGCCTTGGTGAAAACCTAGCAATAGGCACCTTGGTAGAAAAAGTAAAGAGAAATAAATCTGTCTTGTGGTAAAAACCACTTCTTGTGGCACCTTAAACAAGTACCATGATGAAAACCTGGCAAACATGTGTCATGCATAATTTTTCCTTCTTGCACTCTACACTTGGGGGCAAGTTTCATCCATGCCATCCTTCATCTTCCTATCATTTATCTCACTTACATCCATATTTCCTCTCTCACCTTTCATCTTGACAAGGTTGAACATATCCATGAGCATCAAGTATCTTGACATCTGTTATCCTTTCCATCAACTTATGTACTTGTTGCATCCATGTTACCCTATCATGATCTTTCTTATCCCAAATTCACCTTCATCATTCCTTGATAGTCTTTTCATAATCCCAAAACATCCCATCATAGCCTCCATCACTCCTTTATCATGATTGTGTTATCTTATCCACATCTTACCCAAATTGACCCTTGGTCTTGATCAGAATGAAGAACTTAAAGTAAAAAATTTGTTATCAAGAACTTCTTGACATGTCCACTTCTTTTGGATCACTCCTTTTCATGGCAGCAGATCATTATCCTATACACTATCTAGCCCTACACAATTGACTTCCATGGCTTATCCAAAAACATGCTTCACATTGCTATATCATTTTTTCCTTAGCTTGGGTACTCTTGAGGAGATAGTCCTATGGGTCACATTCACATACTTCTTCCATCATAGCCTTTCCATCTCTAATCCATCAGCTTGAAAATCCATCCTTCATGTCCTATATCTTTCTAAGACATTGGGGGAAAACCAATGTGATCTTGTTTGAGAGCTGGTAAAAAGGAAAGTATAAAATGCTTTGAGTTGCATCTTGCATAAACTGAGCTTCGGTAATATTTTGGAAGTTTGTCCAAGTCCAACATTTTTTCTATCCAACTGGGGCATTTGATCTTAATCAGTGGATTTCAGCAAATAAGCATGAATTCACATGAAGTAAGGCATTAACTTCAAAAGGATTCAATAGTACAACATTCAGTCACATCAGAGAGAGAGATCAAAATTTTAGAAGAGAGAGATTTTTGTGAACCTTTGATGGATATCATTGTTTACTAACCAAGAATTTGATTAACACAACTTGATCCATGAGCCTTCATTGACTTTATTATTTAGGATTAAAAATTGACAAAACACTTTAAAAAGATCAGAATGCTTGGAAATACTTTTTGAAAATCATGAAACAATGCAAAACACTTGAAGCTTTCTTTTGATGATCTTTACTTACATTTATTTTTATCACATCTTTTTAGCTAATTGATGAGGTTTCGACTAGATTGGCGATGATGGAGACATGATATTTTTCTTGTCTTTGAGTGACTGTCTTGAGGGGTATCCAACAACTTATGTGAATTCATCTAACGATGTGGTCATCAAAGAACCATCGAGGACTTTCATATAGGGTGGAGGGTTGACCTTTGTTTGTTTATGCAATGTTGAATTCATTGAAATTGGTATTCATACCCTCATAGTTGGTTTATTCGACTAGTGTGGGTTGTACTAGTTCAAAAAGGAGGTTACCAAATGCAATAAAAATTGGTATTCATATCATCATGTCAGTGGGCAGTGGTGATTGTATCGACTTTCTAGTCCCGAAATGCTCAATGATGAAAATTTATCCTCAAGGCATTTATTTGCTAAAAGCTAGTGACACTTAGGTTGCATTGCATTATCATGGAAGGTTAATTGCATTATCATGTTAGATTAATTGCATGTGCATTTGTTTGTAGTATTTTTCCAAGGACAAGGGGGTTCATTCAATCAAATTCTTGATCAATCATCAAATGGGGGGGTTCAATCAAGAATCAAGGAAAGTCCATAAATCAAATAAATGTCTATAACATCATAGATCCATGAAGTCTATCTAATCAAAGATACAATGTCATCAAAGTGATACATCCAAGTCCTGATCAATAAGTGAAACATGATACAATATTAATAAACTGAAGGAGCTCCATAATCAATCATCTCAATAACCTATACTCTAGCTAGGTCAAACCATGACTTAAATCCAAATATCTAAGAAGCTAAGGTCCGTATATATATCATTTACGGAAATGTGCCTGTTTGGCAAATCAAGGGAATCATATCAATATTCTATATCAGTGAGTCATTTTACGTCAATCAACCCTATCAAAGTATCAAGCAATCACACCCAGTACCATTTGTTCGTGTCTCTGTATCCTGAGAATGAAGTAGCAGTATTAATCCTATCAATCAGTTTTCACACTGATCAGTATCAAATCATATCGATTTTCACACTAATTGATTTATCCTATCAGAACTATCCTATCAGATTGACAAATCACATTCATTGGTACCACTATCTTGTTATCATAATCACTTGTTTGCTTAACTACAATAGACCTATCTATCTTGGATATGAAAATTGCAAGTCATGGCATATCATCAATATTTTTTAGAAATGAAAACATATTGGCTATATCAAATGTCAAAAATCTTTCAAATCAAGGAATCAATATGTTTTATTTCTGAGGGGGCATCAGAGTATCAAATTGGCATCACATCAAAAACATTTATCAGTGGGGCATATCATATCAGGTTATCATATCAGTATCATATCATATCAGTTTCATATTAGGAGGCAAATCAGTATCAGATCAGTTTATCATATCATATCAGGCAGCATATCACTATCAGAGATAGTATCATATCATCATACCAACTATTAGAGGTATCAAGGAATCACAGAACCAGAAGAGAATCAAATCATCATACCAAGGGAATCTTTGAATCGGTGTTCTTCGCACATCGACTCAAAGAGGGGCATTTGTAGACATGGAAAATTGGCCAAAGGCTTAAATCAATCCAAAGGTGCATCAAATCATCAAAATAGCACGAAAAATCAATAAATGAAACAAAGGCAATTCAAATCAAAGGAAAATTCAATTAAATGATTAAATGATTAAATAAAGCTTGAAAAGGGGAAAAACACTACGAAATTGATTAAATTCAATTAATGACATAGTTGTTGAAAGCAAAAATCAAAATGAACCTCTTACCCTTCATGGCTAAATTTAATTACTTTAATTAATTAATAAATCATAATTTCCCTCAACAAAGCAAATTGGAGACAAAATGGACACAAATCACTCACTTTTGTTGAAATGGTCCAGCCTTTTGAAACCATTTAAATGATTATCCCCTCCTTGTCCCCCCATTTATGGACAAAGCAAAGCCAATTGACCTTACCCAAGCATAACCATGATCAACTCACTCTACCCCCTACCCTTGGAAAATTACTATAAGTATGAGGCATTTTGGAGAGCATTTCCATCTTAGAATTTCAATTGAAAATCATTGTTACTATAGTCAATTAAGATCATTTCTAAGAGCAATTGAAGCATTTGAGCATTTAGAGTTTATCATTTTATCATTGCATTGTTATCAATGGAGCTAGATTAAGCATGAATTCATCATAGAATAAGCATTTAGAAGCATCATAGCAACATTATTCTCATTTTAGAGGTGTCACTAGTGAGGATTTGCAGTTGAGAGCTCATTTACCACTTCTTTCTAGAGATCCATGAGATGTTATAGATTGTAGTTGCATTTTAGAGTAAATTTCCTTTGTATTTAGCTTAAATTGTTGCTACTTGATCTTAACTTCATGAAGGTGAATAATATCATGACACAATCCCCAAAGTTATTCTTCATTTTGACTTTAGGCTTGCCTCCCATGGGAAAAATACAAACCACCTGCTTCTCATCATTATCCATTCCATCTACTTCATACACCTGCAAAATTATCAAGTGTGCCCACCATAGGTACTTCTCATGTCCTTCATCAAACTCTCATTCCTTCATACTAGGAGTATGTTCCAAATCTAGAGTATCTTCTTTACCTTTCACCACAACCTTAGTCTTCACTCTCAAGGCCTCATTACAATGAGCCTCAACACCTCCATATCTATGCCACTCTTCCATAATGGCTTCATATCTTTGCATAAATTAGGTTCTTCACTTTGACCTGTTGCTTCCTCTTCCTTATTCCCTTTGTCTTGTAATACCAACTTCTCTTTCATCTTCTCGACTGTTACATGAGCCTTCTTCACTAATGATGCTACAACTATTAGTCTTTGAATAGGCCAAACAACCTTTTTCTTCACCTTTAGAGGCCAACTTGTAGCATCTCTCATCACCCATTCATCCAAGATTCTCAACTCTTCATCGAACCTCTCAAGGTCCCTCTTGTTTTGTTCTTAGGATTTTGTTACCCTCCTTAGCTTCTCCTCATTCTCTTCAAGTGCCCTCGTTAGGATTCTCAACTCCTCTTTTCTCATCCATTCTACTTATTTCTTCCTTACTTCTTCTCTCATCTTTCTTTCTACTTCCTCTCTATTCTTCTTGCCACCTTGCATAAACTCTTTCAACAGCTTCATCAACCCTTTTTTTTGACTTTGTCAAATCCATTTCTCCTATCTAGGATTCATTTTCTAGATCTTCTCTCTCTAATAACACTTGATGAGGAGAATCCACCACTCCAACTCCTACAAGGACTTCCTGTCCCAACCTTGATAGTAAGGTTCCTTTCCTTTGAAAAATTATCACCAAACCTTCCCTATAAGTTTCCTACACTTCAACTCAAAACCAAACTCTACTTGTGTCCCAAACCCCATGATAATATCCCACTATCATTCCTATCAACATTATTCATGGCAGTCACTCATCCCATTCATTATAAGAGTCATATTAAACAACCCTATAATGTGTGTACCTTTCACCCTATAATGGAAAAAAAATATTAAACAACATCTAAGGATTTTTCCACACTCATACCCAACCTTGACTCACTTTATATCAATATTTGAATGAAACAAAATAAGTTCTTATGCCTTGTTGTCCTATTATGACAACTTTCTCCAAATCTGCAATCTTTGTAATGCAATCTAACCTTATGATCTTTATCCTCCTTAGAGACATTACACACATTAATACACTCTCCTTACAATCCTTTCATAACCTTCAAACCATATTCTAATCACTCACAAATTAAATGGACAAAACCTAAATGCAACCTTGCTTGTCAAAATAATAACTCACTGGTCTTTTTGGAAGACCCATACAGAACCAACCATAACATTTTAACTAGATCAAATTTCCTTGATCACTCCAATAAGATTTGGCACTATTTGTCTCTCTCAAAAATATCCAAATCCTAGTAAGATCCAAAAGTGGAGTTGGGAGATACATCCTCGTACTGGGACTATTTTTTTCCTGAGACAATCTTTCATTCACACTTGCTCAATTAGTGATCACCTTCTTCTCAATTTGACCTTCCCTACATCCTAATTGATATGAGAGACTATAATAAAACTTCCTAGACTCATCCAAAAAGACACAATAAGAACATAAAGTAGGAAGAGTCTAGATCTTCATAATGACCCTCAAAATATTACTAAACTGTCAACGAAAGATAATGTACAGGAACAAACAATAGAGAAAACTAATAACTCTACTTTAAAACTCAATGAAACTTAGAGCCCAAAAAGAAAAATTGTTACTGATTCAATTCCCTAACTCTCCATGTAAAGGATCTTAAAAAATACAACCATTACACTATGAACAAATGCTATAAACATAAATGAATTACTATCAAAACATAGGAAATTTGCAAAAAATATAAACTTTATTGATTCTAAACTTGTTCCACTGATTTCTCTTGCCCATTCTCAGGCTTTACAAGCATTTATAGACCAATATAACTTAGAGAAATTACAACCACCTTTCCCAACTACCTGAATATGGTTAAAATGGAATCACCAATATTCAAATGTAAGAGTAGATAGATGTGTGGGGGAAATATGAGATCTATTCCCAAGTCCAAATTCCCAAAGAAGAGATCCAATTTGATCAACCAAAAGGCTAATGCCCAATTGAATCAATCTATAAATAATATGAAAGAGAGAGAAAATACAATGTTTCCCTATAAAGGAATTATGCTTGAAAGATGAAATAATTGAAATACAAGTACTAACCTCAAATTAGGGCAGATTTGGAAAATGCCAATTTCTGATGTCTATGTGTACTTTCAGACAATTCTGCAACTTGTTCTAGATTGGAAACACTGAGATGAAGAAAACCCATAAATCTTTCTCCAAGATGAGCTCAGGTTGACTTTGACCCTCATAAAAGGTCAAAGGCAAGATTCTTTATTCAAAGGCTGATTCTAATTCTATTTGCAGATCTTAGAATTTCATTGAAAAGGGTATCCAAATTCACTCTCAGATCTGAAACCCCACACCTGTACCTACAAAAAAATGGTGGTTTTTGTTGTATGGGGGGTTTGCCTTGGTCAAACCTCAATTTAGGAATTAACCTTGAAATTGAATTGAAATGTAGTACGCATAAACAAAGAAATTGGAATAAATCACCTCACTTATGTTGAAGTCCTTGTAGAGGATTTGAATCCTCAAATCCACAAGTAGGAATGCTTCAATGTAGGATGTAGAATGAATGTAGGATGTCTCCAATCAATGGAATTTGATCTTCAACACCAATCTTAACTTGATCTTTGCATATGAGAAGGATTGAATGAATGTAGAAGGGTGGATCTTCAAGGGGGCTCCAAAGAGATTGAATCCTTTAATGGCTAACAATGGATCTCCTTGATGGATGAATGATTGAACACTTGAATTCTTGAAGACTTGCTTGCACTTTCTTGAGATGAGATTGCTTGGAAAACTTGATGGCTTGATTGAGAAAATGAGAGAGGAAGGCCTCCTTTTATAGTGAACTAGGGCACAATCCTCTAGAGGGGCCACCTTGGAGAATTAAATCCTAATTAAGTCCTAACCTTTAGAAAATATACCTAGATTAAATTCAATTAGAGGATTTACCATTCTGAAACTTGAAATAGCCGACCTGAAGGCAGGAAAACAAATATCCCGAAAACCTAATGCCCGAAAATCAAGGAATTTGGAATTTTGAAAGAGGGGGGAAAAATCAAGGTTGGGACTGACCTGGTCAGGTTTGAGCTCAATCTTGACCAAGTCATGTTTGAGCTCGATCCTAACCTAGTCAGGATCAACCTCGAATTTGACCCTAGGCCCAAATTCGGTCAGAATTAGATCAACAGGTCTTGGGGATGCCCGAAGACCTAGAAATGATATCAGAAAGGGACAGAATGCCAGAGATAGACATAAAATCCCATGATGACTATGATGAAGGCTAGGAGGACCTATTTCTAAGTCCTACCTAGAAAATAGAGCCATGGAAGAGGGAAATTAAGGAGAATCCTTGAGATCCTAACCCTAATTTCACCTAGAATGAAGAAATCAAGTGCAGGAAAGAAGTGGAA
Organism: Chamaecyparis obtusa; assembly: GCA_027943335.1. NCBI lineage: Eukaryota > Viridiplantae > Streptophyta > Pinopsida > Cupressales > Cupressaceae > Chamaecyparis > Chamaecyparis obtusa. The sequence goes on from BSBK01000534.1 coordinate 631,441, forward strand.
AGTGGAGAGAAAGAAAAATACATGCAAATACCCAATCAAGGCACTTAACATGACCCTAGACCACTCACTCGAAGGGCTAAATGCTCTTATCATGAAAGTGATTCCATTTTAAGATGATACATTAAGCCCCCACTTTAGCAAGAGTATGGACTCGATGCAAACTCTTAGTAAAGGAGATCAGAATGAAATGACAATCTTATCGTAATCCAAGGGAAAAAGAGAAACCTTAAGCCCCCAGGGACTCAAGTCTTTTTCAACTCCTAGATCACAATAAGAGAGACATCTCTAGAGAAAGAAGGTGTGATTACCTCGCCCAATGAGAACTTATGTCCCATTGTGAACCACACAAGAGAACGGCACAACTGGAAAGATGGAATTGAACCGCCTAGTGAATGTGGCTACTCACTAGTCAACCCATCAAGGATTCATCCTTAGGAATATTTTATTCCATAATATTAAAACCAAAAACAAAAGAGATCCAGTCTTAAGGACACCTCTGACCTTAAGGGATCAAAAAATATGTGTATTTGAAACTGGAGGGATCAAGAGATCCTAAAATATAAATCCACACTTTAAGGATTAGTTACTAATCCAAAAAGGGGAAAAGTATTTTGAAAAATAATATGTGCGTATCAAAAAGTACGTGTGTGCAACAGGTGAGTAGAGTGTATGCCCCCATGTTAAAGTCATTGCTGACACTTTAACAGGAGTAATGGCTTTAACAGAAAACATAAATAACTCCACTGATTACATTTCCACGTCGAGATGCCCCCAGAAAAAGACAAATCAAGGGAAATATCACAAAAGCATATAGAGAACACAGAAGGGATCTACCTACCATGGGGTCAGTATGATCATTATAAGATAATATATATATGATATTATTGCAAATGAATTGACATCATTCCCCAAAGAAAGTAGAACTACGATCACAAAGGAGGAAAGATCACATAAGATATACGAAGGAGAATATTTTTAGACCATGACATGGAGACCAAAAATAATTAGTGCTACCGTATCTCGAATCCAAGAAAATTGCACAAGGAAACATTTATGAACAATAGCACATTTATGACATAACATTGAACAACACATATAAGAATAGAGATACATATAGAATATTTGAACAACGGTTTTGATTCCTTCATCACCTTGCACCAATTGAGTAACAAGGATCATATAAAAGAATCTAACAACATTTAGCAATCACATTACAGGAGAAACATAGTACAATCAAAGCTACCATGAAGGACAAGCCGATCAAGCGTGCCACCTACTCTCCCCATCTCATTGTATATCATTTAGGGATGGTGGGTAACTCACAAGAGGGACTATATCCAACACAGTAGGAATGATAGCCAGTTCCAAACAATGATCCTCTTGAGAATCACAATGTTCGACACTAGGTGTAAGAGTTAATTGTGATGAAAGCATATTAGGTAAATCAATGTCAATGTCAATAGTCTCATATTCATCATTAACATTAGTAGTATCATCAAGAGTATCTTCTTCATCCAAATTAATCAAAATAGGATCTAAGATATGAATAGAATCATCATAATCATGCATGTGAATATCATTATTAGTAATAACCTCTTCTAACACATTATGCATAGGTTTATCCAAGGAAGGTAAAGATCTTTGAGCTTTAGTATGAGCACAATGATTTTTACGATGTTCATTAGCAAATCGATTACGTTTTGATTTATTTGAAATAGGCTAAGAACTAGGAGGAAAAATCATAGGATCCTTCACAAGTTCTTTAGGAAGATCAATAGGATTATTAACAATAGGAGGAACAATCACAGGATCTTTAATAGGTTTGGTAGAAGAAACTGATTAACAGAACTAGAAGCCATACTTAAAGGAGGTATTGAAGGTGTAGGTAAAAGACCACGATTAAGATCCATAGGAGGTATGCTTAATTCAAGAATCTTATGATGTTTATAAGCTTGATATGATCAAAAAAGATTATCAAGTTGAGGAGGACATGAATTAGGTAATGAAGGCCAAAAGAAATCAAGAGCAGCACAATCTCTAGGCCTAGAAGGTTGATATAGACTATGATTAATCATCTTTACTTCTTCATCATGAATGAACTTAAGACACTTATGAATAGGTGAAGCAACAACATGCATGGCAATCAACCAAGGCAAACCTAGCTTAACTTGAAATTGATCAAAAGTAGGAACCACAACAAAGGTAGTGTTCACAATTTTTCCACAAAGTTCAACCGGTAAAGTAATAGAACCAAATGATGGATAAAGAGAACCATTACAAGTTTGAATCCACACATCTGATGTATCATAAAAGTCACATTGTAAGATTTTCATAAAAATATTTTCTTCAATGATAACATTAACTAAGGATGTAGGATCAACAAGACAGCCACAAGTAGGTTTGTGAGCAATCCTAGCAGCAATGTAAAGGGGACCATCAGGAGCTTTAATAGTCTTGGAGTCATCAAAGGTAATCAAAAGTTCCCGAGGTCTTTTATTCTTAAATTGTTGTCAAGGTTTAGGTTGAGTTTTTATTTTAGGTTTAGGCTTTGGTCGAGATTGAACTTGAGGTTGAATTTGAGGTTGAGGTTGAGGTTGACGTGGAGATACAAATTGATCAACATGCTCCACTTGATTAACAACATGATTGAGATCATCCATCTTTGAATCATACACAATTTCCACAACAGATGGTTGAGCAATTGTATTAGTATCATGCATAGGTAAAGGGTTCGTATAGATTTGAAGGTTCTGATTAGGAGAGATAGATTTGTTCCCACTACCATCCAAATTATCAATAGATAAAGCATTAGAATTAATTAAATCTTGAACCTTATGTTTTAGAGAATAACACTTCTCAGTATCATGACCATTCTAACGATGATATTAACAAAAAGCATTTTGATCAAAAGATTTAAATGCAATTGTAGCAGGTAAAAGAGGTCGAATAGGAGGCAAAGTAATCATATTAGCAGTCAACAACCTATTCATAATAGCATGCAAAGATTCAGAAAGAGGAGTAAACATACAGTTTAATCAAAAAGCAGAGGATGCAAAAGTGGCATTATGAGATGCAACAACAACTTGATCAGCAACTGCATTTTCTTGTTTGTTTATCTTGACATAGTTTTTGAATTTTTGAGACTTGTTTGGATTAGGAGCAGCATCACTCTTATCAACTGGAATAGGAGCCATTGGAGTGTTGCTCTCAAATTGACTCACTTGTAATTGATAATGATGAAGTGCTGCACAAAGTTGTTGAAAATAGGTAAATTTAGTAAGTAGAATCTTATCTCTAATATCCTTTTGCAAATTTGAAATAAACATATGTTGAATATCAATATCAGGAACATGATAGGAAATTTGAGCATGCAAATGCTTAAATCTACCAATAAATTTAGTTAATTTTTCTTAAGTACTTTGTTTACAATGCATCAAATTAGTCAAAGACACTTGCGGGCCAATGTTGTTTTAAAATTGTTGAATAAAGGAATTAGCAAGTTGTGGAAAGGAATCAATTGAATAAGGAGGCAAGGAACAATACCATTGTAAGGCCTGGTCACAGAAGGTTCTAGTAAATAGTTTGGCTAAAATCCTATGGTCATGAGCATAATCACTACAAAGGATTTGGAATGCTTTAACATGATGAACATGATCTCCTTTTCCATTATAATTCTCAAGACGAGGCATCTCACCTTGTTGAGGAACAGGAGTATGAATAATATCCTAGGACAAGGGACTTCCCATGTCACATGTAGGAATACTAAACTTGTTTTGAGTTAATGAAGCAAGTTGTTGTAGGGATGATACATTTTGAGCCAAATTGATGATAGTTGAATCATTAGAGGAAATAGGAGGAGTAGCAATATTAGACACACTAGGTAAAGTGTAAGAAGCTGCAGGAATAGAAGACACAACTGGAGGAACACTAGGAACTACAGTTGGAAGCAGATTTGAATAACTAAAAGGAACATTGTGATATGAAGGTTATGAGGTAGGAAGGGACATAGGAGGAACACTCATAGGAACTAAGGGAACTGTCACAGCCACCAAAGGAGTATAGGTAGGAATACTAGGTAAAGGATTAGAAGGAGGTTCAACACTAGTGATAGGAGGAATCAACCCCAAATCTTAAGCTTCTTGAACTAAAGGTTTAACATTTGAATGCACAAGGTGAGCAATAACACGCAAGAGGTTAACACCTTGATCACTATCACAAAGAACTTTCTTAAGAGCCTCTATAGCTTGAATGGAATCTTGATTATGGTTCTCTTGAATAAGCCAATTACCCATTTTATCAAGTTCAGTGGAAAGTTTTTAGACTTGTTTAGGAGGAACTCTTAAAGTGTCATCCTCATCATGAGATGAGTGAGAAGAGTTTTGATCCATAGTAGGATTGGAATCATGGAGAATCAAGTTATCATTCGGGATCCTAAGGAAAGGAGAGGAAGATTCAGGATCAAAGGCACCCATGAGTCTACGACTTCTTCTAACTGGAATGTTATAAGTAGGACTAGTGGTAGTAAAGCTCATAAACCAATGTAATGTAAATGAACTAAACTAAGAACACATAAAGCATGAATATGAAGTCTAATTAGCATGCAAGATCTAACACAAAGGAAAAATCTAATACTAACAAGACAAAAAGGAAAGCATAATAGGGCATCCAATTCCACAAAAGAAAAGAGAGTATGTCAGGTTCACAAAAATGAATATGGTTAAAATGGAATCACCAATATTCAAATGTAAGAGTAGATAGATGTGTGGGGGAAATATGAGATCTATTCCCAAGTCCAAATTCCCAAAGAAGAGATCCAATTTGATCAACCAAAAGGCTAATGCCCAATCAAATCAATCTATAAAGAATATGAAAGAGAGAGAAAATCCAATGTTTCCCTATAAAGGAATTATGCTTGAAATCTGAAATAATTGAAATACAAGTACTAACCTCAAATTAGGGCAGATCTAGAAAATGCCAATTTCTGATGTCTATGTGTACTTTTTGACAATTCTACAACCTATTCTGGACTGGAAACACTGAGATGAAGAAAACCTAGAAATCTTTCTCCAAGATGAGCTCAGGTTGACTTTGACCCTCATAAAAGGTCAAAGGCTAGATTCTTTATTCGAAGGCCGATTCTGATTCTATCCTCAGATCTTAGAAGTTCACCGAAAAGGGTATCCAAACTCATTCTCAGATCTAAAATCCCACACCTATACCTACAAGAAAATGGGGGTTTTTGTTGTATGGGGGGTTTGCCTTGGTCAAACCCCAATTTAGGAATTAACCTTGAAATTGAATTGAAATGTAGTATGCATAAACAAAGCAATTGGAATAAATCACCTCGCTTATGTTGAAGTCCTTGTAGAGGATTCAAATCCTCAAATCCACAAGTAGGAATGCTTCAATGTAGGATGTAGAATGAATGTAGGATGTCTCCAATCAATGGCATTTGATCTTCAACACCAATCTTGACTTGATCTTTGCATATGAGAAGGCTTGAATGAATGTAGAAGGGTGGATCTTCAAGGGGGCTCCAAAGAGATTGAATCCTTCAATGGCTAACAATGGATCTCCTTGATGGATGAATGCTTGAACACTTGAATGCTTGAAGACTTGCTTACACTTTTTTGAGATGATATTTCTTGGAAAACTTGATGGCTTGATTGAGAAAATGAGAGACGAAGGCCTCCTTTTATAGTGAACTAGGGCACAATCCTCTAGAGGAGCCACCTTGGAGAATTAAATCCCAATTAAGTCCTAACCTTTAGAAAATATACCTAGATTAAATGCAATTATAGGATTTACCATTTTGAAACTTGAAATGGCCGACCTGGAGGCGGGAAAACAAATATCCTGAAAACCCGATGCCCGAAAATCAAGGAATTTGGAATTTTGAAAGAGGGGGGCAAAATCAAGGTTGGGACTGACCTAGTCAGGTTCAAGCTTGATCTTGACCTAGTCAAGTTTGAGCTTGAGCCTGAGCTAGTCAAGATCAACCTTGAATTTGATCCTGGGCCTAGATTCAGTCAGAATTAGATCAGGAGGTCCCAGGGATGCTCGGAGACCTAGAAATGATATCAGAAAGGGATAGAATGCCAAAGATAGACATAAAATCCCATGATGACTATGATGAAGGCTAGGAGGACCTATTTCTAAGTCCTACCTAGAAAATAGAGCCATGGAAGAGGGAAATTAAGGAGAATCCTCGAGATCCTAACCCTAATTTCACCTAGAACGAAGAAATCAAGTGCAGGAAAGAAGCGGAAAGCGGGGAGAAAGCCAAATACATGCAAACACCTGATCAAGGTGCTTAACATGACCCCATACCACTCACTTGGAGGGCTAAATGCTCTTATCATGGAAGTGCTTCCATTTTAAGATGATACACTACCTTACAACCATATTTGGTCAGTTTTCTTCCTAATTCTATGTTGTCAACTTTGACAACAAGTTGTCAACCTTGACAACTTACATTTTTTTTTGTATCTTATCATTTGTGTATTGTCTTGTTACATTTAAATGGTCTTTTTTTGACCTTATAAACATAAAAAATTAATTAAAACTTTTAATCTACCCTTCAAGCCCATTACATAGCCCTTTTAGGCCTTAATGCCAACTTGGCATATTAACATCTTTGGGGCTCAAATTGCATTCAAATGGCACTGTTGGCCAGATTACATCATTTAATGACCTTATAGGTCATATTGGTCTCCACATTCTCTTGGATTAACTTGTGACCCTAGTAGCCTCTTGGTGCTCTTGCACTATCTATCTCATAAAACCTTCCCCTAACCCACTTCATGCTTTGTCTAGGTCATAAAATCAATTTGGAAGTAATTCTGGGAGTTTTTATGTAGGATCTTGTATCAGTAAAGATTCTTGGTCATGAATACTCTTACTAGCATATGGCAGTAATCGTATTAGCCTATGAGAATACTTGTATGGGAATCAAGAGTCATAGGGTTCAGTTTGGGCACTTTATGGCATGGGTTTTGGTCTGCATCTCTTAGTTTTTTGTCCTGGTTCTTGCTTGCATCTTTTTATCTCTCTAAATGTTCATTATACTGCATGAGTCTATCATAAAGCTATAATTAAGGTGTCTTGTGTTTGAAATCCTTTTTTCTTACTCTCATTTTGCATATGGTTAAGGTTTGGACTCATCCTGAGGGTCTGAGTACACATGAGAGTTTCCTAAACCTATGGAATAGATTACTTGAAGTGTTTTCATTTCTCTAATGGAAAATTTTGGGTAGGGTAACTAGGTACCCTAGATGAGTGGATCACCATAGGTTCCATGGCCCAAAGTGGCCTTTAGGAGATCCTATGGGTGGGTTCTTAATCAAGTGATAACTATAAAATAAACTTGGGTGGGGGTTTCTACAAGATAATAAAAGATATGTAATGTTATAGTCTACATAGATCTGTTGGAGTATTGAGGCAATGAGTAACTTCCAGGGTGGATCCTTAACATAAAAAGGGAACTGGGATTACATGGTTTCTAGGGTGGCTCCCAATACAAAGACTATGTGATGACACTCACCTAGATGGTATTCTAAAACCTTTACCTTTGTGTTGTAGCGTGATGATATTTTGTATGTTTTTACCTTTATTCTTTTAGTATTTGAGTGAATGGTTTCATTAGCCTTATATTGCCTTAGGCCTTGTGAGTATCTTGGTTCTATCTCCTAGCACGGGGGGTGGGACTTCATAGATCCACATGCTTGGGTGGAAAATATTTTTTGAGGTGTTGTTTGTGGTTCCTGTTTGGGCTTGGATTCAAGATTTGGATGGTGATGAAGATTTCAACTTTTGTATCATGTACTTCCATCTATTTTAATTCAAATATAAATATCTATTGTAAGCCTTTTTGGGCAATTTGATGTAATTGTATTAGAATTTTGAAAGAAAGAAGCAATGTAATTGGGAAGGGTAGTCTTGGTAATATAAAAAAGGGAATATTTATTGGTAACTTGGAATATTGTAATAAAGTTTTATAATTATGTAATTTCTACCCTATTTCTCTTATGAATCTTGAAATGTAATTTGAGAAGTAAAGATTTCTAAATTGCAAGTTTATCTATGTTTTGTAAAGCGCAAATGAACTTTGTGTGGGACATGGTTATTTAAGAAAGAAACTAAAAGATGATGGGATAAATGTACTTAAGCTTATGAAGGAAGTAAAACATTATTCATTCCTATCTCTTTTATAAAATATAGATGTTATATAAATTAGGTAAATAAATAAATTCATAAGTTGATTAATTGAATCAATGGTTTTAATCTAAGTAACAAATGTTAAGGGAACCTTTAAGGACATGTTCATAAATAGGACTTTGTGTAAGACATGGTTATTTAAGAAAGAAACTAAAATACAATGGGATAAATGTACTTAAGCTTATGAAGGAAGTAACATGTTATTCATTCCTATCTCTTTTATAAAAGATACATGTTATGTAAATTAGGTAAGGAAATAAATTCATAAGTTGATTAATTGAATCAGTGGTTTTAATCTAAGTAACAAACGTTAAGGGAACCTTTAAGGACATGTTCATATATAGGATTATCAAGTTAGTTATTAGTAATGATATTAAAAAAAAAATTAGTTTCTTTTCTTTATACTTTAGACCTTTTTCTCATGGGCTCGCTAGCAGGGACATTATAGGGGGCTTGGGATTCATAAGCTCACTAACTTGAATAAAGCCTTTATGAAAATAATTTCTTGGAATTTGGTGGTTGGAGTGGCGTACTAGTGTAAGATCATGGAGGAAAAATATTTCAATAGAGACTTCTTTAATAGATCCCCTGTGGCCCAATAATTTCCTTATGGACCTAAAATCTGGAACAACTTCCTCAAATGCAAGTCCCTTTTGAAAACATGTTTCAAATGGCAGCTGGGAGATGGATGAAACATTAGATTATGGGAAAAATATTGGATGGATGATAAGCCCTTTGAGGATGGGAGGTTCTACCTTTTGAAGAATAGGATAAAACATAAGCTTGGGGACTATATTGTGGACTATTTGGACCCTGGAGAAAAAAGGAAAAACCTAGCACATTATTTTTGGGATATGCCTGACTTAACCAATAGAATTGATGATCTCATATGCACTTTGGAATGCATCAAGATTCATTTTTTTCTAGAGATGACAATGTTATCTGGACTCTAGCCTAATCGGGTAACTTCAGTGTCAAATCAGCTTATGATTTGCTGATCAAGGACCAGGGTGACCTGATCTTCTAGAAGAAAGTGTGGAATTCATAGCTAATCCCAAAAATCAATTTATTCTAGTGGGATATGATGCATGGGAAAGTATTGGCTTAGGAAAACCTCCTAAAAAGAGGTCTCCACCTTGCTAATAGGTGAGTTTTATGCAAAAGAGAAAAGGAGAGAATCAACTATTTATTTATTCACTGCTAGTTTATTGCTCATATCTAGAAAAAGGTTATCCATAATCTTGGACTTCAGTGAGTTTTCGGTTGGGAAATTCATAAATTTACTTCTTCTTGGCCCTACCCTTCAAACCACCCTCTCATTCAACAACTATGGAGGCATATCCCCCCATATCTATTGGAGCATCTAGAAAGAGCGTAATAACAAGATTTTCAGGGATGTTACTTTATCTTTGGATATTGTCTTCCTCTCTTGCAATAGGATTTTATTGTAGAACATCTTAGTTACTAATTGGAAAATCCCAAGCTCACCTCCTTCAGCTATGGATAGAGCTATTTCTCAATCTTGGAGTCGCCCTCAAGGTTTTGACAAATATGATAATTATAAAACTTTGATTACATAGAATATAGCTTGGAAACCCCTACATCCTCATTAGCAAAAGCTTAATTTTGATGGTGTGACTAACTCTAGGGAAAAGGATGGAGGAAGAGTTATAAGAGACCACAAAGGTATGTTGATTGCTTATTTTTTTGGCCACTTGAAGATTCACACTGTTAACCAGGTGGAGGGAATGGAAATCATTTAGGGTCTTAGAATTGTCATCTCTATTAGTATCAAGCACCTTGAGGTTGAGGGAGACTCTAAACTCATCATTGATGCTACCCATGGGTCTACTTCTATTGGTTGGAAGGTGGAGGTCATTATTAAAGATATTAGAGTGTTGTTGTCAAGTTTGGATGGTTTTACATTTAAGAATACCTACAAAGAGGTTAATGCTTTTGCTGACTCTTTGGCAGCTTTGGGTTTCAAAAAAATGGACTTATGATTCTAAAGGCAATAGGGTGTAATTGAATTCCATCCCTTGTTTAAATTTGAATGTCACCATGATTATTACTAGATAGTTGGGTGGAAATTGATTGCATGGTCAGTACTTACAGACATGTCATCGTCTCCATTCTAGTTGTGTCTTGAGATGGTCTTTTCATAATTTGAATTGGTGTCATTGTATGAAGGTTGGAACTTGTAATAATAATAACCCAATTTTCCCATTAGATCTCATCAAATTTGAAGATATCTTGGATGTCATTTCTAGCCTCTTTGGCTTAGAAATTATGCATTTTTTGCATTGAAAAAGGTCATTCTGAATGGGGCAAAATGTGGTGGCATTTATTGTTATAAATAAGATATTCATTACTACCTTTTATTACAGAAAGATGAGCCTAACTAGCTAGATGTTTCTTTTTTTAGTCTTGTTGTGCTCTAGTTTTTCAAAGTAAAAAACTGTCAACTAGAAGCCATGGGTGGTGATAGGTTGCATTTTGAGTCCGATAAAATTGATGTGGTAAAAAAAATGACCCCAAGGCGAGGTTTATTTGCAAGGAAGGTGGGATTATTCCGTTCATGGAGAATATGACTGGATTTGATGAGAATTTATCTTGTCAATTTGTCTCTTCCTAGAGTGAGCGGTGTGTGACTATGGGTGGTATCTCCTTTGAAGTTAATGACGTCATTGGAAAAAATACTAGCCTTTCTATAGAGGGGAAAAAATGGAAAAAAACCAGTAAGACTCCTAGCATTGCCAGTTTAAACTAGTTCTTTCATTCTAATGAGAAATTGGTCAAGTATCATGGGGGTTTCAACTGGGAGAAGCTTCATGTCCCTAACCTTATGTGTGTACAATTTTAATGAATTATTTTATGTTGGAAGGTTGCTTTGGAGTGTTCTATTACTATCGGTTTCTATTTTTTAATCACCTCCACAATCATGACCTTATTTCCATTCCTTTCTTCCTACTTCACTCTTTGGGAAGTAAAGTTAAAGAAATTGTTGAGGCTAAAAAAAGTGGGAAGAATTAAACTATCCTATGTCAAAGTCTGATATACTACCTATATAAGTTTCATATAGAGCTCTACTCTTTGAGGTCTTTTTTGGTTCATCCTTCCTCTGCTACCCCTTCCCCACCCTTAGAAACTCCCTCCCCACCTAAAGCCATCTTGTTACTTGCAAATAGTCCTTGTAGTAAGGATTGCCTCATAAACCCAGGGCTTAAAGCCTTAATGGGCTCCCATGACACTTCTCCTACTACTGAGTCTACAGATATGTCCAAGAAGAAGAAACCCACCAACCCTAATTTGGAGAATAAGACAAATCAAAAAAGTAAAAATCAATACCTATTAGGTGGATTCCGATGTTGAAATCATGGAGGAGGCTAATACCCCTTGTCACTCGACCAGAATTGTTGCTAAGACAAAAAGTAAGAAGACAAAATGTATGGTTGATTTGAGCTTTGAGGACTCAGAGGAAACTGAGAGAAATGAGGAGGAAAATTCTTATAATGATGAATCCTCCTCCCATGTCTTTGAGAACCTAAAAAATGACACCCCTATCCCTAAGCCAAATGTTAGAGAAAAATAGCATCCCCCCCCTCTCCTCAACCTATTAATCATAATATTATTATAGAAGAGGTTCCTATTGAAGAGACTCCTAGTTCTCCAAAGCTTCCTGGTGGCTTGAATGGAAAAATGAAAACCAACATTGTAGGTATTAATGATGCTCTGCAGAGTTTGAAGACTAAGGTTATTGGTTTGGATAGAAGACTCGAGGATGTGGGTCATTTTTCCCTTAAGGTCATGCACAACTCCACAACCACTCTATGCCTATTGTAGGAGCATATGAAGGGTGGAAAGTTAGCAAAGGAAGAGGACTAAAAGGAACTTTTTAAGTTCCTAACCAAAGAATGGGCTAGAGTGTTGTTGTCTGAGACCCCTCCTAAGAAGAAATCCTGATGCTAGATGATGGCTCTGTGGTTTTTTGGTCCTTTTTTGGCCTAATGGGAATTAGTTTAAAACATTATTTGATAGTTTTAATACTATGAAAATCTTATGGTTGATTGGCTCTGTGTAGATAAGTTTAAAGACTTTTATTTCATATCTGAACTCTTGTAGTTTAGATAGTACTCTTGATACTTCTATCTGGTTTTATGCTCATAGATGTTGGGTTGTTTTTCATAGAGGTAAGTGTAGGTTGTTGTCATTCTTCTTTTATCTTCTTATTGTTAAAGCATTGTTAATGATAATTTGTTGGTAATCCTTTTGGATTGTTGTAATATGGGACAACATCCTTGTTTTGGTCCTACTAATATAAAAAAAGAAAGTATATTTATGTCTTTAGAATTTTTATTTGCTCTATGCCCCTTAAACAAATTATTTTAATGGAAGACCCACACTCTAATTCTACTCCAACAGTGACAATTCTAGAATCTCTTATCCCTAGCAAGAAAAAGGCCCTACATATCCTGGTGGCCACTAAAATCCCTTCATAACCTAGTACCCTGGCATCCCCATCCTTGACATTGTAGTTGAAGGTCATTGTGACCTTAAGTATACCCAACCACCTCCATTGTGGGAAAAAGAAGGAAACTCAAGAAACCTACTCCACTAACAAAAAAATCCAAGACCCACAAAGAAATTTAGGAAATTGTTAGTGAGGTGGAGGAGGATTTGGGGGAAGAACCACTAATAAAAAAATCCAAGACCCACAAAGAAATTTAGGAAATTGTTAGTGAGACAGAAGATGATTTGGGGGAAGAAGATAGTAAGAGAGAAAGTGCTAACCTAGGAACTCTAACAAATTGGCAAGATTTGTGACTGATAAAGGGAAGTGAAAGAAATTGGTGGATTATGAGGAACACCCAAAAGAAGATGATGCTATTGATGAAGGTCATACTGTTAATGATGGTAGTATGAGGAAGGAAGAAAGCTTGATTAAGTCCACCAATGGTAGTTCCACACATATATCTAATAGCATCAAAATTGAATCAGTGGGCCCAACTCAAGATGGTCTACTAGAAGAAGAGGAAACTAATCAAGGGAGTGGTGCAGGTGTCTGTGTGGAATGCAAGACTATGACCATGAAGCTAGAGACCTTGAAGTAAAAAATGTAGGAGATGGAAAAAATAATGATCGACGTATCTAGGTTCAACCTATGTGTGATGCACAACTCAACCACCTCTCTATGCTTGATGTTGAAGGTGTTAGGAAAAGATGCTAACAAAAAAGGAAACTATAAGGAGTTTTTAAGTTCCTCATTGTTAGTTGGAACAATGTGCTCACTTAGCCACTAGGTGGTTGGTTTTAGTCCTTTTAGTCTTGTTATGTGTTTATAAGACTCATAATCATTTTAGTTGTAACTATTTTTAAGACTATTAATATGTTTTGTTTTGAATTAGTGTGTTGTTAATGATTTATTGATAACTTGTATAAGTTCTTTTTATTTATTTATTTTTTAATTTATTTCTATTTTTATTTTATCTATATTGAAGATAGCCTTATTTAAGTTGTCTTTGGACTATTAACATAATATAGTAGCAGTCTAATTTAGCTACTAGTAATATAAAAAATGAAGAAAAATATTAATAATTTATTATAAATATTAATCATTATCAACTTCAAAAAAATTATACTATATTTAAATTCTTCACACAACTTTATTTTTAAAAAAATTAGCTTAAAAGTTATTAATAAAAAATAAAAAATAGTAATCATTATATAGTACAATAATAATTCTTATTATTATATTTTATAATGAAAAAGCTAAACAAATGAACCACTATCTAGAATCAACTCTTAAAATGATTTGACTCATACGTGTCAAACAAAATATGTCACAGACCACATTTTTTCTTCCAACATACTAAATATGTAAAAAAAACATATGAAAAGCATTTTTAATTAGATTATGGTAATTCTTTTTAAAATTACCATTTGGAGACACGTTCTCCCAAAATAATTTAATCTATTTCCATTACTATTTGGTAATGAAAGTTAATGTTTCCACTACTATTTTTTTAAATAAATAATCAAAAGTCAAGTCCAAATGTTATCATATAAAGCATATGATTCACATCGATTCCCTTTCTTTCTAAGTAATACTAATCATAAGCGAACATTATGAAATTAAAAAAAGGATGGAGAAACCTTAAACTTTAAGGTTGGTTTATTTTGTTTTAAGTTATCATTTATGGGGAATATATGGGCAATAAGCAAAAGATCCATAATATTATTTGCAATAAGTAATAAGTTTGTTTTTTAAATATGATATTTTTATTGTTGATTTTTTTAAGGTAGCAGATTAATAATTTGATCTTTTTTAATTCTTTAATTTTTTTATATAGAGAGATAATGTGAATTATATTTATGATATGAAGTTGTGCTATGGACTTAGTTAAACCGATGTTATATTATGTTGGATTTGATAATGTCAGTATATGTGTAAGTGTTGGTAGAAAATGTTTTAACAATGTATAATTTTGGTTGTGCATTTAGCTATCCAAAATCAAGGAGTTTCACTGAGAGTAATTTTATTCTATTAAAAGATGTAAATTCTACAATCTTATAGATTTCTCAAATGAGAGCTACAAGTAGGTATGTATGGGATACAACACTAAGAGATATTAATGCACAATCAATGAGGGATAACATAAGTCTAGTCACATGTGCATACATCTTTAGTAAACTAGGAAAGTACACGTCACATGATGTAAATATTGTTGCTCCCACCCTTGTGTTGTTTGTGATGTCCAAACACTAATGTGTCATGCACTGCTCATGTTTGCAATTGACTTGATTGCATGCACTTGGTACTTGGTTTGATCAATGACATGCACTTTGTACTTGGTTTAATCAATGGCACTGATCAATAACACTTGTTTGTCATCTTGTTGACAACTGGTACATGAGAGTATTGAGTATTTGAACATTGATAAGTCAGTTTGATACATTTTGTATGTTGGAAATCAGTTTATACATTCAGTAAGTTAGAAATCAGATTGATACATACATGACATAGTTTGGATCAAAGATATATTTGGTATGATGACAAGTTTGATTAGCACTGATACATAATATGAATTATCAGTTTCACTTTAATCATAGTCAGAATGTATGATGCTTAGTTTGTCCTACAAGTTCATTATTATGTTTCCAAAGTTGCACTCTGAGTCCCAAATGTAATAGTACTTGTCTTGGTTCTTGCATTTGAAGTCAATTTAAATTATATAAAGTTGAATTGCAAGTTGAAATATGTCTTGGCCATTTTGAGTGACTAACATTTGAAAGGGTAATGTTCATGGTGGTAGGGGAAAGTCTTTTGGTCAGCCTTTCTTAAGTAATTAAAAACTCGATGTTTAAAGTGTTGTATTACACAACACTTAGCACCAAGTGGTGCTAAGGTTGTGATATCAACATCTAAGTAATGTGAGCATTAGTGCAATTAAAAGCATGAAAAGACATGTCATTTTTATCGACATGTAGTTGTAACTTGAAGTAGTTTGTAATTATCATTTTGTTAAACCCAAAGCTCGACCAAGCTAGGGCACAAACTTGAAGTAACATTACAGTTTTTGAATTAAGTTTTATGGTGGGAAATACATGAGAACTTTTTACAATTTCTTTGGTTGGTGGTTGAGAAAACATTTGGAAGTGGTGTGTAGGAGGATATGAATAGGTCATGTGAGATTTGGTTGCAAGATTTTTGTAATAGTTGTCTTCTTTTCTATGATCTCCCTAAGTTTTCTCATTTTATTTCATGACTTAGAGTTCTTCATTGTGTATTAAAGGTTTATCCATCTCTATTTTTCTTAAATCATTAGCAGTTGTTAAAGACTCTTGTATTATTGTTAAGATTGTGATTGTTATTGTACTTTCCCATTTCATAGCATGTGATAAAAGTTTTCTTTGAGGGGTTGAATTCCTAACTAAACTATGATTATTTTTCATGCTAGGGTTTGTATTATTCTTCCCATGCAAGTATGGGAAGTTCATTTTATGCTTAGGGTTTCTTGTTTTTCCAAAAAAGATTAGAAACTCTTATTATTTTTGTTAAACCCTAGTTTGAAATATGTTGTTAATCTCTTTGCTCAAATTCTTGAGTTGTTCAATGGTTAATGGTTTTTGTGTAGCCCTAGTCTATTTATGTATATTGTTCACTCTTTTATAAATACCACCTCAACTCCAGTCAAGGGGTTCTAATGTTAATCATGTCAGTTAATGCATGTAAATTTTGTATTGTCTGGTCTCCTATTTAAGGAACATACTTTGTGCTACTTTGTTTTAACCCTTGTGTCAGGTTCTTTCAACCACAGGTTGTTCTTTTGACATTTTAGTTAATAGTTATATTTGATAATCTTTCACATTTCATAAAAGATAACTTGAATAGAAAATTTAATGACAATGAGTTTTGTCACATTATTATTACACATGAATAAGGTGCAAGGATAATTTTGATAACTTACAAATCAGTTTTCAATGGTAGTTCTATTCCAGTTTATTAGTAATAAGGAGTGTTATATAAGCATGACATTGGGAACATTATCAGTGTATAGAGAAATAAATTGGGTTTTCATGAAACATTCATTGTTAATACAATTTGTTGTGCACAGTGGTTTCAAAAGAAGAAATATTTGTTAAAGAATGTAGTAGTCCTGATTTGATAGATGTATTTTTAAGTATAGAGTATCACATGTACTCAATAATGTATTGTATGAAGTTGTGATTACTATTCTTTATTCAGATATTCTGACTCTATATAAATCAGATTGTAAAAGTGAGGCATTGTTAGTTTAGAAAGATTTTGAGAAGGAAAGTGGGGTATTTTTGTCAGTGAGACAACATAACTAGTGAGGCATTTGTAAAAATAATTTTTAAATAAGCCAATGAGGAAATTTTGAGTGGTTTTATTCTCTAGGAGGGTTTCCACTCAAGAAATATTGTGTCATGAGTTTATGTGTTATTTGGTCTCTATGATTTACTTGTCTATGTTATATATTCATTTTTAACTTTTCTATTTTATGATCTATAGTTTTATACACCTCTTAAATGCCTCAGGTGTATGATAAATAGTATACTTATGTTCTTGGTTGTTCATTTTTTTTCTTGAACACACACATTCATATGTATTAGTGTTTTTGAAAAGGTATTAATATCTTCACAATTATTTTGTTTCAAATCTATTTAAAATTAGTTTAAATTGATATACCACCAATTCACCCTACCTCTCAGTGGTATCATACTCCAACAATTGGTATCAGAGCCAAAACCTTGAACATAAGTTTAGCGATTTCTTGGTATTGGAGTACTGATCATGGCTAGGTGCAATAGGAATAGAGGTTAAAAGAATAACACTAGAGTCAAGTATAATAAAATTGTGTCTCAAGAAAAGTCCTCATCAATTGATTCAATGAGTGTTAATAAGAAACATTCTATAGAAAATAAGATACATGGTGTATAACTTGATGAATTCATAATAAATATGAATTAGTCATATTTAGAAGAGTGTGTTAGTGACCTTGAAGGAAAAATTGATCTTGAAGGTGAATGATGTGCATCTTTAGATGTAATCAAATAACTTAAAAAGGAAAATAAGAAATTAGAAAATCAACTTCAACTTCAACTTGAAAAAACTTCCAAAAGTAAAGTTCTTTCATATCTTGCAAAAGTGTCTTTGATCTTGAAGAATCTAACAAAGTTAATACTGGTCCAAAGATTGAAATAGAAGAAACCAAAATGATTATTGACTTTACAAAGTCTAATTTGGAAATCTAGTGAATAGAGGGTCAAAAAATTGAAATAGAAGTTGTTGATTAAGAAAGGAATTGGTGTCTTCTAAGTTGTACAACTTTAAAGAAAGTACCAACATATTGAATGAGATATTGAGAAATCAAAAACATCTTAAAGACATTCTTGGTTTAGGATATGATAAAGGACAAACTTTAGATGTGTAAGATAAATTGAAGTATGAAATAATGTTTGTAGTGAAGGATGGAAAGAGTTTTCAGGTTAGGAAAACCCCCCAAAGGAAGACTGATCTAGATTATCATGTTGTTTCTTCAGAGCCTAAGGAAAAGTAGGATACAAAGAAGAAGGATATTAAGGATGGGAAAAGAAAGGACAAAGAATTCATGAGATCTCCACCTATTACACAAGTAATGTAAAATTATTATCGATTCTAAGGTTATTGTTACTCTTGTCTAAATTATGGGCATAGAGCCAAAAATTGTGGCCTTTAATTTAAAAATTATTCTGGATGGAGTAAGGATAAAAATTATATTATATGTTATAATTGTAATAGATTTGGTCATGTAGAAAGTAATTTTTAGTTCTATGATACACATGATCATATAAGAAATGTCAATAGAAGCTCTCATAGAATATATAGAAGAAATAGTCATTCTTTTGGTTTGAATAAAGAAATTCTTAGATATAATAAGAAGGAAGGTTTTAGAAAAGTCCAGAGAAGAAAACTTGAACAAAATCAACAAGAACCTAATCTTTTGCATATTTCCCAAGAAACTTAATCAAAAGCATGAGTTTGATATACAATTAGGAAGGGTAGAATGTACCTCTCTAATATCCCTACTTAAAGTCATATGTTTAATTTGGAAACAAGTATTTTGATTTAGAAATGTGAAATTCTTGAATATATCATTCTAATTTGATGGAATAAGTAGGTGTTCTCTTTATTATGTAAATATCTAGTTCATAGTTTTGTTATACACATATCTTCGTATGAATTGGGTATCAATGTCTCATATTTACTTATAATAAGTCTACACCTTATCAAGTTCTTATTGGTAATATATTGATGTCTTGACTAAATATTATAAGTCATTTGTAGTCATCTACTTATAATATGTATATATATGGCGTAGTACCAAAGTGGAGAACCCCAAGATGGGATGTCCAACCTCACAGCTAAACACACATGGAAGTAATAACACAAAATTGAGAGAGAGAATGCAAGATCAATCATTTATTCAAATAGGTACACAATACATGTCAGGTTGTAAGGCCTTTCCAATTTAGGCCATATAAAAAATGGATTAAAATGTGAAAGCTCAATGCTTCATGATTATCCAAACTACTACTTTAAGAGTTATTTCCTACAAAATTACATCAAATTGAGTGCATAGACCCAATCGCAAAATTGGGGTCAACCAAGAATTATATTTCAAAATGAAACATGTATAAAGAAATATGATTCAGCACTCAAATAGACCAAAAGACCACCAGAAGAAAAGATAGAAGGTGTGAAAATAGATTTAGGTCCACACGTGACCCAATAATCATGCACCATGATAACACATGTTAACAATCAATGAGAAATTATCGTATACACAATCTCCAAGGTCAGAACAGGTATGAAAGGAACATGCTACCTGAAGCAACCAAAAGAGTCCAAACATGAAGGTCCTCGATCCAAACATGACATGATCAAAGGGAAAGGATCCTAGATAGGTCCACATTAGGAAATGATGACCGCAACCGAAGAAACACATGAACACATGATTGTGAATAGGATCACCATGAATAGATAACCAAAGGAATAGAGCATAAGCCACAGATGAAGGAAAACTTGAGTAACTTGAACATTACTAAATGAAATGAGGTGTGATCTGGAAGATAAGAACTAAAAAGATTCATGAACGACATTTTGATACTACAACCAAAATATCTCAAAGATGAAAGATCGCTACATTTCTCTCTCAAACTAGAAAATAGGAATATAATGATTCTAAATGTTTTTAGTTGATGCAAAATTGCCAAGAACCCAAGATTATCTTGCATCAAACATCTAGGGATAATAAAATGATTCTCCTAAATTAGGGATGGTGTGCAACCCAATGTGAATCAAAATGATCCAAATCAGATTGAGAAATCCATGTATAAGCCTCAATCAGTCTGTCCCTCCACTTCACCAAATATTCCATATAGTCTTTTCCTCTTATACTTATATCAATTATTATGTCTAGAATATGATCAATTAGTTTTGTTTTTTCTTATGATATTATTTTTTCACATCTACCTCTTTATTTGACTCATGGTACTCATATAAATCTGAAATTTTTAAGATAAGAGATATATCCATATCAATTGATAACTCAACTTCAAATGCATGGCCACTGTCAAACCTCTTCAATATCTTGCAAGGTCCAAACTTATTCATTCTAAATTTTTTGTATGTTCCAATAGGAAACCTTCCTTTCTTTAAATGAACCATTAATTCATCACCAACTTCAAATATTTTGTGTCTTCTTGACCTTTCTTTTGTATCCTTATATTTCTAATTATTCTTCAAATTATGCTTCACTTCGTCATGCAAAGTCTCAATGAAATCACAATATTCTTCTCCTTCAAAAATTCTTTTCTCTTCTAAACCAAGTGTCCTCAAATATGATATGCCCTTAGGATGCATGCATGTGAAAATTTGAAAAGGTTTTTTACATGTACTCCTATTCATTGAATTATTGTATGAAAACTCTACTTGTGCCAATTCCAAGTCCCAATTTCTAGGTTTGTCTCCAACTAAGCATCTCAACAAATTTACCAAACTTCTATTCACAACCTCTATTTTTTCATTTGTCTATGGGTGAAAGGTAGAAATGAACTTCAAATCTATACCCAACTTATCCCAAAGTGTTCTCCAAAATTATCCAACAAATTTTCTATACTGATCAGAGATAATACTCTTAGGTAACCCATGCTATCTCACAATTTCCTTCAATAAAAGGTTTGCTACATGAACTGCATTTGATGTCTTCTTACAGGGAATAAAATGTGACATTTAAAAAAATATATCCACCACAAAAAATATAGAATCATTACATATTTGAGTCTTAGGTAATCTAAGAACAAAATTCATGCTTATGTCTTTCCAAGGTCTGTTAGGAACACACGATGGTGTATATAATCTAGTATTTTGACTTACTCCTTTTGCAACTTGACAAATTCTAAAACTCCTTACAAATTTTTGAACATCCTTATTCAATTAAGGCCTAAATTATTTCTCTCTAAGGAAACTCAATATCTTATCAATACCAAAGTTTCCTACTAATCCACCATTATGTTTCTCATTTACCAAATTGTCTCTCATTAAACCTCTAGGTATACACAACTGAACTCCATTGAACAACATACCTTCCTAAATGAAGTAATCATCCCACTTTCTCTTTTGATTAGTGATAGGTGTCTTACATTCTTTAAAATTTTATGCAAAGTTAGGGTCAATTTCATATAAATTATTCAAATCATCAAAACCAAGAACCTCAACTCTCATCTTAGTCAATAAAGAGATTCTTATTCTCAATGCAACTACAACTATGTTTGAAAATCCATTTCTATGTTTAGCACAAATGTAAACTTCTACAGGTACTCAACCCACTTCATATGTCTCTTATTCAACTTACTTTGACTTCCCAAATACTGCAATGCTTTATGATTGGTATAAAACACAAATTCATTAGGCATCAAATAGTGTCTCCACTTCTTAAAATCTTGAACAATAG
The DNA here is from genome assembly GCA_027943335.1 of Chamaecyparis obtusa. Taxonomy (NCBI): domain Eukaryota; kingdom Viridiplantae; phylum Streptophyta; class Pinopsida; order Cupressales; family Cupressaceae; genus Chamaecyparis; species Chamaecyparis obtusa. The sequence goes on from BSBK01000534.1 coordinate 653,175, forward strand.
CATAGAAATCTTGATCATCAACAAAATATTTCCTCTTAGCATCATTCAAATTTTCACTAAAGAAATAAATCGGTCTACCTTCTTGACTCATCAGCGCTCCTATTGCACTACCACTTGCATCACAATCAACTTGGAATACCTTAGAGAAATTAGGTAAAGAAAGAACAAGTAACTCTACTACCTTTTTCTTCAATGTCTCAAAGCTTTTGTTAGCTCCAAGTGTCCACTTGAAATTCTTTTTATCTCCTCTCATTATCTCAGTCATAGCATTACACATAGAATTGAAATTCTTGATGAACTTTCTTTAGAAACTAGCCAAACCATGAAAAGATCTTACCTCTCCAACACTTTCAAGTGTAGGCCACTCTAAAATTTCTTTAACCTTTTTAGGATCCATCTTCAAACCATCAGTCAAGATCACAAGTCCCAAATAAACTATCTCCTCTTTCATGAAAGAACATTTCTTTAAGTTAATCAATAACTTATCCTATTTTAACCTTTGTAATACCTATCTAAGATGTAACAAATGATCTTCCCTATTCTTACTGAATATCATAATGTCATCCAAATATACAATCACAAATTTTCCCAATAATTTATTCAAAACTTCATTCGTCAACCTCATAAAAGTACTAGGTGCATTAGTTAAACCAAAAGGCATAAGCAACCATTCATAAAAACCTTCTTTTGTCTTGAAAGAAGTCTTCCATTCATCTCCTTCTCTTATTCTAATCTGGTGATAACCAATCTTCAAATCAATCTTGGTAAATTATTTTTCTCCATTCAAACAATCCATGATGTCTCCATTCACCACTTTTATTAGGTGCTAACATAGTTGGAACAACACATGGACTCGATCTTTCTCTGATCAAACCTTTTTGCAAAAATTCTTGAGCTTATCTATTCAATTCCTCATTCTTTGTCAGTGTTAACCATTTAGGTGCTTTGTTATGCAAACTAGCTCTTGGAAATAGATCCATACAATGACTAATACTTCTAATCGGTGGTAAACCATCTAGTACATTATTAGAAATAATCTCTTGATACTTTTTTAGAAACTTCTTGACTTCAAAAGGTGTTTCATCCTTTGATTTCTAAACATGATTATTAGGAACTAAAGTATAACAAACATCATTCCTCTTCAAATCTATTATGAATTGTCTGCCTTCAATCAAACAATATCTAATAGAAGTACAATTTTCACCCTTGGATTCTTCAATCAAATGTAACAAACATTTCTTCATTCCATTAGCTACAATAGTATACCTATTCAACCTTCCATAGTGAAAATCTTGTCTATCATATTTCCATGGTCTACCTAACAAGATGTGACAATAATCCATAGGCGCAATATCACAAAGAACTTCATCATGGAAATTCCTAATTTTAAGTTTCACAAGACATTTATCACTTACCAAAAGTTTGTGCTCATCCTTGATCCATGAGATCTGATAGGGTTTAGGTGCTTCATCCTTTGCAACTACAACTTTGTAACCAACTCCTCTGATGCCAAATTATCTGAACATCCACTGTTAATGATCACTTTTCAACATTTCTCCACTACCTTACAATTGGTTTTGAACAAACCTTTCCTCAAAGGATCTTCATCAATATCTTCATTCCATAATTCTCTTCTAATCATCATAGTTTCCCCATCCTCAGGTTTATTTGTTGAATCAGGTGAATCTTCCTTCACAAGTGCATTTTTGATACTTCTACTAGTCTTTTTTTTCCATTGGTATATTCAAATGCCCTATTTCCTTCTTCACCACACTTGAAACAAGTTCCCTTGAACCAATTATTGTCTTCTCTCCTCTAATAATTAC